>OZ023242.1:19218028-19719028 GCA_964006365.1 Trididemnum miniatum | reverse complement strand
TCGTGGACATCGCGGACATCGCGGACATCGTTGACATCGCGGACATCGCAATTTGGGACATCGCGGACATCGTGGACATCGCGGACATCGCAATTTGGGACATCGCGGACATCGTGGACATCGCGGACATCTTGGACATCGCGGACATCGTGGACATCGCGGACATCGCGGACATCGCAATTTGGGACATCGCGGACATCGCAATTTGGGACATCGCGGACATCGTTGACATCGTGGACATCGCGGACATGTACTATTTAGTAACACCCCTTACATCAACTTCTCGACAGTGTGAAAGTTTAATCAAACGCCGCCGCAACATCAAATAGACAACAGATTAATTTACAACTTCGCATTTCTTTTATGCATTAAAGTATCGTAACGCGCAAGATTTTGCCTTTAAGTAAAATTTATCTCTTTTGGCGTCTTCCATGGGGCACTGTTTGGACAAAAAAACTATTTGCTTTGTGACCATGTTTATTGGGCTTATTTAGACCATTATTTGTCTGATATATGTATCAGAAATGTCTGACAAATGCAGGGCTGGCGCCAAGGGGGGCCTGGCCCCCCAATCGACATGCTGCCCCTTGCCCCAAATAACAAGCTTACTCTTGTGAAGACAGCAGTTTTTGTGCTTAATTTCAAACTTTGCCCCCTCCCCCCTAATAAACACTTGGCCCCTCTGAATTGACTGCTCTGGACTTAAGTATCAGACAAATTGTACCATACTCTAAGTCGAACCAAAATGTTCAAACGACATGCCTCACGTCAGTCGAAAAATAAAAAAGATTTTGTGACCCTTGTTTTTTCAACTTATTTATACCATTTTTTGTCCAACACATATATCAAAATTATCCAGCCCATGTATCAGCAAAATTGTTTTCCCAGTTGGACCAAAAACATGCCCAGTAGATATTTTCGACTTACGTATCGGACTAATTAGCGATATATATACATTACGTTGATTCGAAAACTCTTGCAAAATATGTATATGCTTTGTGAACCATGTTTTTGAGCTTATTTAGAATATAATTGGTTCGACATATATATAAGGAAAATATCCGACTTATCTTGCGCATGTGTTTTGGTCCGACTTAGCATAGAATTTGTCCGATATATAAGCCAGAAAAATCTGACTATTTTGCGCATGCTTTTTTGGTTACTGGTTGCAGTACCGTATTTTACAGACCATAAGGCGCATTTAAAATCTTTTTTTTTTCGCGAAAATTGATCGTGCGCCTTATAAGTCGGTGTGCCAAATGTATGAACCAGGTAGTGCTTTATGCTTTATTGCCTACACTCAAAACTAGTACTGGTACTATTGCTATAAAAACCTGTGCGCCTTATAGCTCGGGTGAGCCTTATGTATGAACAAAAATAGAATTTAACCCGTTTATTGACAGTGCGCCTTATAATTCGGAGCGCCTTATGGTCCATAAAATACGGTACTGAGCATGGAATTTGTCCGATATACAAGCCGGAAAAATCTGACTATTTTGTGCGTGTTTTTCTGGTTTGACTGAGTATAGAATTTGTCCAATACATAAGTCAGAAATATCCGACTTTTTGCGCTTGCTTTTTGGCCGACTTAGAGTACAATTTGCCCAATATTTAAGTCAGATATTTCCAATATACATATCAGAGAAATTATGGTCTAAATAAGTTTGAAAAACATGGTTCACAAAATTGTTTTTTTGCAAATGGCGCTTGGTGTGCAGTTTGAACAAAAACAATTCTGTTTAACTTATTTTACACGTGTTATTTAGTATGAATTAGATATATCAGACAAATAATGGACTATCATAAATATGCCCAAAAATCATGGGTCACAAAACAAATAACTTTTTTGCAAATGGCACCCCATACTACTTGCTGTGAAAAACGCTTTTGATCAGACGCATGCAACAATAAACCAATTTTTACCTTCGTACTTTCTTTTTCATTACATACTGAAAGCGTGATTTTTTTTGGGCAAGCTGAGATTAATCAGGGCAAGTTGGTATTTGCAGTCACTTGCCCGACTGGCAAGCAGCTAATAAAGTTAATTTCAACACTGTTTGGTAACTGTTTTTCAGTTCCTCTAGTGCCGTGTTTCTCAACCTTTCATGGTTCACAACCCCTTTTTTAGAAATTCATACAGCCAGCAACCCCCTTCTTAGTTTGCTTTTTTAACAATTGAAAATTATGGTACCGGTACCATAAAAAGCACTTTAAAGATAAAATTTTGAACTACTGTTCAATTTTACTTCTGTCATTGAGACGGCTGACTTTGCAACCACATAGCAAATGTAGAGATTTGTGGTTTAATGTTTAATAAAGCCAATCTTATATCATCATTAACTTTCCTTTAATTTTGTGCATTTGTTTTGATGTACAAGAGCTGAAAAGCCTCTCTCACCAAGGTATGTGGCAAACGAAAGTAACATTTGAAAAGTCAGTTCGAATATTTGTGGGTGAGATTTGTGCATAGCGCACCAAAACTGAGAGATAGCATTATGTGCGAGCAATTTATTTTGAAGATTACAAAATTGATCTTGCAATTCATCCAACGCAGTTGAGAATTGATTTTGTACGAATGCAGCTTCTTGTTCTTCAGGCTTAGGAAAATGTCATTTTAACTCCGCTTCCAAAGACTGAAAGTGCTCTGTAATCGATGGCTTCAAACGTTCATCAAGTTTTTCATTTTGGCAGTGGCTATTTGTACGAGCCCGTACAATTGACGTCTGGAGTTATTTGTATGCGAGAGTTGATCATTGCACGTAAAGTAACTTACTGGTACCTTCTTATTCTAGTCTAGTCTATTATCATCATGAACTCAACAATTTATCACACGTCACGACGAGTATCGAACCAAACCACAAGAATTGAATCAAAGCCTAACAAATTGAAGCTGCGACAAAAATCAAACCCAAAACTAGCGCAGCGCTTCCCTACTAACACCACGCTCTAACTCACCACGCCATGGGGAAGTGGTGGCAATGTAGCAAATAATCGCGTATATACACCACGCTCGTCACAATCTACTGGTCAGTGATTATACGGTAAGTCACCAAGTTGTGGCAATCAAGCAAATAATGGCGTTTATAAACCCATGGCTCATCACAGCCCATTGGTTAATCGACTCTCACGTACAAACAACTCCAGACGCAACTTGTACAGTTACCTACAAATAGCCACTGTCTTTCATTCTTAATAGCACTGGACAAATTCTCAAATATGGGAGATATTTCCACAAATCACTTTTCAAAGCCAGTTTTGCAATATTGCATAAAAGGCATTCAGACTGCCGCGATTATTTTGAAAATTTCAGATAGGCCTATCTTGGCGATTCAGAAAATATTTTATAAATAAATTTACAAACCCCCTGGGGACCTTTGCAACCTCCTTGAGTGTCACAACCCCCAGGTTAAGAAACCTAGTCTAGTGCGAAAAGCATGGTTTGGTAGTCAGAAAACAGTTCTCAAAGTTTGAAAATCAAAGTAAGGGAGCTGAAATTTAGTGAAATATAAACACTTCCTTTTAATAGGCTAATAACCAATGCTCCTACCGAGATTTTTGATCAAACCCCAGATTATCCCACCAAAAATCACCTGATATGTGACCAAAGCCTCAGATACAAAATCATGTTTTTTTGCCACAGCAACAACGAATTTATCCAGCCTATTACTTAATTTAAAGTACGGTAAGCTATAAGCGTAAATAGCCTAGCTTTATCACCATCTAATTCAAAAATAAGTTCCAGTATCGATAATAGACTAGACTTAATTATAGCTACAAAATAAGAAGTTACTGCTTAAGCACATTCACCACTGTTCTATGTCCTTGAGCTGTTGACTGGTTGAGTAACGTACCGATACAAACTTAATTAAACACAACTTAAGACTTGTTTGTAGAAAATAGACAAAGAAAGTTAATAAAAAAAGCTTGGTCTACACAGTACAATCAGTATAGTTTAATCAGTTTCAATTAGTTCAATGGGTATTCATCACCACTGCACCACTTTTAATGTCTATGTACTGTAGGTTACCCTCTCACCTGCTCACAGTCTCAAGAATTTGGCTTTTAAACCTTACCATACCTGGTGCCTCTTTCTCACTGAACTGTCTGCAACCATTTTGATCAGTTTTTGATTAAAATTCCAACAAAGATGTGAATTAAAAGCAAAAATTACACTGTACATGGAGTTAAAAAAACAAACTGAAAAAGTTAGGCTAACTGGCTAAGTAATTACCTGTAGGCTAATTATCCTTCTATATATTGTTGTGATGGGTAACGTCTAGTATCAGCCCCCAGGTACAGTTAGGGTTAGGTTAGGTTAGGATCAGGTATGGTTAGGGTTCAATTTAGTTAGGGTTCAGCTCAGTTACAACCCTAACCGAACCTAACCTTAACTGAACCTGGGGGCTGATGCTAGACGTTACCCTGTTGTAATTTCTAACTTCTATTTTGAACAAGTGCTAGTTGCAGTGTTCTCTTAAAACCCAAAATCTTCAGTGAAAAACAAAATCAGGACCACAATGACGCACTGCAAACCCAGCCAAGATATAGCCTAAAAGTGGCGTGAGAGCCTGGCTAAAAACCTTTATTTTGGGAGATTCCCGAACAAGAAAGCAAACTTCGCATTAACATCGGATGGATGCAAATCCGTATTAAGGTGCGTTTACACAGAATACGATGAAATTTTTCGTAGTTCAAACAGACCTTTAGTATTTAGTCGCGTATAGAGATGACTCGGGCTGACTTTTTTGAGGCCCGTAGCCTCTGGCCCAGTAACCGTAACCATTCCGGCAACTCGTACTAAAAATAAATCCCAACCCGCCCAAAGCCCATTCTTTTTATGAACCTTTAATCACATTAATCAAACCCAAAGGGATCTCAAAAAGTGTTAGCGGCTCGTTAGCGGCCCAGTAATAAACAAATATAAATCAGGGCCGTTAACCCACCAATAAAAAGACCGGTTAAGAGCTCGTTGGCGGGTCTCTTAGCGGCCCATGCCATATCTCTAGTCGCGTATTTTCGTTCTTTCATTTATTTACTGACGCACTAGCATCAAGTTAGTACAAAATTCAACAATGCCAAAAAATGAATATAGAGAAAAAGTTGAGGCAAAAGCACGCTGAGAGACCAGAGGTGTCCGGAGTCCAAAAATTTCAATCCGAATCCTGATCCGAAGCGTTAAAATCCGAATCCGACTCCGCATCCTAAAAAATTCAGGATATAGAATCCGAATCCAAATCCTCTATTGGCATTATATACAAATTTCATATACACTCAATAGGCTACTAGTAGCTGATTAAAATCATTGTTTATCATCCAAAATTGAATCCGGATCCTGATCCGGATCCGAAGCAACAGCCGGATTATCCGGTTTTTAAAATCCGGATCTAGCTTCGTTGTACACTTCTGTAAGAGAACACCACAAACTACACATTCTGGCAGAAAATAGGAGAGAAGAGAAAAAAGCGTAGGCCTACCGTGTGCAAAACATCATCAAAAAACCGCTCACGATTACACTAGCAATAACAACGCAGAAGCTTTCTAACAGCGTGTCAAACCTCACCTAACATAGTAACCTTTCCACAATCGGATTTTTTGTTGATTACATGCATCGCATAGAGCATTAAATTTCCTTTCGAATGAATATTGTCAAGTCGATGCCAAATTACAGGAAATACCATCAGAATTGCTTTGAACTTGGACCGAAATGACGCTTGCTCAGTTTTCGCGTTTTTTCGAAATTTCGTAAAAACGGGTCTCACCTTATTTAAAATTGCAACCTATTCCGCAATGGGATTTTTTACGTATTAATATGCATCGCATCGCATGGAGCATTAAATTCCCTTTCGAATGAATATTGACAAGTCGATCCCAAATCTCAACAACCACCATCAGAATCACTTTGAACTTGGACCAAAATGACGCTTGTTCGATTCTTAGGTTATTTTGAAATTTCGTAAAAACGGGTCTCACATTATCTAAAATTGCAACCTATTCCGCAATGGGTTTTTCTATACATTAATATGCATCGCATAGAACAATAAATTTCCTTTCGAATGAATATTGTCAAGTTGATGCCAAATTACAGGAAACACCAGGGGCGGATTCAGAATGTTTTATTAGGGAGGAATGTATTTTGATTTACGTTAAAAGTTAACTTAACACAAAGACGTTAAGACGTTTAGACCCAGAAACCGGTATAAATGAGCCCTTTAAAATATTGTTTTATGTCAGGTCCGCCCCGGGCGGCACGCTCGAGGCGCGGCATTTTGGATAAGCTTTAGGTGATTATTTTTCTTAATTATTTTAAACAACTATTACTTGGCTGTATCTCTTATTTGCTAATCATAAATCATCTTACTGTGTTGCCCAGTGCCCAGGCGCAAAGTTGCGTAAATGCGCCCCGCCGTCTCGTTTACGCTTTGGTGTATTTCCGCGAGTATAAAAAAGGTTTGATTTTAGATGTATTATGTCACAATTGCGCACTGTTTTTTTCTTAGTATCTGCATTATTTGAATCGCTCACACTCAGCGAGCGAATGCAGTATAGGCACTAGACAGTACTACGCAAGTGACATGGGCGCACGCTGGGGTAGCCACGGTGCCATGGCTCACCCCTTTGGCTCTGTAATAAGGTGCTAAAACAACTTTTTGTCTATAATTTCTCAAACTAATAACGGCTGCAGCCTCTTTTCACTTATTTTAGCCAAGCTTCTACTTTTAGACATAAACTCCGAAAATGTTTTTGCATTGTCTGTAGTAACTGCCAGTGGCGTAGCCACGAGCAAGGTTGGCAGTACGGTACGTTACGTTCAAAATTTACGTACCCGTACTTCAAAATTTTAACCGTACCGTACTAACGTAACGTACTTCGAATACATTTAACAAGCGTACCGTACCACGTACCGTACCAATGAATGGTACGCTTAAAACGTACCGTACCTTAAAACGTACCGTACCTAAAATTACGTACCGTACCGTACCTTAAAACGTACCGTACCTAAAAATTACGTACCGTACCTACCTACCGCCATTCTTGGATGCACGCCAAATTAGCTAAGTGCTATTGCAATGCCTATAAATAGGTTAAAGTTTGCAATATGCGACCTGATCGGAAATTGAACCCTATACAAGTTTTCCAGCTACAATACGAACGTGGTGTCCTCGAAACTACCAAGTCGCCAGCGATGTTCTACCGTATGAATAGAATAGAACATATCGCATCCTACCTTGACTAGCGCGGTTATCATCAGTCTGGAAAAGCAATGTCCCAGTCAGGAACGGATCTAGGGGGGGGATGCATTCCCCCCACCTGCCAACAATGCTTTGGATAAATAAAATTTTTCCATAATTTCGAACCTCTTCATTACAATAAGCCTTAGTCTTAGTCGCCTTAAGCACGCATAATCAAAACTGTGCGTAGAATACAAAATGCATTGTATTTGGTGAAGCACTCAAAAGTAGGGACCAAAAATATGAACAACCTTTGTCTGAAAATTGTACAAAAAGCGCTGAAATGGCCATTGCAGTATGCAAATTTTTGAAAATTTTCGGGGGGAGCATGACCCCGGTCCCCCCTAGAGTTGTTTTTGTTACTTAAGTTGCTTAAAATTAACTCTGCCGGAAAAAAAACTACGCTTGAAAAAGTGACGAAATTTGGTGCCCTTCCCTGAAATAAATTTTGAATACGCCCCTGATACAAAACATTTTCAGAGGGCTTATGTACGGCCGTTTTCGAATCTAAACGTCTTAGTATTTAGTTAACATTCAACTTAATATAAAATCACACCCCCCTCTAAAAAAATTTTTGGACCCGCCCCTGATCCCAGTCACACTGATCGATACAATTCGTGTGGGCGATCGGAACCGCAGCTAGCTCCTACGTTTTGTAAAAGCTGAGTAAACATTGGCCGAATTTTTCTTTTTTTTAATTGCTTTCCAAATACTGTAGGTTACGACAGAAAATAATGCTGCTCGGTGACAGTAGAACGTTATGAACAAGTCCAAACTTGTCCACTGAAATGCGCATTGCGTAAAATTTCTCTTATAAGCGTATTGGTAGTCTACACTCAGCACCCTACCGAGCCCTGTTTCAAGGAAGCCAGGACTACTAAAGGGACGCCAAAAGACCAAAAGAGACTTCTCCAATGACTTACCGGTAGCATCTTTTGTTGTGCTCATGAATCCTCTCTCAATGGAAATTCACGGTGGATGCATACCATGTATAATCGCGACCTGTTATTGTGAATTTGTAATGCCGCATATTAATATTCTAAATGAAAAATACTCTGTTTGTGCTAGGCCCCAGAGGAGTTCTCTGTCCACTGACTGCTGGCCATAACTATTTGTATATAATATAAAAGTTTTGCAAGAGCATTAACCTTTTTTTGTCACAACCTTTTTTTTATAATTACCAATTAATTTTCAGGGACAATCTAATTGTAACATTTAAAAATTGTATAGTTGCATGCTTACGTGTTTTAATTCCTGCTTTGTGTTTCAATAACCTCGTCGGTTACTTTTATTTTTTTTTTTTTACAAGTCCGTAGTTTCAAGATTACCGCCAGGACCAGTGTTGCCAACTTATTATGACAAAAATCCGCTAAATGAGACTTCAAAATCCGCTAAAATCCGCTAAACGTATGGTTGAAATCCGCTAAAAAATCCGCTAACATTTAAATTCACTAAAAGTGCTGAATTTATTCTGTTGGTCACCAAATGTTTTAAAACACTCACGACGAAGAGCATACCAGCAAGAATTTTTTTACTCTTGCTGTACAGATAGAAAAAAAAAATTGCAAGAACTTTTAAACGTGAAAAACATAAACTAATAGGCAATATTGAATCATGATTGAACCAACATACTTGTAGAAACCACTGTAACCATAAACACAACAATTCTCAAGAGTGCATCAACTGTGAAGTCGGTAAACGCCGTTGCAATTCTCACAGGTTTAAAAAAGCCTACCAACATTTTCGCAGAAATCCGTTAAAAAATCCGCTGTACGCCAAATGTAAAAATTTTCCGCTGAACAGAAGCAAAATCCGCCAAATCTAGCGGATTTTCCGCCAAGTTGACAACACTGGCCAGGACTGATGGTGTACTACACCTTATCAATTCTGTATCGCTGTGAATATAATTCATCATTCAGTGTTTTTGTCCCATCGGTTTTTGATCTTCTGTACTTCAGGTGGCAGCGACCTAAATGAGCTTTGCTCCCTTCGCCTTCTCCTATGTGCATATTTCCGAAGCTACAGAGTGTAATGTTACCGTTTACTTATGTTTGTTTTTGGAAATGTTGTACGTCAATAAAATCTTTGTTCTTCTTGTTCACAAAATTTTTCAATACCAAGTTACGTACCGTACCACATGGTACGGTACGTAAGGTACGTTTAGTACGCATATTTATAACACGTACCAACGTACCGTACCCGTACCTTAGCAATAATTACGTACCGTACTAGCGTACCGTACTTTTTGCCGAAAAATGGAGCGTACCGTACCGTACTTGCGTACCGTACCGTACCGTACTGCCATCCCTGGCCACGAGGGGGAGGGTTTGGGGGTTACAACTCCCTCCCCATTGAGCCTCAAATGACTTCATACATAATCGAAACTGTGCGAACAAAATGCATCATTGGTGGAACACTCAAACTTAGGGACCAAAAATATAACAAATTTTCCTTAAAAAATTTTCAAAAAGCTCTAAAATGGCCATTGCAGTATGCCAATTTTCAAAAATTTTTCAGGGGAGCATGCCCCCGGACCCCCTAGAGTCGTTTTTGGTACTTAAGTTGCTTAAAAATCACTCTGCCGGAAAAAATACGCTTGAAAAAAGTGACGAAAATTGATGCCTCCTCCCTCGAAAAATTTCTGATTACGCCCCTGACATGCAACACATTCAAAAGGCTTATTTACGTCCGTTTCCGAGTTTAAACGTCTTTGCATTTAGTTAACATTCAACCTAATTTAAAATTACATGTACCCCACCAAAACTTTCTGGATCCGCTCCTGTGTACAACGTATTATTAAATATGATGTCACTCTCAAACCCCCCTCTCCCATTGCAAAATCCTGGCTACGCTAGTGGTGACTGCACTCACTGCATGCCCTTTTTCGATATAAAAGTGTGTTAAAAAGAGTGTTTTTTTATGTGAAACCGCAAAAATTCGTGCAGCTGAAGGCTACACCCCCAAACCCCCTTTGGCCAAATCCTGGGTACACCATTGCATTTGGGGGCGCCAATTTCTTGAATCGCCCGGGGCGGCAGAACCTCTAGCTACGCCAGTGGTGGCATTCAAACAGAAGCTTTACTTTCAGTTATGGTACTTGTAGCTGTTGGGGTCATAGACGCACGCAGGGGTAGGCCACGATGCCATGACCTCCTTTGGCCCTTAATAAGGTGCTGAAACCTAACTTTCAGTCTATAATTTCTCAAACGAATAATGGATGAAGCCTCCTTTCAGTTATTTTCAGGGAGTCGAACCGAACCCGAACCGCGAACCGGTAAAAACCGCTATTTTTGGTGAACCCGAACCGAACCTGAACCGTTTAAATTTGAGATCATTGAACCTGAACCGAACCCGAAACTTTAATATTTCAAATCTGTGAACCTGAACCGAACCCGAATCTTTAATATTTCAAATCTGTGAACCTGAACCGAACCTTTAAAATTTTATGCAAGTAAACCCGAACCGAACCCGACTCTATAATATTTGGTGTACATAAACCTGAACAGAAATCGTTTAGTAACAATGTTTGAACCTGAGCTGATTCTTAAAAAATATTAATAAAAATCTCTAGACATGTGCTGCGATGCGTAACATTCTTTCTGCTTTTCAAAATTTAATGAGCCTGAAACAAGTCAAGACAGGTCATGCCAATTTGGCAGGCTAACAGGGAGTCGAACCGAACCCGAACCTAAAACGCGAACCGGTAAAAACCGCTTTTGTTTCGGTGAAATCGAACCTGAACCATTTGAATTTGAGATCATTGAACTTGAACCGAATCCGAACCTTTAATGTTTCAAATCTGTGAGCCTGAGCCGAACCCGAACCATTAAATTTTGGTGCAACTAAACCGGAACACAACCTGAACCCAAATTTTTGAAAAGTCTTTAACCTGAACCGGAACTGAACTGTTAAAAATTGAATTTCTTGAACCTGAACCGAAACTGGAGCGAAATTTTAAACGGTTCGACTCCCTGCTTATTTTAGCCAAGATTCTGTTTTTAGACATACGCTGAGAAAACATTCTTGCATTGTCTATAGTGACTGCACTCACTACATGCCCCTTTTCGATAAAAAAGTGTGCTAAAATGAATGTTTTTTTGAAAACCGCATAAAATCGTTGGCGGCGGGGGGTGTAGCCCCCAGACCCCTTTAGCCTCAACGGCTGGGGGCTTCGCCCCCAGACTACCGGTAGTGCCCCTCCTTTAGGCCAAATTCTGGGTGCGCTACTGGTTGGGGGTGCTAAAACAATAAACTTGAGCTACACAATTACACTGTCCACATGTCCAATTTATGAGGGCTTTACACCCACGATTCTTGGTTGTAGTTTCTGCATCACAATTAAAATTTGGAAGATTGTGATACAGAAACTAGAAGCAAAAACCGTGGTTCTGAAGCCCACATAAGTTGGACATGTCACATGCAGGGATGTGGAAGCGGTATATTTGCAAACAGCTTCCGCTTCTAAAGAAATTCACCGAAATTTTGTTAGTACAACGCGGCCAGTGCGTTGGTAGCCGATTGCGTAAACCGTAGCTTTTTTTTCAACACGCTGAAAGCTCTTGGTCCAGCCTTAGCAAGCGTTTTTTTAAGATAATAATTTGCAAAAAGCAAACAAAAGTGTAAAGGAATGATTGAGTCACAATATTGCGTCACAAACCAGGGAGTTTTTTACTACAACTTTGCTGCGAAACTTACTCCTTTCATTAGAAAAATGTTAACACACAGCACTCAGTGGTCTAGTAATCTCACGTCTAGCCATCTAGTGGTCTAGCCATCTAGTAATCTCACGTCTAGTACTAATCTAACACCAGAGAACTCGACACTCGATAAAAGTTTCAGCTGTTTGGGTAATATGCCTGGTCGTCTAAATAAACTATCTGAAACAAAGTCAACCATTTGTTTTTGGACAATTAGTTATTAACTGGCCAACTTAGCCAAAACAAACTTAAAAAAACACAGAAAGAGTTGAACTGTTTAAACCACATTTACAGAATAACTTACGTTTTACGATAATGCATGCTTTTGTGTACGTAATACAAGTAATATTAAATTCGGTACCTTCGATTGCAAGCCTTATTTTCAATCAGTGGATACAAAATCCTCGCCAATATACGCCAGATAAAATAGACAAGGAGTAACTGATAAAGCGAAAACAAAAATAAGCTCAACCGATAAGCATAATGCTAAAGCGAACACACACAAGAAAAAGTTAGCACGGAAAAATTGCAAACACATCTTTCAAATCTTCACATTCTCCAACAATCTTCCATTTATCTTCAGCATCATCATATAGGCCTACTTCGATCTTGCCGCTTCCACCACCAACTACAACTAGTTGATTATTAATCACACAAGCTCCAGGACGATATCTGGCAACATTTAAACTTGCAACCATAGACCATTGATTTTTTACTAGATGAAATTTTTCTACTGATGATGACAAACCCTCATGGCCTGGTGACCCACAAATAGCAAATATTTTCTCATCAAAAGCAACAGCTGCTAATCCAAAGCGTTTATTATTCATTGATGGCAATACTGTTACTAGAGCAAGAGATGGGTCTAATCGCCGCAATGATTGATTCATACTCCCGTTACCTCCCACAGCATAAATTGAGCCTACTGCAGATACTAAAGCATGACCATAACATCCAAAAGAAGGCATATTTGTACGTGAAACTGCAGAAAAATCACGAGAAGTGCAAGAAAAACCTTCAACAGTGTTTTGTGCATTAAATCCATCCGTGACATAAAGTGTGTTATTTAAAACAACACATGAAGCAATATATCTGTGTTTGCTCGTTGAACCACATTTTGATACTGTCATGCCGTTGATATCAATTTTTTCCATACTTTTTGTATCAAATCCGCCAACAACATACACATTGTTACGGTGCTTTGCAGATGATCCACCTTGATGTCTGCAGAAAAGCAAACATTTCCATACTTCACCAGAAGAAAACTTCACAACCGAACGATCATCTACAGCCACAAATGACAAGTCTAAACAATCTTCCGAGTGACTGGTGATGGCATGTAACACTGCTCTCGAGCAAGCCAGTGAGTTATCCATCAATTTTTCACTTGCCACTACTTCCTTGAGAAAACTTTTTGACAGTTTGGCAAAGTTTATGTAACTCAACAAACTATCTGCGTATTTTTTTCTGCTATTGACATCACGATTAATCCACCGAATTACAGCTTTGTACACATCTTCTTCAGATTTTACTTCTTTAGTTTTCAATCCTAGCAGATGTTTCAACTCCTCAATATTTAATTCAATAAATTGTCCAGCTCGCACAAAGTCGTCAAATTGAAGCGCCAAAGCAACGTCTACTGCATCCAACAACTCTTTGTAATCATATCGTTTGGCATGAGCTCTTATACTTGACCAATTACCAACATTAACTTGATTGCCAAGATACTTGGAACATGTTTTTTTTCACATATGGCAAATCCAGCAGATGAGCAGCTTCAATTATAGCAAACACATTTTCCATGCTCAGTGCCATCTCACCTGTGTAAATAAAATCAAGGATAACTTCCAACACTTCTTTACTCACGCCATTTATTTCGACTTTGTTTTCTCGTTTTTCTTTCATGTCGATGTGAAACATTTTGTCAAAAAATGTAGAAAGTACTCCCAACACAGTTTTGTGGACTGGAAATGGGTGATCATCCACCATCAATGTAATATCACAATATCTTGCAGCTGTTTTACGATCATTGTCCATTCTACGCATAATATCTTCACTGTGACTATGGTAACTAGCAAGTATTTCCATGCTTTCCCGAATTACAAAATTCTCCGCGGACGATTTCAGATGATAATCTTTCAGAATAACTTAATTGACACAATGGAGTGCAGTAATTTCTACTCTAGTTTAACGCTGCTGTCTAAATGCGAAAAAGATTAATACAGCAGTAACAACAGAAATCATTGCTGAAAAACGCAATTAATACAAATAGCCAAAGCAATCATGATCTTTTTTTTTTAAATCGTTGCTTTGAAAACACAGTACACATCTTATTCCACAAATGCAAAAGGCATCACTTCAGGTTAGCTCAACAACAACACAATCAAATAAGCAACAAATTTCGCTGGAATTTTAAAAACTTTACAAACTCAAATCCACTATAATTACAATTACAGGAAGTATACGATCTTACAAACTAGACTTCAGGGTTTGCAAAATGTAGGCTGTCAGAAAAAAAAAAAACCTGAGTTTTTGGTCCGATATAACAACATATTACAATGCACTGCATGAACAACAAGCAAAGCATTGTATTTGCAACAGTCAGTTTTACGACATAAGCAACAACAACCAATATTAGAAGCAAAAAACGTAGCAAAAACATGTTCAAGCAGAAGGTAAATTACATCGCAATAAATCAAACAAAATACAAAGCATGGTAATTTATACAGTAGAAAATCAGACAATTGCCCAGGTTAGCAAAATAATATTCAAATGTCACCTTTGGAAAATTTTAGCTACAAAAAAAATTTTTTGTGATACGAAAAGACTAAAGTAAAGCAAATTTAAGCAGTGCTTTGAATTTTAATTCAATGGAAAGTGTACGCATTTTTCATAATTTTACTTATATATAATAGTCAAAGTACTTCATTCCTGATAAAGTTCCATGCATTTTAAAGCTACTTGAAAATGTAATTAAAAATAAAAATATCTGCAAACAAATTTCTTCTAATTTATGAGTAGACAATGAAATTTTACTAACGTTAACACCCGAAGACAAATTATAATATTACGTTAATTAATTATCGAACTTTTCGCGCATATATTTTGCGTGGTTGCAAATTCAATCACCAAATTACAAAAACAGCACCTGTTTGTTTACATTCACATAATTCGAAAAACATGAAAAAATTTGGTCAAACAAAAACAACTTTTTTTGCTTGACATAACTTCTTCGTCGCCAGCTAATAGACAAATAAAAAGTAAAAATTGGTAAAACGTGCGTATCAAATCATTCTCATCAAAAAATCACATCCTCACTACCCTTCGGTAACATCGAACCGTGTAACGTGTAACCGTGTAACCGTGTAAGTGGCGGGGCATTTCTCCGCTGCTGAGCGCCTGGGCAACACAACTCGATAGATAAACCACAAAAGTGAAAAGCCGTTGGAGACTCAATGTTTCGATTTGACCGGCCTGGGATTCGAACTGGCGGCGACAGCAATATCTTTAACCACTAAGCCAACCAGCCGACCCAATCACACACATGAATGCACATAATTATCATACGTCGTCTTAAAACTGCATCGCAATTGCAGACTTGCATTGTTGCTTAAAGGATTTCGTAGAGCAAAATTGCACCAAGTGCCCCTTCACATGATTTTTCCATGTAAAACAGAGTTCAGCTTGTAGCTCAACTGACCGTGCAACTGTTAATACACCAGTAACTGAAGCGAAAAAGTAAAAAAATGTACAAAAAAACAAAACCTAAAAGCATTTGCTACATCGTAGCGAGTATCATTCAACTTTACCACATTACCACAAATGTATTATTACCACTACCACACATGTATCATTTTACTTTATCACAAATGTATCATTCAAGCGATTTGTCATGGTGTTTGAAACTGCAATGAAAAAAGCATAAGAATGTACAAAAAAACAAAAGCTAAAAGCACTTGCCACATCGTGGCAAGTATCATTCAACTTTACCGCAAATGCATCATTCAACTTTACCACAAATGTATTATGCAAGCGATTTGTTACGGTGCATGAGATTGCAGTGAAAAATCACAAAACACGCAGCATATTCAGAGAACATTTCAATGCGCACTAAAATATTATCAGTCTCAAAACAGCATTAAATTGTGGGAACAACAGAAACGTATTCATGTAACTTCAAGTTCAGTTACAACCTGCAAGCATAATGGGACGTTGCATTGCATGATGGTTGTAACGTTTCTAAACAAATTAACTTGAGACCACAAGCGTCGATTTGGCAAGGGCAGGAGACGGCACCCCCTCGAATCTAACACCGAAGGGGGCGATATACGTCTGGGCCCCGTGGTGTTTTGATAAATTTTTGAAAAAAAAAATGCGTTAAACGGTAATGTCGTGCAATTACGTCAAACTTTACGCAAATAAAGTTAAATTAAAGACTTCAGCTAAGATAATGCTACAAACTCACATAATATTAAAAGCAAAAACACATCAATTACCTTGTTATTGGTACTTGGAAAAAGCGTTTTTTAAGCATAGAAAACAAAGTTCTTATATTTTTCGCTGCCCTGCTATTTGCCTTGTTAAGAAAAAAAAAACCGACGTTTCATCTAAATATGCATGAGACAGATATTTAACATGGAAAAATTGCAAAAGCATCTTTCAGATCTGGACATTCTTCAACAACTTTCCATTTATCTTCATCATCGTCATATACTTCGATCTTGCAACTTCCCCCTCCAACTACGACTAGCTGATCATTTAACACGCAAGCTCCAGGGCGACATCTGGCAACATTTAAACTTGCAACCTGTGACCATAAATTTATGAATGGATCAAACTTCTCCACCGACGAAGAGGTACCGCCATGAGCAAATGATCCACTTATGGCATACAGTGCACCCTTAAACAACACCGCAGCTAATCCAATTCGTGTTGTACTCAGTCGCGGTTGGATAGCAGTTTGCTGAAGATCGGGAGAAAAACTTAAAAATGATCGACTAATATCTGCATTGCCTCCAACAACATAAATGCGGTTAAGCATACGTATTAAGGCATGTCCATTACGATTAACAATCATTTTTGAAGTTGCAAAACTCCCTTTACGACGACTTTCAAGCGCTGCAGAGGACGATTCGGCAGTTACACCACCTGTAGTGTATAATTTATTATTTACCACAATGGATGCAGAAGCATACCTATACAGGTTAATAAATCCGAACCCTGAAGAGGTTAACAATGACAAAGCAACTTTTTCAATTACCTTTGTATCAAATCCACCAATAACGTACAAATCACCACACCACGTTGTCACTGAACCTCCTTTATGGTTAAACTTAAAACGTTTCTTCACCATATTACCCCCAGTAAACTTCATGGCATATTGGTCATTTACAGCCACAAATTTACCGTTAGATAAAACATCACCAACTTGATTGTCGGTACCAGCGAAAGTGGCGATCGCATGCAGTACAGCTCGAGTGCAAGCTAATGAATTTTCAATCAACTTTTCGTTTGCTACTACTCTCTTTAGGAAGTCCACCGACATTTTGGAAAAGTTTATCAAACTCAATAACCTTTCGGCATATATTTCGTGTCCAATTAGGTCATGTTTGATCCATCCAATCACAGCTTTATACACTTCATCCTCCGACTTCACACTTCTCTTTTGCAATCCTAGCAGATGTTTCAAATTTTCCACATTCAATTCAATGAATTGTTCAGTTTTCACCAAGGCATCAAATTGAAGGGCAATCGCTTCATCAACCTTCCCCAACAACTCTTTGTAATCATATCGTTTGGCATAAGCTCTTATACTTGACCAATTATCAACATTAACTTGATTGCCAAGATACTTGGAACATGTTTCTTTCACATATGGCAAATCCAGCAGATGAGCAGCTTCAATTATAGCAAACACATTTTCCATGCTCAGTGCCATCTCACCTGTGTAGATAAAATCAAGGATAACTTCCAACACTTCTTTACTCACGCCATTTATTTCGACTTTATTTTCTCGTTTTTCTTTCATGTCGATGTGAAACATTTTGTCAAAAAATGTAGAAAGTACTCCCAAAACATTTCTGTGAACTGGAAATCGGTGATTATCAGCAACCAAAGTAAAATCACAATATTTTGCAGACCTTTTACGATCATTGTTCATTCTGAGCAAGATATCTTGACTGTGATTGTCACGTACAGTGTCCATGTTTCTTAAAAGATAAGTGTAAGCAGATGAAATAGCTAAATATTACACAAATATGAATTTCAACTACCCAGGTTTGTAACAAAAAAATTAGCAGTTTCCTGAAACCTTTTCCATCTAAAAAACGTTATGAACGTTAACAAAAAACAGTTAAAAGCGATATTAAAAACCATACGCCAAACAAAAAACCCAACATTAGCAGAATTTTCTCATGTAAACCGCATATATATACATCTAATCTGGACCTTAGAAACGATGGCATCGTGTTACTACAACATTATGTATATATACAACAATGCCATCGCAAAAATATCATTAGGTATCAGCTACAGTCACGTCATTATGAATTGTCAGAGTATGATTTTACGCATTCATAAAATATCGCATTGACAATTTGATAATTAACCCACTCTTGCGAGCGGTTTTTGAAATTTAAAACTTGGTTAGTTGTAACAGCACCTTTTAGTAATTTACGATATCACAGTTTATATTAACATTTAAAACTTCCAACATACTAGTAGAAGCGAAGTAACATTTACTAAATTTTAAAACATATTCCGAGACAGTGAGTGATGATCATAAAGCAGGACCATGACATGCAAAAGTAAAAAAACAAAACAATTATCAACACAATAGAGCAAGTATTCTCACACTGCATTTACTGGTACGGTAACAGTCAAAATATCTGAAAATATGCTAATTTAAATCAAGACAAAATTTTCATCATACTCGTGGTGCTGCGCCAAAGCATGTAACGAATGGAAGGACCAGATATGGATCCGGTCAGGATTTTTTGACCCGACCCGTAAAATTCAAAATCTACGTCGGTTGACCGGTCACTGACCAGCCCAGTCAACCGTTCTTTTTTTAATGAAGATTTATGTTCAGTGTTTAATAAACATAATGATAAGCTGTAGCTTACACCAGTTTTGTCACTAGATGTATTGAACACGTAAAATTTCATCTAATAAAAACAGCAATTGAATGAAAGTAAACTTCGCCTGTTGATTTGTTTCAGTTGGATAAATAGAACGAAGCTAGCATTATTTCTCTTTTATTTGATTTGACACAGACATTTACATAAGATGTTACTCGCTACACATAAATTGCACTTGAATGATTAGCATAAATCGATAGGTGGTAAAATCTGTATATCATGAAAAGGGCCTTAATTTCTTTTTTTAAACCACTTTTAACAAATGCCACAACCAGCCTGGGCTGTTACGTCACATCCAAACCGGCCCAATCACATGGAAAGAAGCTAAAGCTTATAGGCTACGATGAAGCGGTACGGTAAATGACATCACAATAGTATCACAATCTTGCGAAAAAAAAGAGAACGTCAACTACGCTAATAAGGTGTGCAAGTCCCACTGCTGAAAACAGACAAACGTTTTGTAGTTAGAAGGTGTGATTAGCTAAGCCCGAGTCACACGAAGCTAATTTATTAGCCGCTAATGCACTAGCTGCTAATAAATTAGCCAACTCGCTCAGTGTGACCGGTTATTCGCCACTAGCTGGCAGCACTCGCTAGCTAATTTACTCGCCGCTAATTAGCTACTAGCTAGCTAATTCGGCCGCACTCGCAAGATAAAAACAATGCAAGCGTTATGACATCACAAATTGATAAACCGGATGTATCAGATCCACATGTCATGGCACTCTCTGCGTTCTGCTGTACAATCCTACACAAAATCTAAAAAGATGTCGAAAAAACAAGGGTTAAAATGGAATGGGAATGCGGTAGTTGATTTTCTGAACATTTACGAAAAATATGAAATTTTGTGGGGCACGAATAATGAAAACTATTTAAAAAAAATGCCAGGGAGCACAGTTTTAAAAGATTATACGAAGAGCTTAAACATGCTGGTCCAGAGCTGCAAATTCCGGACGAGGAAACCTTAAAAAGAAAAATAAAAAGTATTAAAGACTGCTACAGGATCGAGCTGAATAAAATAAAAAAATCAAGAAAAAACGGGTGTGGAACAGATGACGTGTACAAGCCAAAGCTAGTATGGTTTAATAGAGCAGTTGCCTGTCCAGCTTCTGCGCATGCAAGCCGAATTAACTGGTTTATGACTTTCCGCTGTCCTTTCGGCATACTTGCTGTTTTTGCAACATTCAAAATTTTGATTAAT
Source organism: Trididemnum miniatum (assembly GCA_964006365.1). Lineage (NCBI taxonomy): Eukaryota > Metazoa > Chordata > Ascidiacea > Aplousobranchia > Didemnidae > Trididemnum > Trididemnum miniatum. The sequence continues at coordinate 19,698,762 of OZ023242.1, read as the reverse complement.
CGCCTCGTGTGACCATGTTTTGTAGCTAATATTAGCTGGATAATATCAGCAGCGAATATGCACGTGATCGCCTCGAGTGACCATGTTTAGTAGCTAATATTAGCTACCGGTAGATAATATTAGCAGCTAATATTAGCGGCTAGTAAATTAGCGCCGTGTGACTCGGGCTCTGATGAGGTTTTTCATAAAACTGTTTTAATTAAAAAATACTTTTGTATCGGTATGGCTAATGCTGTTAGTTTTAAAGCAATAAATTAAACTAAACTATAGCTCTGGCTTTGCGGTCATAGAGCACTTTCTGCAAGAAAAATTGACAAACTCAAATACCAAATATCGGTATGAATATTACGGTTGGTGTTTTGGTGTATTTGAGTTGCAAGGAAGGAGAATTTGACCGGTTTTTCGACGGCCGGTCAAAAAAAAACTATACAAACGCAGGGTTCCTACATAATTTTGAATTTTGTTTTCCAGACCTTATCAAGACTTAATTTTCGACGAATACAACAAAAGTTCAGGTTGCAGCTACCATAATCAATTATATACCTTATGTACCAACGCTTTCACCAAATTAACAACTACAATATTAATGGTTTTAACAAATTAATAAAAAGCATAGAACGCAAAATCGCTTTGCAAAGAATAAGATGCATACTTTTAGTACAAGCCTACTAAAATACGTTGATGAACACACAGTTTAAACCTAATGACTTTTGATATATATACAGTTCCATGCACACATTATATGGAGTTAACAGAAGTATGGCTGCATAAAGGAAGTATAGAGCCGTACACATTTTTCCAAGAAACTTTGGTATAAAAAGTTGTGACACTTACGAAGTTGTCCGAAACTTTTTCAAATGTGAGGAGTACCCGACCACCCAAATCAAACTCAGACTGTAAATATTTCAACGTTTCTTACAAAACTTTTCAAATATTAACCTACTGCTCGCATAATAATCAAGCATTTTACTTCCGATTTCGTTTACTTCAGTAAGCCACAGCGGACCAAGCTGAGGCCTTGACATTTACGCGGGTATATTTTTCGTCAACAAAAATTTCGTGTGTTTATTTAATCAGTTTTACGTTCAGTTAATCCACATGTTTTGCTGCATGTAGATCAAAAAATGAAAATCAAAGTGCAGTCGCAGCGCTTATTAATTGCTTGCTAAACGTGCAATTCTATTTCACGTTATATGAAACGAAACCAAATATTAAACGTTATAAAACAATTTTCTCACCACTTTTTGGTTAAACTTACGTCCAACAATTTTGAACTACATCAAAATAATGTGTCGCGAAACTTTTATAAAGCTGTAGATACAAAGTCGTTTATTGTTTACTTTAAGCACTTCTAAAACGTGATAATTATGTCTTTCCACACATTCTAGCGTGAAACGCAATAATTATGTCCGCTCACAAATCATACCTTTCCACGCCGAATCATCTCAACGCCGAGACATCCCAACGTCGAGTGGTCTCAATGACAAGTCGGTCACGGCGAGACGTCTCACGTCGAATCGGTCACGCCGAAAAGTCCTGTTCCGTATTCAGAATATCGACTCTTTATGACATGCCCAGATCAAACACTGAAGGGGAAAAACGCGAATCATTATCAAAATGCGGAATCAAGTCTGGAAAGATGTTTCATTTTCCATACCAATATGTAAAAAAAAATTGTTTCAAACTTTTTCAGCCCGGAAAACGTAATATTATTTTTCCATACATTCAGACTAGCGTGGGAACCCTGCAGACGGTGAACATTATAACACGCAAGCAGAGGGGTGTAAGCTGAAACAAGCAGACATAAGAAACAAAATTTGGGAAATATAAGCTAACATTTTGAAACACTTTTGCACCGGTACTTCATAAGAGATTATAAAAGAATAAACTTCAGATTCTTGAGCTATTAAAATAAAGGGGGATCCAAGATTTACTCAAGGAGGCTAAGAATGGACCAAATGCCTATATTACAATTAAAATTTTAGGGGGAGGGGCCAAACCTTTTAGTTTCCTTGGTTTCATCAACAAAAATATCTATCACCACGAAACAATTTATCGTAACTCTTTTTCATTAGTTTTAAACAAAATCTTAATACCATAATACTTGATATATTGTAATAGCCTACTTCATCTTATCTGTGATAGCTCTTATTCATTGTCTTGTGCATCTTTTTCCAAAACTGGTTGCCTGAACAAATGTTAAGTGATGAACAAGTATTTACACGAAAACACCTTGTGGTACAACAATACGGCCAAAAAATTAAGACAATGTCTTTTCTGGCCAGCTGAATGGAATGTCATCAAGACTTCCAGCACCCAATGGGACTTATCTCAATATTGATGAAGGCTAAATAGGCCGAAACAGCGCTGTCTTGCTCAAAGGCCAAACAACGCAATTTCAGCAAAGCAAACTGAGCAACTATTTTTGCATATTTGATGGAAAACACTCATACTTGCAATTTTTAAGAAGCAAACATCTGAAGTAGTGTTAAGTGCAGGATCTTGATGTTATTAGAACTGCATCAACATCTAGAGCAGGGGTTCTCAACCAGGGACCATTGGTCCCCTTACCAATAGGGGCAAAAAACATTATCCAGGGGGCCACAAGTGCAAAATTTATTAACCTGTTACCGCTAGCAATAATTGACTATGTATGACCAGCAAACAGCGGTAGCCACTACAAATAAAATACCCACTAAAATTTCCTTGCCAAGCAGGGGGCCACAGGCATCGAGAGTATCTAGCAGGCCTCAAGCCGTAAAAGGTTGAGAACCATTGATCCAGAGCGCTTGACAAAACTTTGCTTATTTGCTTTTTTAGCTCTTGAATGATGAACAAAACATAGCACATGCATGTAGCATACTTTTAAACTGTTGATATCAATTAACTGCTTTAATTCTACCGTATGATACAAATAGAGTTTTGGCAGTGTCCAAGCACGGGCCTGGTTTCCATAATCGAAACACTGCTGCTACCTGGGGCCGGTTTCCACTATCAAAATGCTGCTGCACCAGACTGCTTGTCTATTTCTATAAAAGGTTTGCTGGTGCTCCACACACTTCCTAAGAGTTTTTTGGTAACGTTTGTAATATTAGTATGTGCTTATGAATGTAATGTAGTGGCTATTATCTATAATGCATGTTTTCTAAACACAATTTTTTTTTGCTTAAAAGCACTAAGCTAACAAGTATTATTAAAAAACTTTATTGGTAGCGATCAGATTAGGGAGTTCATGGGCTTGTAGTAGAATTGCATGAACCGACAGTACACAAAGTTTTGTGACAGTTATGTGGATCTACAGATATTAAGTTAAATTATTGTTCTAAGACCAAGGTTTCAGTACTGACAAAGCCCCCTCATTATCTATTCAAGCTACAAATTGAAATGTCAAGTCGGTAATAGGCCTACATCTATCTACTTACAAGGGTAGCAGTTCAGAAACCGGCACACTTGGATGTGGCACCACAAGCTTTTCACAATCATCTTTTTTCTTAGTTAATTGAATCAAGTCAGGTACTATGAGTTTCAAGGAGTACGATTTACCTCCTATTAAAACATCTGATTCAAATGCTTTTGATTGTTCGGAAATGCTTGCTTTGCTCCAAATCAACAATTTCTTTTACCGTTTCTCCTTGAGCAAGTCGAAATTGAAAATCATCCCACGCTTTTGCCATTGATTATTAAAAATTTACAAAGCTTACACAATACCTTAACTCAGCAAGTAGGCCTATCAACTAAGTCTACAACAAAACGAATGTTTATGCACAGTGCAAAGGCTTTAGGCAAGGAATGGTTTTTATTTTGGTTAAGCCTAACTGGTACCTGGTATTGCTAAATATTCAGATACTGTACTGGTAGCCAAGCCTAAAATGCTTCAAGTATTTACAGTGTGTTTTTGTTCACTGAAATGCAACCATACACCAGATTTAATTGTTGTAGACTAGCCCACCCAACATAGGCCTACCAACGCCCAAAAGAAACAATTGGCATGACCGTACACTAGGGTGCATCAGTTCCCCCCGACTTTGTTCTAGAAAGCCTACCTTTTTTTGGAAGTGAGGTTAGCTATAAAAATAACACGTGTAAAATATTTTTTGGATGGGACGACATTTGACCCCCCCAAGCGGGGGTTAAACTTTGACAAAATCGGCAATTTTTGATCATATTTGTCACTAGGTGGCGCTCTTCACTCGATACTATTTACTTAAGCAGAATATCAGATAGGCCATGTTGTTCTGCAGCAATTAAAACAAATTTCATTGAAATCGGTCGACGAGAAGTTGAATTATGGCCACATTTGTTGACAAACATGACTCATTAGCTCAATACTGCCGCAAGTGGTGAAAGTATAATTTTGGCATATTTTCAAGATTTCTCACTGGATTGAGATGAGATTAGTGTCTATACCCCCATTTTCAATGCTTCTGAATTGATTTATGCAGTTTAATTTATTGTTATTGGACACTAGAGGGCGTAAATATTTAGTTTTATTATTTTAATTAAGTTGTGGCTAATAATGATAGAAGACAACATGGCATGTTTGAACAAAAATACAACACCTACGTGTATAGCAACCAAGGCATTAAGGAACACTTTGTTTGTGGCCCCATCCAAATATTATACATAGTATTAGCTCATTATCTAGTTTGTCTATTCAGGCAACCAACAGTAAGTCAAGTCGCTACATGAATGTATTTATTTTCAGAGTATCTAAGTTGATGTAAATATTGTAGAGAGAGATCATGCATGCAAGTAGTTCAAGTGCTAATAATTTTCGTCGTTATTTACTTGGAACACTTCCAACAGCTGATGACTTAATAATGACTGATAGTAGATTACCAACAAAGAAGCAAATATTACTTTGTTTTATGGCTCACAGGGATGCCACCACTAACAAACGTGAAGCAGCAAACAACACTGTTGATAAGGTACAAAAGTTCTATGACAAAGCTAGGATTCCAACAGTTCAGCGACATAAAATGGCTGAAGAAGTTGAAAAATATCATGAAGTGTTTGAAAGTATTTTAAAGATCGTATTGAAAGCAGATCTAGTGGGAAGTCCAAAGAAAGAATTGAAGAGTTTAAACAACAACTAAATGCAACGTTTAAATTTTGGCCAAGAAATGCGTTGATGAAGATTACTAATGAAGAAGATAAATTATTTCTTAAATCACTGATGTCTGATCGAAAGGCATGTGTGGCTGGGGCTGATAAAAAGCTTGCAAACACAGAAAAGAAAGTGAGAAAGAGGAAAGTGCAAGAGTTGCAAAGAAAAGAACAATGCCAAATTGCTGAAACATCTGGTTCTATGACATGCCAACTTGAAGATAGTCAAGACAATTCTTCAACGAATGAAAGTGAAGTTTATGCATCTGATTCTCCTGCAATGTCACATAAAAGGAGCATGAAGATCGGAACTACAGTTCATATATCACCCGACATATTAAAGTCATCATCTGTTGTACAATCTTTGATTCGAAACCAAATCAAGTCAACTGCTATTTCTTCTCTAATGCATGATATTGTAAAAGCAGCTGGTGGAGAACCATCGAATCAAAGATTGTACAACAGATGATGACTTTAATATGTCGTGTGATATATGAACTGTAGTTCCGATCTTCATGCTCCTTTTATGTGACATTGCAGGAGAATCAGATGCATAAACTTCACTTTCATTCGTTGAAGAATTGTCTTGACTATCTTCAAGTTGGCATGTCATAGAACCAGATGTTTCAGCAATTTGGCATTGTTCTTTTCTTTGCAACTCTTGCACTTTCCTCTTTCTCACTTTCTTTTCTCTGTTTGCAAGCTTTTTATCAGCCCCAGCCACACATGCCTTTCGATCAGACATCAGTGATTTAAGAAATAATTTATCTTCTTCATTAGTAATCTTCATCAACGCATTTCTTCTTAATCTTCATCAACGATTTTGTGACCCTTGTTTTTTCAGCTTATTTATACCATTTTTTGTCCAACACATATATCAAAATTATCCAGCCCATGTATCAGCAAAATTGTTTTCCCAGTTGGACCAAAAACATGCCCAAAACAAGGTAGATATTTTCGACTTACGTATCGAACTAATTAGCAATATATATACATTACGTTGATTTGAAAACTCGTGCAAAATATGTATACGCTTCGTAAACCATGTTTTTGAGCTTATTTAGAATATAATTGGTTCGGCATATATATAAGGAAAATATCCGACTTATCTTGCGCATGTGTTTTGGTCCGACTTAGCATAGAATTTGTCCGATATATAAGCCAGAAAAATCTGACTATTTTGCGCATGTTTTTTTGGTTACTGGTTACAGTATCGTATTTTACAGACCATGAGGCGCACTTATAATCTTTTATTTTTCGAGAAAATTGATCGTGCGCCTTATAAGCTGGTGCGCCTAATGTATGAACCAGGTAGTGCTTTATGCTTTATTGCCTACACTCAAAACTAGTACCGGTACTATTGTTATAAAAACCTGTGTGCCTTATAGCTCGGTGCGCCTTATGTATGAACAAAAATAGAATTTAACCAGTTTATTGACAGTACGCCTTATAATCCGAAGCGCCTTATGGTCCATAAAATACGGTACTTAGCATGGAATTTGTCCGATATACAAGCCGGAAAAATCTGACTATTTTGTGCGTGTTTTTCTGGTTCGACTGAGTATAGAATTTGTCCAATACATCAGTCAGAAATATCCGACTTTTTGCGCTTGCTTTTTGGCCGACTTAGAGTACAATTTGCCCAATATTTAAGTCAGATATTTCCAATATACATATCAGACAAATTATGGTCTAAATAAGTTTAAAAAACATGGGTTACAAAATTGTTTTTTTGCAAATGGCGCTTGGTGTGCCGTTTGAACAAAAACAATTCTGTTCAACTTATTTTACACGTGTTATTTGGTCTGAATTAGATATATCAGACAAATAATGGACTATCATAAATATGCCCAAAAATCATGGGTCACAAAACAAATAACTTTTTTGCAAATGGCACCCCATACTACTTGCTGTGAAAAACGCTTTTGATCAGACGCATGCAACAATAAACCAATTTTTACCTTCGTACTTTCTTTTTCATTACATACTGAGAGCGTGATTTTTTTTGGGCAAGCTGAGATTAATCAGGGCAAGTTGATATTTGCAGTCACTTGCCCGACTGGCAAGCAGCTAATAAAGTTAATTTCAACACTGTTTGGTAACTGTTTTTCAGTTCCTCTAGTGCCGTGTTTCTCAACCTTTCATGGTTCACAACCCCTTTTTTAGAAATTCATACAGCCAGCAACCCCCTTCCTAGTTTGCTTTTTTAACAATTGAAAATTATGGTACCAGTACCATAAAAAGCACTTTAAAGATAAAATTTTGAACTACTGTTCAATTTTACTTCTGTCATTGAGACGGCTGACTTTGCAACCACATAGCCAATGTAGAGATTTGTGGTTTAATGTTTAATAAAGCCAATCTTATATCATCATTAACTTTCCTTTAATTTTGTGCATTTGTTTTGATGTACAAGAGCTGAAAAGCCTCTCTCACCAAGGTATGTGGCAAACGAAAGTAACATTTGAAAAGTCAGTTCGAATATTTGTGGGTGAGATTTGTGCATAGCGCACCAAAACTGAGAGATTGCATTATGTGCGAGCAATTTATTTTGAAGATTACAAAATTGATCTTGCAATTCATCCAACGCAGTTGAGAATTGATTTTGAACGAATGCAGCTTCTTGTTCTTCAGGCTTAGGAAAATGTCATTTAAACTCAGCTTCCAAAGACTGAAAGTGCTCTATAATCGATGGCTTCAAACGTTCATCAAGTTTTTCATTTTGGCAGTGGCTATTTGTACGAGCCCGTACAATTGACGTCTGGAGTTATTTGTATGCGAGAGTTGATCATTGCATGTAAAGTAACTTACTGGTACCTTCTTATTCTAGTCTAGTCTATTATCATCACGAACTCAACAATTTATCACACGTCACGACGAGTATCAAACCAAACCACAAGAATTGAACCAAAGCCTAACAAATTGAAGCTGCGACAAGAATCAAACCCAAAACTAGCGCAGCGCTTCCCTACTAACACCGCGCTCTAACTCAACATGCCATGGGGAAGTGGTGGCAATGTAGCAAATAATGGCGTATATACACCACGCTCGTCACAATCTACTGGTCAGTGATTATACGGTAAGTCACCAAGTTGTGGCAATCAAGCAAATAATGGCGTTTATAAACCCATGGCTCATCACAGCCCATTGGTTAATCGACTCTCACGTACAAACAACTTCAGACGCAACTTGTACAGTTACCTACAAATAGCCACTGTCTTTCATTCTTAATAGCACTGGACAAATTCTCAAATATGGGAGATATTTCCACAAATCACTTTTCAAAGCCAGTTTTGCAATATTGAATAAAAGGCATTCAGACTGACGCGATTATTTTGAAAATTTCAGATAGGCCTATCTTTGCGATTCAGAAAATATTTTATAAATAAATTTACAAACCCCCTGGGGACCTTTGCAACCTCCTTGAGTGTCACAACCCCCAGGTTAAGAAACCTAGTCTAGTGCGAAAAGCATGGTTTGGTAGTCAGAAAACAGTTCTCAAAGTTTGAAAATCAAAGTAAGGGAGCTGAAATTTAGTGAAATAAAAACACTTCCTTTTAATAGGTTAATAACCAATGCTCCTACCGAGATTTTTGATCAAACCTCAGATTATCCCACCAAAAATCACCTGATATGTAACCAAAACCCCAGATACAAAATCATGTTTTTTTGCCACAGCAACAACGAATTTATCCAGCCTATTACTTAATTTAAAGTACGGTAAGCTATAAGCGTAAATAGCCTAGCTTTATCACCATCTAATTCAAAAATAAGTTCCAGTATTGATAATAGACTAGACTTAATTATAGCTACAGAGTAAGAAGTTACTGCTTAAGCACATTCACCACTGTTCTATGTCCTTGAGCTGTTGAGTAACGTACCGGTACAAACTTATTTAAACACAACTTAAGACTTGTTGACTTGTTTGTAGAAAATAGACAAAGAAAGTTAATAAAAAAAGCTTGGTCTACACAGTACAATCAGTATAGTTTAATCAGTTTCAATTAGTTCAACGGGTATTCATCACCACTGCACCACTTTTAATGTCTATGTACTGTAGGTTACCCTCTCACCTGCTCACAGTCTCAAGAATTTGGCTTTTAAACCTTACCATACCTGGCGCCTCTTTCTCACTGAACTGTCTGCAACCATTTTGATCAGTTTTTGATTAAAATTCCAACAAAGATGTGAATTAAAAGCAAAAATTACACTGTACATGGAGTTAAAAAAACAAACTGAAAAAGTTAGGCTAACTGGCTAAGTAATTACCTGTAGGCTAATTATCATTCTATATATTGTTGTGATGGGTAACGTCTAGTATCAGCCCCCAGGTACAGTTAGGGTTAGGTTTGGTTAGGATTAGGTATGGTTAGGGTTCAATTTAGTTAGGGTTCAGCTCAGTTACAACCCTAACCGAACCTAACCTTAACTGAACCTTAACTGAACCTGGGGGCTGATGCTAGACGTTACCCTGTTGTAATTTCTAACTTCTATTTTGAACTAGTGCTAGTTGCAGTGTTCTCTTAAAACTCAAAATCTTCAGTGAAAAACAAAATCAGGACCCCAAAGACGCAACGCAAACCCAGCCAAGATATAGCCTAAGAGTGGCGTGAGAGCCTGGCTAAAAACCTTAGACAGCTCAGATGGCCGAGTGGTATGGAGCGTCTGTCTCTTGAGCTGTAGACTCGGGTTTGATTCCGAGTCGGGTCAAACCAATGACTATAAAATTGGTATTCACAGCTTCCCTGCTTGACGCTCAGCATTAAAGGGACAATGTGGAGAACAAGCCGGCAAGTTTACTTGTTGTGCCTTTGGGAAAGGCACTTAGCGGGATTCCCCATCTTGGTGTGGTAGACAGATGGCCGGCAACTCCTAAGCGAGCTCGTACAGCGCATTGATCGCTTTCTCGTGATAGGAGGATAAATATGCAACTAGGCCTAAATAAAAAATAAAAAAAAAAATAAAAAAAAAACCTTTGTTTTGGGAGATTCCCGAACAAAAAAGCAAACTTCGCATTAACATGGAATGGATGCAAATCCGTATTAAGGTGTGTTTACACAGAATACGATGAAATTTTTCGTACGTACAGCGACGTAGGCTACGAAACTGTTAGAGGTTATGACGTAAGGCTACGTCACTATCCGCGGCATTCTAGAATACAATCGTTAGGGGATTTGCAAAACAACCGGTAGGAAGCAAAACTGTTTGGGTTTGAATTGTGTGAAAGATATTTTCATCAACTGCTTACGTCAAAAATCTGATGAAACTTCGTACGACAGCAAATCGGACTAAAATCGCATTTAGTGTAAACAGACCTTTAGTATTTAGTCGCGTATAGAGATGACTCGGGCTGACTTTTTTGAGGCCCGTAGCCTCTGGCCCAGTAACCGTAACCAATCCGGCAACTCGTACCAAAAATAAAGCCCAACCCGCCCAAAGCCCATTCTTTTTATGAACCTTTAATCACATTAATCAAACCCAAAGGGATCTCAAAAAGTGTTTGCGGCTCGTTAGCGGCCCAGTAATAAACAAATATAAAGCAGGGCCGTTAACGGACCAATAAAAAGACCGGTTAAGGGCTCGTTGGCGGGTCTCTTAGCGGCCCATGCCATATCTCTAATCGAGTATTTTCGTTCTTTCATTTATTTACTGACGCACTAGCATCAAGTTAGTACAAATTTCAACAATGCCAAAAAATGAATATAGAGAAAAAGTTGAGGCAAAAGCACGCTGAGAGACCAGAGGTGTCCGGAGTCCAAAAATTTCAATCCGAATCCTGATCCGAAGCGTTAAAATCCGAATCCGACTCCGCATCCTAAAAAATTCAGGATATAGAATTCGACTCCGAATCCAAATCCTCTATTGGCATTAGGTATACAAATTACATATATACTCAATAGGCCACTAGTAGCTGATTAAAATCATTGTTTATCATCCAAAATTGAATCCGGATCCTGATCCGGATCCGAAGCAACAGCCGGATTATCCGGTTTTTAAAATCCGGATCTAGCTTCGTTGTACACCTCTGTAAGAGACACCACAGACAACACATTCTGGCAGAAAATAGGAGAGAAGAGAAAAAAGCGTAGGCCTACCGTATGGAAAACATCATCAAAAAACCGCTCACGATTACACGAGCAATAACAACGCAGAAGCTTTCTGATAGCGTGTCAAACCTCACCTAACATAGTAACCTTTCCACAATCGGATTTTTTGTTGATTACATGCATCGCATAAAGCATCAAATTTCCTTTCGAATGAATATTCTCAAGTTGATGCCAAATTACAGGAAATACAGACAGAATAACTTTGAATTGGGCCAAAATGACACTTGTAAGCAGTGGTGGGCAGTAACGAGGAACAATTGTAACTCGTTGCTGTAACGAGGTATTTTTTGAGTAACTGTAACCGTAACGTCGTTACATTTGAAAAGAAATAAGGTATTGCGTAACGAAATTACTTTATTGGTGATTTTTCAAAGTTACTGATGGTTACTCGTTACTATCTCACAACGCACTGTATTGTTCGTATTAAATGGAAATCTTAACAAGTTAAAATACCAAAATTACGCAAATGTCATTTTTCTGTGGATTTTCGGAAACGATTTAACTTTAGCTATAATCGAATGTATTTGACTTCTTAACAAAACAGGTTAGTGATCGACGGACAGAAAGACCAGACTCCAGCAGCTTTTGAAAATCTTTATTCGAAGCAACATGCAGCTGCTGCTGGAAATGTAAAGTTTTACTTGGCAACGAAACGAAAAAACACAACAAAGTGAGAACGCGACAGAGCGCTGAATTTCTTTGGTGCCTTTTAGCCCTCATGTGACCGATTCTTAACAAAAAAATGCATCAAAAACGTTGCATCTAAATTTTTGTACATCTGCCAAAAAAAAAACTTTTGGTGTTCAGGTTTTTCCGCAGCAAAGTTAAGAGAAATTTTTATAAAAAATAACACTGCTTTACCACATAGAGCCGCTGTGAAAGCTCACTTGGAAAAGACGTTTTAAAACCGAAACCTTCAGGCTTGACTGACCGGTTCTTCAAAACGTTCGTCTTTTTATGAAGAATCGTTGCGGGGTGTTGATATTTGAATGGCTGTTGCATACTGGTTTTATCATTCGTAATTATCTTCCAAAAAATCAAATCTTCATTATACTCGCCGTATTATGCCAAAGCGTGTAAGGATTTACGTGGCCCATCTCCTTAAGTTAGCGCCTAAGCAACACACGTTTTAACTCAGAAGAAACTTTGCAACAGTTGTGCAACGCTGTGTCCGACGTGACCGGCTCAAAGAACAAACCCCGCACTTGCCGCACCGATATCTACGGTCGCTGTATTGTAATGTCAGCCGCCTGGTTTATTGTTAACTTCTCAGTATTAAAATTCGTTCTTGCTACCAGCATTTTTTAAGGCGTTTTGATATACCAAAACGGTCTCTCAAATTTTTGAAATGGTCTCTTCAATACGCCTCTTTTCCACTGTGTCTAGATAGGTGTATACATAGCATATTTAATCTCAATAGTTTTTAGTCTTTTAAAATTTGCAATCGATCTTAAAAGCCAAAATAAAAAAAAAAAAGAAAAACACTACCTACTACGCACTGCAGCTGTTTTGGATTAGCTTAAACCAAATCAAATAAAAATCTTCATTCGCAGAATTACGCCGAAGCGTGTAACGAGTGGCGGGGTCCATCTCCCCGGCTTAGCCTCTGGCAACACAGTTCCGAAGAAATGTCGCAATGGTGGCGAGCCGTTGGCGATTGCCGACTGGGTCTGAACCCAAGACCTCCCACACTGGTAGCGATGTCTTCAACGACTTCGCCAACTGGCCGGTTTTAGCGTAAATCAAGGTGGAAAAAAATTTGAAAGTAACGTGTAACGAGTAACGAAAAGTTAGAACTTACATTTTCTGGAAGTAATGAGTAACGGTATCTTCGTTACAGTTTTTTGCAAGTATTTGTAACGGTAACTTCGATACTTTAAAAGTAACGAGTGCCCACCACTGCTTGTAAGACTTTTCCATCTTTTCGAAATTTCGTAAAAACGGGTCTCACATTATCTAAAATTGCAACCTATTCCGAAATGGGATTTTTTATAATAATATGCATCACGCAGAGCATTAAATTCCCTTTCGAATGAATATTGTCAAGTCGATGCCAAAATACTACTACTAGGCTACCACCAGAATCACTTTGAACTTGGACCAAAATGACGCTTGTTCAGTCCTTGAGTGTTTTCAAAAGTTTCTAAAAACGGGTCTCACTGTATCGAAAATTGCAACCTATTCCGCATTGGGATTTTTATATATTAACATGCATAACATAGAGCATTAAATTCCCTTTTGAATGAATATTGTCAAGTCGATGCCAAAATGTAACAACTAGTATCAGAATAGCTTTGAACTTGGGCCAAAATGGCGCTTGTTCGATTTTTGCGTTTGTTGAAATTTCGTAAAAACGTGTCTCACATTATCTAAAATTGCAACCTATTCCGCAATGGGTTTTTTATACATTAATATTCATCGCATAGAGCATTAAATTTTCTTTCGAATGAATATTGTCAAGTCGATGCCAAATTACAGGAAATACCATCAGAATTGCTTTGAACTTGGACCGAAATGACGGTTGTTCAGTTTTCGCGTTTTTTCGAAATTTCGTAAAAACGGGTCTCACCTTATTTAAAATTGCAACCTATTCTGCAATGGGATTTTTTATATATTGATATTCATCGCATAGAGCATTAAATTCCATTTCGAATGAATATTGACAAGTCGATCCCAAATCTCAACAACCACCATCAGAATCACTTTGAACTTGGACCAAAATGACGCTTGTTCGATTCTTAGGTTATTTTGAAATTTCGTAAAAACGGGTCTCACATTATCTAAAATTGCAACCTATTCCGCAATGGGTTTTTCTATACATTAATATGCATCGCATAGAACAATAAATTTCCTTTCGAATGAATATTGTCAAGTTGATGCCAAATTACAGGAAACACCAGGGGCGGATTCAGAATGTTTTATTAGGGAGGAATGTATTTTGATTTACGTTAAAAGTTAACTTAACACAAAGACGTTAAGACGTTTAGACCCAGAAACCGGCGTAAATGAGCCCTTTAAAATATTGTTTTATGTCAGGTCCGCCCCGGGCGGCACGCTCGAGGCGCGGCATTTTGGATAAGCTTTAGGTGATTATTTTTCTTAATTATTTTAAACAACTATTACTTGGCTGTATCTCTTATTTGCTAATCATAAATCATCTTACTGTGTTGCCCAGTGCCCAGGCGCAAAGTTGCGTAAATGCGCCCCGCCGTCTCGTTTACGCTTTGGTGTATTTCCGCGAGTATAAAAAAGGTTTGATTTTAGATGTATTATGTCACAATTGCGCACTGTTTTTTTTCTTCGTATTTGCGTTATTTGAATCGCTCACACTCAGCGAGCGAATGCAGTATAGGCACTAGACAGTACTACGCAAGTGACATGGGCGCACGCAGGGGGGGCCACGGTGCCATGGCCCACCCCTTTGGCTCTGTAATAAGGTGCTAAAACAACTTTTTGTCTATAATTTCTCAAACTAATAACGGCTGCAGCCTCTTTTCACTTATTTTAGCCAAGCTTCTACTTTTAGACCTAAACTCCAAAAATGTTTTTGCATTGTCTGTAGTAACTGCCAGTGGCGTAGCCACGAGGGGGAGGGTTTGGGGGTTACAACTCCCTCCCCATTGAGCCTCAAATGACTTCATACATAATCGAAACTGTGTGAACAAAATGCATCATTGGTGGAACACTCAAAGTTAGGGGCCAAAAACAAATTTTCCTCAAAAATTTTTCAAAAAGCTCTAAAATGGCCATTGCAGTATGCCAATTTTCAAAAATTTTTCAGGGGAGCATGCCCCCGGACCCCCCTAGAGTCGTTTTTGGTACTTAAGTTGCTTAAAAATCACTCTGCAGGAAAAAATACGCTTGAAAAAAGTGACGAAAATTGATGCCTCCTCCCTCGAAAAATTTCTGATTACGCCCCTGACATGCAACACATTCAAAAGGCTTATTTACGTCCGTTTCCGAGTTTAAACGTCTTTGCATTTAGTTAACATTCAACCTAATTTAAAATTACATGTACCCCACCAAAACTTTCTGGATCCGCTCCTGTATACAACGTATTATTAAATATGATGTCACTCTCAAACCCCCCTCTCCCATTGCAAAATCCTGGCTACGCTAGTGGTGACTGCACTCACTACATGCCCTTTTTCGATATAAAAGTGTGTTAAAAAGAGTATTTTTTTATGTGAAAACCGCAAAAATTCGTGCAGCTGAAGGCTACACCCCCAAACCCCCTTTGGCCAAATCCTGGGTACACCATTGCATTTGGGGGCGCCAATTTCTTGAATCGCCCCGGGCGGCAGAACCTCTAGCTACGCCACTGGTGGCATTCAAACAGAAGCTTTACTTTTGGTTATGGTACTTGTAGCTGTTGGGGTCATAGACGCACGCAGGGGTAGGCCACGATGCCATGACCTCCTTTGGCCCTTAATAAGGTGCTGAAACCTAACTTTCAGTCTATAATTTCTCAAACGAATAATGGATGAAGCCTCCTTTCAGTTATTTTCAGGGAGTCGAACCGAACCCGAACCGCGAACCGGTAAAAACCGCTATTTTTGGTGAACCCGAACCGAACCTGAACCGTTTAAATTTGAGATCATTGAACCTGAACCGAACCCGAAACTTTAATATTTCAAATCTGTGAACCTGAACCGAACCCGAATCTTTAATATTTCAAATCTGTGAACCTGAACCGAACCTTTAAAATTTTATGCAAGTAAACCCGAACCGAACCCGACTCTATAATATTTGGTGTACATAAACCTGAACAGAAATCGTTTAGTAACAATGTTTGAACCTGAGCTGATTCTTAAAAAATATTAATAAAAATCTCTAGACATGTGCTGCGATGCGTAACATTCTTTCTGCTTTTCAAAATTTAATGAGCCTGAAACAAGTCAAGACAGGTCATGCCAATTTGGCAGGCTAACAGGGAGTCGAACCGAACCCGAACCTAAAACGCGAACCGGTAAAAACCGCTTTTGTTTCGGTGAAATCGAACCTGAACCATTTGAATTTGAGATCATTGAACCTGAACCGAATCGAACCTTTAATGTTTCAAATCTGTGAGCCTGAGCCGAACCCGAATTATTAAATTTTGGTGCAACTGAACCGGAACACAACCTGAACCCAAATTTTTGAAAAGTCTTTAACCTGAACCGGAACTGAACTGTTAAAAATTGAATTTCTTGAACCGGAACTGGAGCGATATTTTAAACGGTTCGACTCCCTGCTTATTTTAGCCAAGATTCTGTTTTTAGACATACGCTGAGAAAACATTCTTGCATTGTCTATAGTGACAGCACTCACTGCATGCCCTTTTTCGATAAAAAAGTGTGCTAAAATGAATGTTTTTTTTGAAAACCGCAAAAAAATCGTTGGCGGCTGGGGGTGTAGCCCCCAGACCCCCTTAGCCTCCAGACCCCCTTAGCCCCAATGGCTGGGGGCTTCGCCCCCAGACTACCGGTAGTGCCCCTCCTTTAGGCCAAATTCTGGGTGCGCTACTGGTTGGGGGTGCTAAAACAATAAACTTGAGCTACACAATCACACTGTCCACAAGTCGAATTTATGAGGGCTTTACACCCACGATTCTTGGTTGTAGTTTCTGCATCACAATTAAAACTTTGGAGATTGTGATACAGAAACTAGAAGCAAAAACCGTGGTTCTGAAGCCCACATAAGTTGGACATGTCACATGCAGGGATGTGGAAGCGGTATATTTGCAAACAGCTTCCGCTTCTGAAGAAATTCACCGAAATTTTGTTAGTACAACGCGGCCAGTGCGTTGGTAGCCGATTGCGTAAACCGTAGCTTTTTTTTCAACACGCTGAAAGCTCTTGGTCCAGCCTTAGCAAGCGTTTTTTTCAAGATAATAATTTGCAAAAAGCAAACAAAAGTGCAAAGGAATGATTGAGTCCATTAAATGCTTCCATTAAAATATGACCGCTTTCACATCCCTGGTCACACAAGGACAAGCTAAATATGGGTTGTAGGCGATGGGAATCTGTTCATTGCTTTTGGGCCCCCCCAATTCAAAAATGCTTTCGCCATCGCTGGAAGGGATACCAAATTTCGTTACTTCTTCTAGCATATTTTTTTTAGCCAGTATTAATTTTAAGCAACTAAAGTAACAAAAACGACTCTGTAGGGAGGTGTGGGGGCATGCTTCCCGGAAAATTTTTAAAAATTGACATACTGCAATGGCTATTTTAGTGATTTTTGAACAATTTTCAGGCAAATTTTGTTTATGTTTTTCGCTCCTAATTTTCAGAGCTTCACCAAATATGATGCATTTTGTTTGCACAGTTTCGATTATGCGTACTTAAGGCAACTCGAGCATAATTGTTATAAAAAGGTTCGAAATTACGAAAAACATTTGTTCATCCAAAGCATTGTTGAAAATGGCTGGTGGGAGGAGGGGATGCATCCCCCCCTGGGAAGCACTATCAGAATCACTTTGAACTTGAACCAAAATGGCGCTTGTTCAATTCTCGCGTTTTTTCGAAATTTCGTAAAGGTGGGTCTCACATTATCGAATATATCAACCTATTCCGCAATGGGATTTTTATATATTGACATGCATCGCATAGCCATAGAGCATTAAATTCCCTATCAAATCATTATTGTCAAGTCGATGCCAAAACATAACAACTACCGTTAGAATAGCTTTGAACTTGGACCAAAATGACGCTTGTTCAATTCTCGCGTGTTTTCGAAGTTTTCTAAAAGCGGGTCTCACATTATTTAAAATTGCAACCTATTCCGCTATGGGTTTTTTATAAATTAATATTCATCGCATAGAGCATTAAATTTCCTTTCGATTGAATATTGTCAAGTTGATGCCAAATTACAGGAAATACCATCAGAATTGCTTTGAACTTGGACCAAAATGACGCTTGCTCAGTTTTGGCGTTTTTTCGAAATTTCGTAAAAGCGGGTCTCACATTATCTAAAATTGCAACTAACAAACTAAACTAACTGAGGTTATTTTCAAATTATATTGAACTGAAAATTCAACAGTAATTGAGGGAGACTGCGAAGTGAGCTTGCGTTCTTCGAGTCAGCAGCCACCCATTATATGTGTCAAATGCGATCGGCTTCAGCCGTGAATCGAACCCGTCACGCAGGATCTGTCACCTGCGCGCGGTACCGCTAGGCCATGTCGCTGACAAAACCTATTTCGCAACCTATTTCACATTGGGATTTTTTATATATTAATATGCAATGAGCAGATAAAACAAGCCGATTTTTTAAGTTTTGAAAACTGCTTGTTTACTGTTGCTAGTCGCTACATTTAACTAAAATGCACTGTACGTACGCGAGTATAGGCTACAATATATTCAACTATAAGTTTCAGGATTTTAACGTAAGTACATTAAACTGTGTCATAATACATTAGATAAAACACAGATCACCTATAGCTTGAATATACCGTCGGAATGTCATGCATAAAAACTCCCAGGCTACCCAGATTAATTTATCCAAAGTAGTCACAAGCTATTACAAATTGCAAAAAACATGCACAATCTACAAAAAAAATTTGGATTTTTTTTCATTTTACAAACCCTTTCATATCAAAGGTTTTACATTAAACTTAAACTAGAGCAAATCGTCGTAGAAAAAAGCTTTACGCAGCATTAATCCCAAGCACACAAAACTACAGCAAATTGATGTAGGTTTGGAATAGGTCAAACTAGGCAAAACGTTTTCTAGTTTTTTATTAAGCCTTAGGCCTTGTCTACACCAGAGCGACGCCAAGCTAAGCGACGCGATGCGACGCGCTGCTGCCCAAAGCGTCGCTGTCTACACTATGTTTTTACTTGCGCCGCTGAGCGAGGCTTTGCGTTGAAGTGACGTAGAAAGTAGCAAAATTTTCGCGTTCGATTCGCACCCAGGTTTACAAGATGAATTAATTTCGACAAATTGACCTTTTCAGCTCATGCATCTTTTTCATCTAACTTTTATTCAAAATAAAAGCAGCAAAAAAACTTACATAATAGATCATTGGTTGAATTTGCAGTCTGGTTAACACTTAACAGGATCATTTTTAAAAGTCAAAATATCCCATTCAGCTGATGTAATGAAATTTTTGCTTGTCCAATTTTGTTTAAATTTGCGAGATAAAACATATTATTAGCGTAGGCCTTATTACCAACAGTACGCTATGTGGTAGCCTGGCAGGTGAATGTATGAGCAGCTACAGGGCGTATTCTCGCACAAAACTGCAACCTCATAGATCAGGAGTTGGCAAACTTTTCACACGAAAAGCCACATTTAAAAAAAAATTGAAGCCGAGGGCAGTAGTGATTGGAAGAGCGAAAAAAGTCTACACGCCCTCAGATGTCCTGTCTTCTACGGAGAATCAGTCAAGAGCATAAAAGCTTTTGATTTACGGTAGGAGTTTATATTTCTGTCTGCGGGCCGCGTAAAATGGTCTAGCGGGCTGTAGTTTGCCCAGCCCTGCTCTGAACCCATTGAAGTTTCGCCTTTGTGGAATTAGTTACCGGTAGGCTTGTGAAATTGATACGTTTTTGCCAGAACTTAGCCAACATTTTATGTAGGGACGCCGAAATTATTTTTCGAGTGGGTGCTCAAAATGAATTTTACGGCTGAAATTACAGACATAACGCCACATTGTTTCGCAGTAACCCTGCAGGCACTATTTCGCAGTAAACCCGTAGGCACCGGTCATAAGATTAAGAACTAAATTCAAGTCGTATTAAATTAATCGTATTAACCTGACTAAAAAAACTCTTTTACACCAGCCAGAACCAATTTTTATGCGTAAAGCAAATTTTAGCCCTGTAAAAATCGTAACTTAGCGTGATGGTTTTGATAGTTTCGTTAAACTATTTTTCTGTCTCAGAATAATTAACGTAGATTCATGCACTCAAAGCTACTTTTTGATAAAACCTCAGCCGATTCGTCCGTGAAACTACGCAAATTCTTATCGTTCGCTATTTTTTCTCTAGATCCAGGTGCTCTAATTGTCATGTCTCGCTACCTCTCACCAAAATATTCGGGTCAACACGACTAAATTCAGTGCAAAAATTTTTTGCTCAAGGGTTTTCGCCATTATTTCCTCGCAAAATTTGGATTTTCTGCAAATAGACACTAGATGCATGATCAGTAGTCTGCCTGTTAGCGGCCTCAAAAAAGCACTTGATGCAATTCTTCAGCGTTTAGAGAGAGTTTCTAGGGGCAGTTGTTAAAAGGATAGGCCTAAAAGTTTTCCATTAACAGAACTAGGTAATGTGTAGGCTGAAGTAAAAATAAAACTTAGCAACGGTACACATCAAAAGCACATCTAAAAAAAAAAAATAACACAAACGCTATGGTGAGAAGCACATAATTTATTCAGGTCGACAGTACGGTAGTAGTTTTTCAATATAATACAGCACATCATTTAAACTTACATCGGCATCTTGTTGTGGACATAAAAATACGTATGTTGCAATAAATATCTGTAGAACAGATTACATCTGAATAAAATCACTGTAAAATCGTGAAGCCACTACAGCCTGTTTCGCCGTTGTCGGCTCTTCCGGGGGCATAATGTATCTCATTCAAAGAGAAGATGCTTTACGGTTTTTATTCAAATACAATACAAGCTCTAGCTAGCCATAGTTATTGAGCACTCTGCCAGAGAAGATTGAGCCCTACTCAGACTTGTAGAGCAGATTAAAGCAAATTGTTGAAAATAAAATATCTTTTTTATTATGTTCGTGATCACAATTTTGGCTCGAATTGTATCAAAGCATTTTAGCAAAATTTGGAATTAAACGCTTGAACAATTGTAGGCTACATCTATGCAACGCTTAAATCGTAAACATTGGACAACACTGCAGAATAAACATTTTACATCCAAAATAATGATCTTATTACGTTCACGATAGGTATAAAGTATTGTTTATGACTTGCAGAGCAGATTAAAGCAAATCTGTTGAGTCGGTTTGTCGAAAACGCAGCTCTGGAATCTGCAGCACAAGAACTTATCCTGCAAGCTCACATGATGGTGAATGAGAAACATTTCAACGCTTTGCATCTGAAAATAAAAATCCAAATTGTAGTTCAATGTTTGATAAGAAACCAAAACCGTTGTTTTATTTATTTAGTCGCATTTTTATCCTCCTATCACGAAAAAGCTGCTGAGCGCTGTACTAGCTTGCTTTGGAGTTGCCGGCCATATATACAAGTGCTTTTCCCCACAGCAAAACAAGCTCGCTTTGGAGTAGCCGGCCATATGTCTATCACACCAAGATGAAGGAATCCCGTTATGTGCCTTTCCCAACAGCTAAACAAGCGAACTAGCCATCTTGCTCCACACTGTCCAGCAGGGAAGCTGCAAATACAAATTTTTAAGTCATCGGTTCGACTCGGAATCGAACCCCGAGTCCACCGAACAAGAACCAGACGCTCTATCCCACTTGGCCATCTGATCGGTATAAACACCGTAACACTTTACAATAAAATAAACTTGTAGGTCAATTGTAATATCACAACACAATAATCAGCAGAGCAACCAACAGTGAAAAATACTGACTTGTAAAAAATGCCTTTAATGTCTTGTTGTTCATAAATGATTTCCATTTCGCTTTCAAAACTGGACATAAACAATGCCAAGGTGATAAGGGTTATAAAAGACTTCAGCACCTAAATAAAACAGTGTTAGCTAACAATACTAGTAGCACAGTACCCGGTAACACTACAGGTCTTAATCCTGCATAGTGCATATGACTAACACCGGCAGGCAACCTATAGCAAACATGCCACTTTACGATAGTAAGGAAAGCTGAAAACGTAAAAATTGTTCACAGTGTGAAAATCATGAACTATAATAGCTTATATTCAGAACAGTGACCAAAACTTTAGTTTACAAAAAAGCTGCATTATATCGACTTTGTTAAATATTTTTCTCAATTATCACATTAAAACAGTGTGCTTGTGCGTCATAATTCACATTTTAGCAAAGAAAATCTTGTATAAACTTTATCTTTTGCAAGATTTTTACACAATTCACTATTGCATAAAAGCAATATTGCGCACAATTCACTACTTCAACCCAACAAAAAAACTGCAATCACCTTTCCAGTGCCGAAACTAGCACCCCTTGAACTCCCCAACCGGGGGGAGGGGGCGCACAAAAAGGGGGCCCAAGTAAATAGTTAGTACGTAGTACTATTAACTCAACGTATGATAAAGGTTTCTCAAATAGGCCTATTCTAAGATTCAATATATTTTTTGTCTTAACTCGCGCAATGTGGGCCCCCCCATAACATATTTATGCTTTTGGCCATGGGGGGGGGGCTGCAAATTTTTTGAAAAATAGCAGTCCAAAACTAGCAAACAAACGTTTAGTGACATACCAAGGGCCCCTCATCCTCATGCGAAAAGCGCAAAAATAAGCCTTGAAAACGTTTTTTCTTTGCATTGGTAGCGAAATGTTAGAGTATAGGGTTTGCTTGCAGCATTATATTAGTGGGTTTGGAAGGGACCTAGTAAAACAGACCACTAAACCTTGCTAAAACTGAGGAATTTTAAAGGCTCAAAACGCACAAAAATCTTCCAAAATTAAGTCAAATTCCGCAAAATTTTCTGGGGGGACATGCCCCCAGACTTACCTAGCTTGGCATCGCCCCATCGGGGCTCGCTCTTTTGTATCACCATCCAAGAAAAAATTTTTAGGGGGCCCCGAAAGATGATTTTGGGGGGGGGGGCGCATTGCCTAGTTTTGGCCCTGCCTTTTTCTCCCCACTAAAGTAATTAGTATTATACTGGGGGCAAACAATCTGAGCTTATGGCACAATAAATCACGAAATAAAATGCAGTAATCCAATCACTACTGAATGCATAACCAACTAACTAGGCAATGATTTATAAAAAAATGAACTGTTTGAAGTTAAGGCTTCTTTGACAAAGTAAAATCAACCCTTCAAAACCAATCACTAACAATTCTTGTGCCATCATATCAGACACTAATGTGGGCAGCAGAATTTTATGCAACTCGTTATACAGTGACTATTCACAAAATACCATACATGCAAAGTACTACTTTTTGTTGCAAAAGTTTTTATATGTGATAGTTCAGCAAAACTTTGTGTAGTGCAAAAACAACTTTTGCCTTACTTTTGAAATTGATTAAGCGGATAGAAAAGTCTTCAATCTTCGACTGCACTCATTACTATCACTGAGCAGAATATATTGCATTCATCACAATCCATAAACCAAAATTGCATATTTTAACAGCAAACCATTTAAATAAAATTGGATTTAAATAAGCCGACAAAATATTAGTGTTATGATCTGCAAAAATTATAACATAAAAATTATATGTATTTTTCTAAAGTAAGATATTATGTGTGTATTTAGTAAACCAATTATTACCACCAGTAACACAGTAACATACTACCGGTAGGCCCATATTAACTAGTCAACATAGTTTTGCAATACAAAGCTCATACCGGTTATGTGGTGGAAATAAACTTATCTGCACAAAACTTTATCATAGCAGCAGACACATCCTGTATAGACAACACAATACCAGCAAATCATGCATCTTATAAAAATATTGATTGCATAAAATAATACCTTAATGTAGGCTCTATCAGAAAAAACAGCTGGTGACCGCTGCTGTAAATTTTGTCACAGAAGTTGAAACAATATGGTGTGTTTTGCATAGCATCATGATGGGCTTCCACTTTCACTACCGGTATTGCACTGTAGTCAGTTTTTAAAATATCTACTACAGCTAGCAGGCTAGTATTCTGTATGATTAATGTTTAGTTAGTCATTAAATTGTGTACCAGATAATTACCTAATAATTGATAAAAGAGTGGTGAAAAGATGAAGTATTTTTACACAGTACATCTGAAGCAGTGAAATCCATATATTTTTAGTGTAGTCTATATTACCGGTATGCGTCTTGATAATTACACACTGTTCTGTGTAATTACACACTGTTCTGTGTAAGTCTGAATACCTGATAGTTGACTATAGTTGCAACATGGAGGATACTTTTTGCATGTCAGTTAGTATATTATATAAGCATGCTTAACAACTATTTTTTTTTTCTCTTTATTGTCTCGCTACTTGGATATAATAGTGTTTATGTGTTGCTGTATATACTTCATAACCTGAATAATGTTGCTAACATCATCTCGGTTTCTTTTTCATATTTAATGGTTAACTTATTAAACGTAAATTACATAATCTCTTGAAACTGATGTAATCTGATAAACTGATGATTCATGTGGAATACTATTAAATCCTTTGGACCACTCATTTTTTTCCTCATCTTTGGACGACTGCCAACTGGATGCTGTAATATGGTGATATCTTTTCGATGTTTTTTTGTTCTATGATACGGTAACTTTAATGCTATCACAACATACTGTTTCTTTCTTTGTTTCCGTGGCACCCCTGTGCTGGATCGGCTGTATTATTATTATTATAATTACCATATGATTTATAACTGAAAACTTACTTCATTAGAGACCAGCAGAATCATGAAAATAAACAACTTCAGTCCAGACCTTCTTTGAGCTAGAAATGCAGCTTTCATTTATTTAACTTTTCATAACCGGAAAGTACCGCACCTAACCAGAAAATGATTGCTGGATTGATAAACTACTGGTACCGGTACCTCCGAATTACTAAAGACTTATTATGGCTAGCATAATACGGTAATACTTCAAAAATCTAGCAGCCTGTCGATAATAAAACATCCGATTTGACCTCAGCAAAACATTTTAGAAAATGGTGCACTGCAGTGGCGGCTCGTGCACATTTTTAATGGGGGGGCTGCAATTTTCCTGTAGAATAGTAGCCTACTATTATTTTTCTTGATAACCTACAGTTACAACACTTTAGCGATTTGTTATGGATTGAAGGTATCAGAAGTGGCATGGCATTAGCTTAAACGTAGGCCTATTAATACTTTAACTGAAAAAACGACCATCTTTTTTGCAGCCAAATCGTGTTACGGTAGGAGTCACAGGAATGAAATGAATGCTTATAAAGAAAAATATATTACGCAATTTTACAGTACGACTTTGAAAATTCCACCAAGTATGCTGGGCGGTGATGGTATCCTACGTCTTGCAATTTGCTCCAAAGCAGCCATTCTTTGCAGAGATTTAGAAAAAAATGGAGGAATACCAGCCAAACTGTAGAAAAATATTCTCACTTTGGAAGTTGCAGATGTAGCTTTTTGGAGAATTTAATTTAATTGATGATCATCTCAGTGAATAAAATGAGCTTTTGGATACAAAGCTTTGCTTAACGTCGGTTCATTTTTTTTTTTTTATTTCAAGCCAATTAATTGCAGCTTAGGATTTTTGTGGTAGTGAAGTACATGCATCATGGAGATGACTTAGTTGAGCATCGAACCCGCGAAGCCAGCTTCGGAGCCCAATCCACCAACCACTCGGCCAACTCCATGCGCTTAACGCCTGTTCATACACCATTTCGAGTACCGCTCAATGCGGCAGCGCCATCATACGTCTGAGCAATAAGCTTATCTGGATCATGACCAACCAAACCCGAAAGTTCTTCCAATAAAATACTGGCCAATGATGGTGCTGTCTGACGAGTGGGCTTAAAAAAGCCCAAAATCTTTTCAACCGGCTCACCACTTTTCTCGTACCTAAATACAACTACCATTTGGCTTTTGTCAAAAACATCAGTTGTTTCATCACACAAAACTGCAAGGCATTTAGATTTACTTATTTCATCTGTAATTTCTTGTTTACCAATTTCCAAAATTGATTGCAAAAGTTCCTTCCGTACCATTGTGGACGAACCTTTAAAAACTGCCCCTGATACCAAATGCGATTTTAAGCTTGTATCCAAATTTGACGTGAAGCTTAGCAATCCTCGAAAAACCCCGGGGTTAAATGAACCTTTACGCTCGTCATGTCCCCTTAATGGCAGTTCAGAGTTACCACAAAATTTTAAACAATTGATATAATTTTCGATAAAACGGTTTTTCGTAACACTCCCATTGTGACGTGCTACAGATAAGGCATGCCCAGTGTTCAAAGCTACTGCAATAATGGCCTGCCCAAGATGAGATGAATTGATGGCACAGTTAATGTGCCAAGAAGATTCCTCGTGCTTTCTAATTTTTTTCTGGAAGTTTTTTTTAGTTAGTATGCCCTATTTTCGTCCAGGCAGTGTCGCCATTATCAAATCCAAATAAGAGGCACGAAAAACAAAACACCCCATTTGTGTATTCGCATTCACATATCCACTCACACCGTTGATAACTATTAGCGTTGAACTGCATACGTCTTACCTACTGTAGACTTTTGGCAGTTTGGGTAATTTTCAAATTTGTAGTAGACCTTCCCGCTAGCTTGATGTATAATTTTTTTTTGTGAAGTTAGAGTACCGGTACAGAATTTTATATCCTGAAGACGCTTTACAGAATAGGAAATGGACATGCTACATTAAGTCTACTCACAGATTAGCGCAAAGCGACTGGCTTCTTCATATAAAACCTCGCACATGTAACTGAGTTTCGCGCGAGGGACTGCAGAAATTTCGGCCTAGATGACGTTTTGCTCTTCAAAAAAGAAACCAAAGTAAGTGAAGCGAAAAACTACCTTTTTTCTATTCTCACGTGTGATGTCATAAAAATATTATTGTATCGTGTGAACATAGACTGCTTGGGTTGAAGACTGCAAACTGGCAGTCCCGCTCGAAGTGTTAAGTTTTCGGACTTTGCACTCGCTGCGTTTGCAGTGTTGCCCAATTCCTTCGAAGTTTCAGTTCAAAACTTTTGTGATCAATAATAATTATTACTCTTGCACAAAAGTAAGTTGCAGCTGGAATATTTGGGGGGGCTGCAGTCCCACAGTCCCCTTAGGCGAGCCGCCCCTGGTGCACTGTGCAAGTGCAGTTAGCTGAGAATCCGAGATACACACCAGCAACCTACCCATTACCAGCAGTCTAGACTGGCTGACTGATAAAATCTCATAGTAGCCTTGACCAGGCTAGACTTTTAGTGGTAGTTTACTTTCTCACACTTTCTAGTAACTAAGTTTACAACTGATGGCAAGAAACTGCAGTTTGGGGGACTGTGTTCAAAAAGTTATCGCTGCTAACACTTTATTTCTTTCTAAATATTTTCTAACAATCATGTCACCAACGAACAAGTTAATATTTTGTCAAAATTAGTTTTACAAAGCTTTTATACATCTCACAAAAACATTTTGTCTTACCCTGTGACGCTAGCCTATACGAGACCTGAAAAAAATGGAGCACGGTGGAGCAACATTCTTGCGCTACTTGCTCCACGAATCGATACGAAGCAATACCAAGCTCCACGAAGCATCAGCTCCACCATGCTCCACGGGGCGATGCGATGCGCGACGCAGCTTCATTGCGTCATAATGAAACAACTAAAAGTTGGCGCATGGCGACGCTTCGTGTCGCTCTAGTGTAGACAAGGCCTTAGGCCTACATAGCTAATCAACGAAAGTCAAATGTTCATATTCTTTAGAACCAATTTTCTGAGCTAGAGCTATAATTACATTTCAAGAAAATTTAATTTGACAATAACCGTCAATTCAAGTTAGACCGATCTAGTCTCAAAAGCGTGCATACACGAAGCTTTTTCGAAGTCATATTTTTTCATGAAAATAATTAGATTGTCAGCAAGTAGTTCGAGTCGCGACTCGAGTTCGAGTCGTAATGGTCGAGTCCCGAGTCGAGTCTCGAGTCACTAAAGTCGAGTCTCGAGCCCAAGTCATTTGTGCAACGAGTCAAGTCGAATCATTTTTTGTAGCGACTCGAGTCGAGTCACTGATTCGAGTCTCCCCAACACTGCTTTAGAGTTTTACAAAATGTAGATTGTCAGAAAACAACCAAGTCTTGGTACGATTTAACAACACAACACACTGTATCGCATGAACAACAACTAAAATAATGCGTTTGGAACAGTCAGTATTATCACAAAAACAACAACAACTAATATCACAAGCAAAAAACGTAGCTGATAATATCCAAATGTCATTTCAGGAAAATTTTATTACACAAAAATTTTCTGACGCGAAAAGACGAAAGTGATTGCAATGAAATGATAGTGATGATTCGTAACTTGATTACACGTTAAAAAAGCACAGGTGGTGTACAAAACATACACTTTTGTGATATCAACTATCAAAGTTAAGCAAGTCATTTAGATCAAGTTAAATTACACAAAAAATGTGTGCATTTTCTATCGAATTAAAATTTGAAGTAACCTACTTCATTCCCGTTACAGTCTTATGCATTTTACAGCTACTCGAAACGTAAACAAACTTGTTGAAATCTTTGAGCAGACAAAGAAATTTTATTAACGTTAACGCATGTACACATTATGCCATGCCATAAATTATTCATAACCTGTTTGTATATTTTCTACCAAGCCTTTACCTACCTGAGTAACAATTGACAAAGTTTGCTTATCAAACTTTTCGTGTGATTATTTTGCTTAGTTGTAAACTCAATCACCAAATCAAAAAACATTTAAAAGTTTGTTCAAACATACACGAGTTTTTTTTTTGTATGAAACAACTTTTTTGTCGCCAGCTAATAAAATATGAAAATTGGTAAAGTGTGTCTACTAATCACTTTCATCAAAAACTTACATCTTCACTTTTCTTCGGTTGCATCGAAACGTGTTACAAGTGGCGGGCCACATCTCCGCTGCTAACGCCTGGGCAACACAACTTGACAGAAAAATTGCAAAGGTGACGCACGAGCGGTTGGCGACACTGTGTTCGATTAGAACAGCCCAGGATTTAAATTGAAGACCTCCTGCGCCGATAGCGATGTTTTTAACCACCACGCCAAGTGGCCGATCTAATCATTCACATGAACGTACATATCATCACACAATTGTCGCAAAACCGCTTCGCAATTGCAGACTTACATCGTTGCCTAATTGAATTCGGAGAGGTAGAGCAAAATTGCACCAAGCGCCCCATCATACAATTTTTCAATGCAAAAACTGACCACAAATTGTCGCTCAGTTGGTCGTAGCAACTGTTAATACACCTGTCACAGAAGCAAAAATGCCAATAAATGTACAAATCATAATATCAAAGAGCATCGGACACATCGTGGAAAGAACACTTTACTATAGATGTATCATTCAATAGATTGTTTGAAGTGATAAGCACTGCAGTGAAAAATCATAATCACTGGCAGCATATTCAGAGAATATTTCGAAGCGTCGATAACAAGTATGCTAACTAAAATATCATCAAAGAGTCAAAATAACTTTAAATTTTAGGAACAGAGGAAACGTATCCATGCAACTTGATGTTCAGTCTCAACCTGCAAGTATAATGTTACTTTGAACTGCATGATGGTTGTAACGTTCGTAAACAAATTAACTTGAGGCCTTTTACGCAAATATGCATGAAAGACCGATGTTTAACATGGAAGAATTGCAAACACATCTTTGAGATCTTCACACTCTCCGACAATCTTCCATTCATTTTTAATATCGTCATATATTTCGATCTTGCTGCTTCCACCACCAACTACAACTAGTTGATGATTAATCACACAAGCTCCAGGGCGATATCGGGCAACATTTAAACTTGCAACCGTTGACCAAAAATTTCCAAATGGATCAAATTTTTCCACTGATGAAGAGGTAGCGCCATGAGTAAATGATCCACTTATAGCATACAGTGCACTCTTGAACAACACCGCAGCTAATCCAATTCGTGTTGTACTCATTCGTGGTTGCGTGGTAATTCGTTCAAGATTTGGATGAAAACTTAAAAATGATCGACTGATATCAACATTGCCTCCAACAACATAAATGCGGTTAAGCATATGCACTAAAGCATGTCCATTTCGATTAACAATCATTCCTGGAGTTGCAAGAAAAGTACGTTTCAAACGCTGATCTTCCAATAAAAATTTTTCAGAAAACGACTCAGCATTTATGCCACCTGTAACGTATACGTGATCGCCCACCACAATCGATGCAGAAGCATACCTACACTGTTTAATGGATCCGTAGTTTGTGGGGATTAACATTGACAAATCAAGATCTTCAATTACCTTCGTTTCAAATCCACCAACAACATACAAAAAATCACGATTCTGTGCCACTGAACCTCCCCTATGGTTAAATTGAAAACGTTTCTTCACCGTTTTACCCCCAGTAAACCTCATGGCATATTGGTCGTTCACAGCCACAAATTTACAAGCTGATAAAACATCAGCGTTAGAGCCAAGAGCCATTTGATTGACTGTACCAGGGTGAGTGGTGATTGCACCAAGCACAGCTCGAGTGCAAGCCAATGATTTTTCAATCAACTTTTCGTTTGTTACTACTCTCTTTAGGAAGTCCACCGACATTTTGGAAAAGTTTATCAAACTCAATAATTCTTCGGTATAAATTTCATGTCCAATCAGGTCATGTTTGATCCATCCAATCACAGCTTTGTACACTTCATCCTCTGACTTCACACTTCTCTTTTCCAGTGCCAGAAAATGCTTCAAATCTTCCACATTCAATTCAATGAATTGTCTAGTTTTGACTACAGCATCAAATTGAAGGGCAATCGCTTCATCGACTTTATCCAACAACTCTTTGTAATTATACCGTTGGGCATAAGCTCTTATGCTTGACCAATTACCAACATTAACTTGATGGCCAAGATACTTGGAACATGTTTCTTTCACATATGGCAAATCCATTTGATGAGCAGCTTCAATTACAGCAAACACATTTTCCATGCTCAGTGCCATCTCACCTGTGTAGATAAAATCAAGGATGACTTCCAACACTTCTTTACTCACTCCATTTATTTCCACTTTGTTTTCTCGTTTTTCTTTCATGTCGATATGAAATAGTTTGTCAAAAAATGTAGAAAGTACTCCCAAAACATTTCTGTGAACTGGAAATCGGTGACCATCAGCAACCAAAGTAAAATCACAATATTTTGCCGACGTTTTTCGATCATTGTCCATTCTAAGCAAGATATCCTGACTGTGATTGTCACGTACAGTGTCCATGTTACTTAAAAGATACTGTATGTGTAAGCGGATAAAGTAGTTAAATATTACACAAATATGAATTTCAACAACCCAAGTTAATGGCAAAAATATCAGCAGTTTTTTGAAATGAAACCTTTTAAATCTAAAAAATGTTATAGACGTTAGTAAAAAACAGTTAAAAGGAAACACCAAACAAAAAATCTGTACATTAGCAGAATTTTCGATTTTAGCCTGCATATAATTATATATTATATACCAGAAGGAATCCATTGCGCAGATTCCAAAAACACAAGCAAAAAATAAGTCAAGCATTAATCCATTCTTTCGCCAGATGATGCTCCACTCCTTTTAGTGGCAACCTTTTTAACGCAGACTTCATATTGCAAACGTTTCAGAAGTACGATTTATCCGAGGACATGAATTTCCCCAAAATAAATTTTTTAAACTACTATAGTGTCAAGTTATCCACAATACTCAGTCGGTGAAAAAATTACAAACAGAATTTTATAAATATTAAGTTACCAATAGTGTTTTCTCATTTTTTTATTGCTACAAATAGTATTTATTTTGCAGATGAAGAAATAACAAAAGTTTTTTTTATAATACAAGGAGTGTGTATATACTGTATGTATAAACTTTTTTCGCTGTACTCAATTTATTATGAAAAAAAAAAAAAACATTAGGGTGGCACATATACTAATAACAGCAATCTTTAATTTCATGTATTAAAAAAAATCATGAAAAGAAAGTTGGTAAAACAGTATTAGTCGTATGAAGTTGAAATTCAAATTTGTTAATTTACATATCTTTTTCTCTTTTAGAGATCACGGTGGCAGTGATTTTCAAAAAAATCCGCCTCAACGGTGCAAAATCGAAATAAAAACAAGGTGGAAACCTTTTTTTAGAGATCACATTTGCATGCGAACGGAAATCTCCCCCCAAAAAAACTTCACCTTGTTTTCGAATCAGCGTGAGGCCCGTGGTTTCAACATTGTTTCAAATGTGGCCCTTCAAGCGAAAAGCTTGCCCACCACTGATCTGGAGTATGGATGCTCAGCCTAACTCCGACAACTTGAAAAGCACTCTCACCAGTTACGTCATGATATCTTTTTTTTTATGTCAATATGTCTGCGTTATTGAGGTAGCTGATTGTTTACCGTGATATGTACTGACGAATCTGATGCTCTAAATTCATTTGTCCTGCCTGCCGTTCGGGAACATGCTTGATTGTTATTCACACTACTTCTTTGCAAATATTCCTGATTGCATTATTTGCTACTCTACAACTGCTTACAAATATTGTAAACTATTGCAGTATTTTTCAAAATGAATGAATTAATGCTGTTAATACAAATTATTATGCTTTGCTAAGCTCCCAAGGAGTTGAACTGTGCGGTTTTCCACAACATACCAGGGCATCACATCATTGTCATTGTGAAAAAATAAGATTTTTAAAAAATGTAGGCTATAGACCAGTGGTTCTCAAACTTGTCGGAAGTATCGAACCCAACAAGTGTCATGCAAGCATACATCGAACCCTTAATTATAACCAGGAGCGGATCCAAAAAATTTTAGAGGGGGATGTAGTTTTGAATTAAGCTGAATGTTAAATGAGTGCAAAGACGTTAGACGTCTAAACCGGAAAAAAGCATAAGCTTTTTGAAAATGTTTCACGTCAGGGGCGTATTCAGAATATTCTTAAGGCGGTGGAGGGTGGCATAAAATTTTTACATTTTTTAAGCGTATTTTTTTCCGGAAAGTTAATTTGAAGCAAATTGAGGAACAAAAATATGGCTCTAGGGGGGGTCCGGGGGTATGCTTCCCCGGAAAGTTTTCAAAAATTTAGACACTGTAATGGCCATTTTAGAGCCTTTTTAACAATTTTTATGGCAAATTCTGTTTAATTTTTTGCCTCTAACTCCAAGTCCTTCACCAAATATGATACATTTTGTTCGCACATTTTCGATTTATGCGTGCTTAAGGCGTGAAGATGATTGTTATTAAATAGGTTTGAAATTATGGAAAAATTGTATTCATCAAAAACAGCGTTGAAAGAGTATGGTGGGGGGATGCATCATTCCACGTAGAGATAGTCATTTACTACAACTTTATGCCTTTTTGCAAAAACTTATTCTGATCTTAGCCGAACCCCTGCTACAGCCTCACCGAACCTCTGGGGTTCGGTCGAACCCAGTTTAAGAACCACTGCTATAGACGTTTTGTGAGTTTATCACATAATTTTTTGCAATGTATAGTAACTTCACGTCTTCAGAAAAAAGCTTTAAACTGCCTGTAGAAATTATCTACTAGGCTATAATGTGAATATTGGTTCCGGCCAGCTAGCTCAGTTGTAACGACATTGCTATCCATACGAGAGGTCTGAGGTTTGTTCCCAAGGGCGGTCAAATCGGACATAAGATCGTAAAAAGTGTAATAGCTGTGTTGCTCGGGCGGTAAGATGGGAAGATGGGCATCGCCACTTGTTAAATGCTTTGGGGTAATACCGCGAGTACAATGGGATTTGATTTTTTTTATATTGCCGCATGCAACACCTTAATAATTACTTTGTTCTGTATATATATAAAGAATTTAATTTAATATGAATCTAAGCCTTCAAGATCTTAACCTAAATTAAACTTTATCAGAAAAATCTGATTACGAGTGGGATTCGAACCCACACCCGCCCCTACCAGTGACGTATCACCAGCCCAATGGTTGCGGCGAGTCTTTACCGGAGACGTGGTCTTAACCCCTCGGCCATTGTAATTTGATGCCTGAGCAGCCGAATTTCTTATATATACATGTTAAAACTAATTCATCTTTCCACTATAGCAGGGATGGCGAACCACTGACCAGCGGGTCACACCGTGACCCACTTGTAGTTTCAAAACTTTTAGGAAAATGTTAACAAACATTTAAGTTGCGACAAAAGGTGTAATTTTCTTTTCTCTGGCCTTCACAACCCTTTTTTTTGCTTACACCCACCATTTGCGGAACTCTTGTGTAGTGAAGGCTAGTTTTTGCTCATTCCCGAAAAGTCTCTCATTGCTATCGTTAAATCCGTGACCCACTTTTATATTTTTCAAATTTAGGCTTCGTATATGACCCAACAACTAGAAAAGGTTCGCCATCCCTGCACTATAGGAAGCTAACCATTATCCAGCTCTTATGACTAGGACAACGGGTAATTACAGTATAATTAATTATTCTATTAATAATTATTCTGTACACATATTGTTCTGTTGCGCAAAAGGCAACGATACTGGGTCAATCACTGCTTAATAAATTAAGCTCAGTGTAGATACTAAATTGCTGACACGTTTTCTCTCATAAAGATTTTGGGAACCCCATTCAAACTTGCTTAAGGGCCCCGCATGTTCTAGCTACGCCGCTACATCCATGCATGTGGTGATTGGCAGCCGCTTAAAATCTAAGTCCATACATGACGCGATAGAAGGCATTGATTGCATCACGCCACCAACACAACGAGAAATAAGTTCTATTACGACAATCGCCTACATTAGTTTCACAATCTTTCCACGAAACTACACACTATTAATTGAATAATTGGAATGAAAATTATCTCTTTGTAGCAAAAAAACAGCAGCGTCATTCATTGTTACTACCGTCAAAACTACTAAACAAACGCAAAAGTGTAAACTTCACCATAGTGACACAAATGAAACTGAATTTTTTAATAAATCTAACAATTTTAAAAAATTCTGTGGCCCACCTCAAAATGTTTCCATGGCCTACCAGTGAGCCATGGCCCACTGGTTGAGAACCACTGGTCTAGACTAAACTTGGTAAATTTAGGAAGGTTATTAACAAAGAAAATAAAGTAGGGCCTAGCAGGGCTGCAAACTCGATCGATTTTTAATCGAGTTCGAGTTCAAGAGACATTTGCAAGTTCAAATTCGAGAACGAAGATTTTTATTTTTCGAGTTCGAGTTCGGCAAAAATGATTGGGTTCAAGTTCACAGCCCTGTTCAAAATATCCCTTAAACAAACATATCCTAAAAATTTTGGTGGGGGGATGCAGTTTTGATTTAGTTTGAATGTTAGCTTAATACGAAGACGTTTAGACCCGAGAAAGGGCGTTTAAGCATTTTAAAATTAATGTTTTCATGCCAGGAACGTAACCAGAATTTTTTTTAGGGGGAGAGCACCGCAGTTTGACATTTTTGAGCGTACATTTTCTGGCTGAGTTAGCGTGAAGCAAAATGAGTACAGTAACGGTTTTAGGGGGGTCAGGGGGCATGCTCTTCCGGAAAATTTTTGAAAATTTGCATTCTGTGATGGCCATTTTATTGCTTCTTGAACTAGTTTTAGGGCAAATTGTATTTCAATTTTTTGCCCTTAATTTTGAGGTCTTCACCAAATATCGGTATGATACAATTTTTTCGCACGTTTTCGATTTCTGTGTACCGGTATAAAGCGTAGGAATTATTGTTGTCGCAGAGATTGGAAATTATAGAAAAATCGCATTCATCAAAAGCATTGTTGAAAAAGGTCTGCCGCCCCTGGATTTGCTCGTGACCCACTTAGTAACAGTTGAAACCAGGGCTGGCGCCAAGGAGGGGGGGCTGGCCCACCCAACCGACATGCTTGACCCCCCAATCAACAAGCTTACTCTTTTGAAGACAGCGGCTTTTGTGCTTAATTCCAAACTTTGGCCCTCCCTGATAAACGTTTGGCCCCCCTAAATCGACTGCTCTGCCGCCGGCTCTGGTTGGAACAGAGATTGCAGCACCGCACGAACAACAGGTAACTGTTGCGGCATTTTCATAAAAACTTCTCGGAACACCGTTTATGATGAAATAAATAAGCTACAATGAGACAACGCAAAATGAAATGCCTGTGCAATATCGGTACCAAAATTGCAAATTTGCAATCATTTAATCTACAGTACCGGCCGGTTAGCTCAGTTGCTAAGCGCACGCTATCGGTGCGGTACGTCTGGGGTTTGATTCCCGGGCTGGTCAAATCGGCACAGAGTCACCAACGGCTCGCCACCGTTGCAATATTTCTTCGGAACTGTGTAGTCGAGGCGCTGAGCTGCGGAGATGGGGCCCGCCACTCGTTACACGCTTCGGCGTAATACGGCGACGATAATGAAGATTTGATTTTGATTTGATTTTAATCTACAGTATAACAAAAAATCAGAAGTAGGCTAAACTTCGTTTTGAGAAATTTGAATCAATAAAATTAGTGAACTCGATTGCTTTTTTTCGAGTTCGAGTTCAAAAAATTTTATTTTTCGAGTTCAATTTCGGCAAAAACGATCGAGTTCAAGTTTGAGTTAGCAGCACTGGGGCCTAGGGTTGAACCCTGAAGCACTCCACACTTCACTCTTTGTTTGCTAGGAGCAATTTTCTTGACACATACAAATTGAAATCTTTCCGACAAATAAAGTTTTCAACAATTTGTTTACCGGTATATTTCTTCTAATGCCATACTTGTCTGGTTTTTCCAATAATTATTGAATCATTTTTCTTGTTTCTGACAATATTGGTTCGTCTATTTCACGATTATGCCAACCTAATGTCGAAGTCGTTTTAATTAGACTTATAGCAGCGTGCGTAAGTATTGAATCTGCATGCGCTTGTGCTTCTGGGTTGCCTGTGACGTGATTCTGTTTTGCGTAAATTGAAATAATGGCTACTACTGACAACAGGAAGTTGCTCGACTTTCTCGCGAGTCGAGTGGCCACTGATAACACTGAGAATTTCTGCGATGTAAATGAATCTAGCTTTGTTGCAATGTTTGAAAACGTCATCGAGTGCAAATACTTAGAAACACCAAATGTTGAATTACCTTTCGTTCGTGAACAACGAAACTCTTTAACCCTATTACATGTTAACATTAGATCTTTAAACAAAAATTTTGATGAACTACACTGCTTTTTAACTTCACTACCCCACCTTCCAGACATCGTGTGTGTATCAGAAACCCGACTGAAGGGAAAACCCTTAGCAAATATCACCATCCCTGACTACAATTTTGCACAAACTGATTCAGTTACAAATGCAGGTGGAGTAGCAAATTACATTTCCTCTAAGTACAAGTTTGAATTAGTCCAATCCAATAACATGAACTTAAATGGATGTGAAGATCTATGGTTAAAAGTAACTGTTCCTACTAATCAAACTAGTTTTATAATAGGTGCCGTATATCGTCACCCGTCAAGCAAAATTGAAACTTTTTGCGAAGCCTTTATTAATACCATTAACTTATTGTCGAAAAAAATATTTTACGTCCTTGGTGATATAAACATTGACATATCTGCAAAAGCATCTTCTTCGACCCATTACATAAACAGTTTAATTAGCTGCAGTTCCGAGCCCATTATCACAATTCCTACCCGAGTCACTGATACTTCATCCAGAGTAATAGATCATGCAATTACCAATGACACTTCTCATTGTATTAGACCTGGGGTTATTCAAACTGCTAATATTTCTGATCATTACCCTATATTTTGTGAAGTCCTTGGGTACGCAATTCCCACCAACAAGAAGATGCATTACACGTTTAGAGATAAGTCCAACTTTGATGCTGATAGGTACTGTACAGACTTAAATGATTCCATATTTAATTTCATGCTAGATTCGGAAGAGATCACTGAAACTAATTTTGACAATAGCTTTGAGGCATTTGCGTCAATCATTCAACACACAATAGAAAAACACGCACCACTGAAACGCATGTCTCAAAAGCAAAAAAAATTAAAAGGAAGCCATGGATTACTTAGAACATCCACCAATTAATTTGTCTCAAAAACAAGATGCATAGAACTCACTACATTAAGGGTGATGCAGCCATGAAATTAAAATACAAAGTTTTTTAACATATTAACGAAAATTAAAACTAATGCCAAAAAGAAGTACTTTGCGGAAGAACTTGAAAAAAATAAATCTAATCCTCGCAAAACGTGGGAATTTCTTCGCTCGTTGATTCCTTCTACTTCGTCTAACTCTAATAACAATTTACCCTCGCAGATAATTGTTAATAATTGCAAAATCACTGATAAACAAAAAATCTTAAATGAATTTAATGAGTTTTTCTCGGCGATAGGAGAGAAATTGGCTGAGAATTTTGATTCGAACGACAGTGGATTTGCGCACTTTTTACGCTATAAAGTGAAATCCTCAATATACTTTGATCCTCCTAGAATCAATGAAGTGATAAATTTGATTAATTCCCTAAATTTAAGTAAAGCTGTATATAGGCCACGACAATATTGCTCCCTATTTTTTACGCGTTGCATCAAACATTTTAGCTCCAGCACTCTGCTATTTTTTTGACAATGCCATACAATTTGGTGTATTCCCGCGAAATTGTAAAATAGCAAAAATCATTCCCTTATTTAAAGTAGGGAAAAAAGAAGTAAATAATTATCGTCCAATATCTATATACTAACCTGTCTTTCGAAAATATTTGAAAAGTTAATTTATACGCGCTTGGTCTCGTTCTTTCAAAAACATTCTGTCATAGCCGAAACACAATATGGCTTTCAAAGTAACAAATCTACTTCTCATGCTATATTAGATGTTCTTACGAACGCCTATGATAACATTGAGAGTAATGATTACACTGCCATAGTTTAATTAGATTTTAAAAAAGCTTTCGATACCGTGTGTCATTCCATATTACTGAATAAACTAGAGCACTATGGAATTCGTGAAATTGCTCTAAAGCAGTGCTGTTAAAATCATTCTTAATTAATCGTTCACAATTCGTTGCCAACCAAAATTTACGCACCAACAACGTAGTTAATAGATTTGGTGTTCCGCAAGGGAGTAACCTTGGCCCTTTATTATTCCTTATCTACATCAACGACATTCCCAACGCATTGTTCTCTAAATCCAGATTATTTGCCGATGACGTGTGCCTGGTGATTCAAGCAGCTAACCCATCGTTACTGGAGAATAGCGTAAACCGAGAACTAGTAAATGTCTACGAATGGATTAAAGCTAATAAAATAACGATTGATCCTAAAAAAACGTAGTTTTAATAGTACCACCCAAGGCTACCAGTCCCCGACCTAACATACACCTAGTTTTTAATGGATCCATAATTCCAATCAATGAGTCGATTAAATATCTGGGTATCACGATTGATAAAAAATTAAATTTTGAAATCCACATCAAACAATTAGAATCAAAAATTTCTAGATCTATCGGAATAATGACTAAACTTAAACACGTTTTACCTGCAAAAGCATTGTGCACGTTATATTATTCCATGATACACCCTCACTTGCTTTATGGCATCGCAATATGGGGTACGACATTCAAATTTTACTTAGGGCGTCTTTCCAGCCTTCAAAATTGTGCCATTAAACAAATTGTCGATTGTCATTGGCAGAGCAACGCTAATCCCTGTTGTGCTCAGCTTAACATATTAAAGTTAAATGACCTATATACCCACAAAATTGCTAAACTAATGTTCAAATATGCTCATAAAACCACTCCTATTGCATTTTCCTCCTTCTTTACTCCAGTCATTTCGATACACACACGAACAACACGGTTGGCCTCATATGGCAACAACTCGTATTTGCCAAGATACAAAACAAACAAAATGCAAAGAAGTTTCAAATTTCAAGGGGTTAAAATTTGGAACTCTATACCTAATGACCTAAGAAAACTCTCTTTCAATCAGTTTAAAATGAAATACAAAAAAATCTTACTTTCTAACTATTAAAGTTTCGCGCTTACAAAAAAATTTTTTTTTCCAATCTATTCAGGATTGCATAATATTGGTGACAAATATGTAAATAAAAACCATTCAACACTCACAATAGATTGATGCGATATTACCGTACTATATTTACACTTCATTAAATTTTATAAATTAGCCAAGAGATGCAGTAAATTCGTCTAGCACCCTACAAATGACTGAGGTGGCTGCTCGACTCGATGACCGAAAGATCCCCTCGCAGCTTCCTGTTACAATTTCAACAACACTGCACATAACTTAACGATGTGCCTTTATGTTGTCTTGTTTTTTTTTTGTGATTGATTTAACTTATGTAACGAAATAAACTTGAACTTAAACGATAAAAATAATAGCTTATGGTTGACCAAACCAAAAGCTGTTTTGAGGTCTAATAACAGTATGCAAATATACAGTATGTTCAGTGTTCATCATTGTCTAAGTTATCACAAATTTGTGGATAACTAACAGTAACTGCATCAGTGTTGCCAGGTGCTCTTAGAAGATCAGTACCAAATTTTTTCCAAAATAGTACCAAATAGCAAAATTTAATACCAAATTTTTTTACACCTTAAATTGCAGATTGTGTTTAAGTTTATTAGTGCAAAACAACTGTTTCACTAAAACTGTTTTAATTGGGGTTGTTTAACATGATGCTTAACCAAGATATTTGCTCACTAAACACGCTAAACAACAACCGCACTTAAAAATGAATGATTTTTTGTATGACCTTGTAAGAAAGTGCATAAATTTAAAGAAAAGTGATCTACCACGATAGTAATCCAAGAATAAAAGTTTACTAAGTTCTAGTCTAATCATGTTTGAATTTTTAAACAGTTGTAGCCTCTTAACCTGTAACAGTAAAAAAAATATCCAGCAAAAAAAAATAGTAAAAATGTCCAAAAAAAATAGACTAACACCAGTGGCATAGCGAGAAATTTATATTTTCAAACGTTTTTTTTTTTTTTTCGGGCATTGCAGGTACTAGTTTGAAGCTGATTGAAAAACCATTACATGCTGTTATGGCTATTTTAGTGCTTTTTGAATAATTTGCAGGCAAATTTTGTTTAAATTTTTTGACCCTAATTCTGAGTATTTTGCCAAATATGATGCATTTTGTTCGCACATTTTCGATTATGCGCGCTTAAAGCTAAGGCTTATTGCTATCAAAGAGGTTCAAAATTATGGAAAAATTGCATGCATCGAAAACATTTTAAAAAATGGCTGGTGGGAGAATGTATATCTCTTTCATCCGACCCCCTGGATTCGCCCTTGGCTGTAAGCTAAAAAAACCATCAAAAGAGCCTGTCACATTTCAGTCACCTAATTGTTTTCTTTAATTTTTTTATTCTTTACTAAAAGGCAAAGTGAAAAAGGGGGGCATGGCACAATAGCACCCCCTAAATACTTTCCTGACTACCACCAACATTGCAGCAATGTTTATGGTTTAAGTCTAAACTTTAAATTTTGTACGGTAGCTAGGATTAATATTTTGGCAGAGGCTAAGGTTACGTGACCGTAACATTTGTCTCTTTGGTTTATTTTATTATCCCTTCACGCTTCCCCGATTGTACGAGAGTGTGACGAAGTAATAAAATAAAGAGGCAAATGTTACGGTCACGTAACTTTAGCCACTTCCTAATATTTTTGCAATCTTCTTCCAGCTAATTGCTCGGTGTGTAGTTCGCTCACTGGTGCCTACGGTACCGGTATGTCTCCAGCAGTTTGCTGATTGGTGCCTAAACTAAAAATAAAACCGTGACTAGCTTAAGCTGAAGCAATTTTTAAATGCTTTTTAGATCTTAAATATGTAAGTACATTTACTGTTCAAGCAGCTGAATTTTTATGAACCCGAGTACCACGCATCCTCACCCCCACACCCAGACACAGTCACTACAATAGATACCATTACCAGATTACTACACATACTGCTTTTTGGTCTGCAACCAACTGATTTTTACTATGTAGTACTGTAGTAGCGCAGTTTCAGTTCTACATTAAGCACCAAAGGGTAAACAGCAGCTGCCTGTCTTGCACCTCACAACAAGCATATAACTTACCATACATACAGTATTACATTCTGCACTGTACGTACCAAATTTACCAAGCAGTCAGCGAGACACTTGTTGTGTCGTCACATTGCCCAATAACATGCTATTCACAAGTTTTGCACAAAACCAACCTAACGCTTGCGAGGACCGAACAAAAATCTTTTGCAATTGGATTTGTGTGACTGTACTAAACATACCGGAAATTTTTGTCAGAAAACACGGGAAACGGGAAGCTAAAAAATTTATTAAATCCCGGGATCCCGGTTTTCAAATCCTACCCATAATCTCAATGCTATCCATGTTTTATTGCTAGTTTAATAATGTAAAAGTCAACTACTTTTACCATTATTAAGCTAAAAATACAACAATATTTTAAAGAAACTTGATGTTGCAAAACTATAAAACTAACAGTATGAATTGTGATTTAAATCACTACTGGGAATATGAAGGTGATTACTACGTAATTACCATTAGTTATGGATTATTGAGAAGCCTGCGTCAACTAACGAAAGTGTCGTAGACTTAGACCTAATTTAGTTTAACTCCGGTATGTTACACAAAACAACAATTAAACGTTTGATACATTTTGGCAGATGATATGACGGATGTGTGTGCAGCGTGTTGTCTAAACCAATCAGACCTGCTCAAGAGAAATTGGGTATGTAAAATTGTGTATAATTATGTACAATAAGGTGTCTGGGCGAGGTTTTTTCATGCCTTGAATTGAGTTGGATAGTGCTACTCCGTATTAAATTAGCTAGGCCAGACTTTGCTCTGTACCTTTTTACATGCTGCTATATTATCGTTTTTTTTGCCTTGTTTATCAGCTTGCCGTTTTTAAGCCGAGATGGTATGTCAGTGTTTTCCTTTGTTACGTCAATATATTGCCGGTAATTCTCATTTTGGTGGTACGAAAATGAATTACTTAAACCACTATACTGCCGTCTTGCACGCACTGCACAAAAATTCCGGTGCAATGAAACAGAAACTTCTTGGCAGATTGACGTTCAGATGTACTGTAATTGCTTCACTCTGCCTGTCGCTCAGTTAATGCTCCGAAACATTTTACTTCTTATTAACTCACCAATAGATGTCGCATTGAAGCGCAACATTTAGTCTTATCTTTT
Source organism: Trididemnum miniatum (assembly GCA_964006365.1). Lineage (NCBI taxonomy): Eukaryota > Metazoa > Chordata > Ascidiacea > Aplousobranchia > Didemnidae > Trididemnum > Trididemnum miniatum. The sequence goes on along the minus strand of OZ023242.1, from coordinate 19,655,643 downwards.
TACTAGATTGGATGCGACGGATGCCCTCGATGGTATCATCCGTCATGCATTGATGAGAAGTTGCATGAGGCAAAGAAGCGGTTTTGGTTATGTGGATTGTGTCGTTAAATTTATTTTGATGCGTGTTTAATTGTTTATCGTTTAGGCGTAAAATGAACAAAAGTTTTTCAAACATTAGCGACTTGCTTATGCTCTCTAAAAAAATAGAAGAATCCCCTTGGCTAATGCTTTTCATGAAATATCGGAAGTTCATTTCAAACGCTAGCTCAGATTGATACAATACATCTGTATAGGCTGGAGTATGTACAAAGTGATTAAAAAAAAAGTTAATATCTCGATTCTTACAGCTATTATTAAATGAAAAACATCGTGTGAGTTTAATCGGAACATAAAACATGTTGAAAGTGTGCGAGTGCACCGGTCACTTAGCAGGTTTACAGTATCGGAATGTGCGAGTTCTAGTTTGGTCAATGCGCGAGTGGTCTGGTTTTTACAACACCGGAATGTGCGACTGCTAATTTGGTCAATGTGCGAGTGATCTGGCTCTTACAACACCGGAATGTGCGAGTGGTCTGGTTTTTGCAACGCTGGAATGTGCGAGTGTTAGTTGGGCCAATGTGCAAGTGTTCCGGTCATAATGTGCGAGTGATTGGTTATGGGCGAGTCGAAATGTGCGAGTACGGTGACGTGCGAGTGCGGTGATGTGCGAGTGGTCCGGTCATAATGTGCGAGTGAACATGGAATGTGCGAGTGATTGGTTATGTGCGTGTCGAAATGTGCGAGTGAACATGGAATGTGCGAGTTCGAGTACAGTGATGTGCAAGTGGTCCAGTCATAATGTGCGAGTGGTCCGGTCATAATGTGCGAGTGTAAATGGAATGTGCGAGTTCGAGTACAGTGATGTGCAAGTGGTCGAGTCATAATGTGCGAGTGAATATGAAACGTGCGAGTACGGTGATGTGCGAGTCGAAATGTGCGAGTTCGAGTAGGCTACAGTGATGTGCGAGTGATTGGTTATGTGCGAATGGTCCGGTGATAATGTGCGAGTGGTCCAGTCATAATGTGCGAGTGAGCATGAAATGTGCGAGTGATTGGTTATGTGTGAGTCGAAATGTGCGAGTGGTTCGGTCATAATGTGCGAGTGCGGTGATGTGCGAGAGCAGTGATGTGCGAGTGGTCCGGTCATAATGTGCGAGTGAACATGGAATGTGCGAGTGATTGGTTATGTGTGAGTCGAAATGTGCGAGTGGTTCGGTCATAATGTGCGAGTGCGGTGATGTGCGAGAGCGGTGATGTGCGAGTGGTCCGGTCATAATGTGCGAGTGAACATGGAATGTGCGAGTACGGTGATGTGCGAGTGATTGGTTATGTGCGAGTGGTCCGGTCATAATGTGCGAGTGAACATGGAATGTGCGAGTACGGTGATGTGCGAGTCGAAATGTGCGAGTGGTCCGGTCATAATGTGCGAGTGATTGGTTAATATGTGCGAGTCGAAATGTGCGAGTGGTCCGGTCACAATGTGCGAGTGAACATGGAATGTGCGAGTACGGTGATGTGAGACTCGAAATGTGCGAGTGAACATGGAATGTGCGAGTTCGAGTACAGTGATGTGCGAGTGATTGGTTATGTGCGAGTGGTCCGGTCATAATGTGCGAGTGAACATGGAATGTGCGAGTGAACATGGAATGTGCGAGTAGGCCTACGGTGATGTGCGAGTGATTGGTTATGTGCGAGTGGTCTGGTCATAATGTGCGAGTGAACATGGAATGTGCGAGTAGGCCTACGGTGATGTGCGAGTGATTGGTTAATATGTGCAAGTCGAATTGTGCGAGTGGTCCGGTCATAATGTGCGAGTAAATATGGAATGTGCGAGTGCGAGTACAGTGATGTGCGAGTGATTGGTTATGTGCGAGTCGAAATGTGCGAGTGCGAGTGACGATGTGCTAGTAGCACATTTGTGCTAGTGACGTCATTTCACCTCGTCTCCATACCTGGCGCCTCTTTCTCACTGAACTGTCTGCAACCATTTTGATCAGTTTTTGATTAAAATTCCAACAAAGATGTGAATTAAAAGCAAAAATTACACTGTACATGGAGTTAAAAAAACAAACTGAAAAAGTTAGCCTAACTGGCTAAGTAATTACCTGTAGGCTAATTATCATTCTATATATTGTTGTGATGGGTAACGTCTAGTATCAGCCCCCAGGTACAGTTAGGGTTAGGTTTGGTTAGGATTAGGTATGGTTAGGGTTCAATTTAGTTAGGGTTCAGCTCATTTACAACCCTAACTGAACCTGGGGGCTGATGCTAGACGTTACCCTGTTGTAATTTCTAACTTCTATTTTGAACAAGTGCTAGTTGCAGTGTTCTCTTAAAACCCAAAATCTTCAGTGAAAAACAAAATCAGGACCCCAAAGACGCACTGCAAACCCAGCCAAGATATAGCCTAAGAGTGGTGTGAGAGCCTGGCTAAAAACCTATATTTTGGGGATAGTGTTTAAACGCATAATTCGTTCCCACTTCAGTGTCTATTGACGCACGACGTTGCTTGCGTTGCTCACGTCGATGGCTGAGCGTAAGCAACGTCGAGCAGACGTTGTAGCGGGAAAATATTTCCATGACAATAGGGAGTGTATAATAGGTAGGATTATGATAAAACAATACTAATGGTAAGTAAAGGTTAAAACTACTTGAAATAAAGTAGAAAGTATGGTGAGTGCTGAAATTAATCAGGTAAAATTTAAAAGTAACCTAGGCCTACCCACAGTTTGATCTGTCGGTGGTAAATCGTACATACTTTGAAAAAGTAGCGCATCAACAAGAATGGAAGTGTAAAATTAACCGGGAAATTTTAAAAAGTTGGCTAGCTATTGTCGGTGCGGTACCAGCCTGATTAAAAAAGTAGCGTTAGCGAAAATGAGGTCACCATGAAGGAGAAGAATGGAAGTATCGATTATTAGCGACGATAACCCCCTTTTAAAGTTACAATCCATAGATCAGTGATAACATTTGGACTGCTGTCTCGAACCAGATGCCGTCAATCTCGACCTTAGTTGACTTTCGAAGCAAAGTAAAGCTTATAGTACGACTGAGTCGGTTTAAAGTCCATTGTCGGTTTCTATTTTTTCGTTTAAGCTACAGCAGCATTCAGGGCCGGCGCTAAGGGGGGGGGGGGGGGGGGGGAGGGGGGCGGCTTTCCCAATCAGCAACCCTTGGCCCTCCTAATCTAATTGTTACTGAGTCGAGTTAAACGTTACATTTGCCACTGAACTGAATTCGTTAAATTAACGTGCTTTTGTATTTGATTTAGGCTACAATTATTTGGATAGACTTTTTTTCTTTCTGGGGGCTCACCCAATAACCTTTTTGGGGGCACACGGCACGTTGTTCTTCGTTGTTCATATTTTTGTAAGGTTAAAAAATTCGACATCTTATAATTCAGAAAAATGTCAGTTCGTTGTAAAGTTCTCGTTGATAAATAAGCTTGCACATGAAAGCTTTTGAAGTGTTTTAATAATTTAAAACATTGATCTAAACTTTGGTCCTCCCTGATAAATTTTCGGCCCCCCTGATAAAATATTTAATCATTAGCAACATCTGGCGAACAGTAGCTTCTTCAGCAGAGAGGGCTCCATGACAGAACTGGAAATATCAAAGTCAAAATTGGTGAATCTGAACTTTGATAATAATTTTATAAGGTAGATTAGTCGCTGGTTACGATAGCCCCGCATTTACAGATGCTTACGGTAGAATTGCAGATGGACTGTACATTTTAGAGATTTAAAATATCAGTTGAGGCTAATCTATATTTTTCTTTGTAATTTATTCATGTGCATAAGAACCGGTACTTGTTGTTAAATGGGCGTTTGAATGTAGTAAAAATTTTGTCGCTGTAAATACCACCAATCGCGATGAGCTTGCAATAAAAAACCCAAGTCTCTAATCAGGGGGTCAAAAAATCAGCAGGTGAAATTCTACAACCTCGCAGGTGAAATTCTACACTGTGTTTAGACCTAGTTGGTTGGGCGAGGCTGTAGAATTTCATCTGCTGATTTTTTGACTCCCTGATTAGCAGAGGTGGGCATTCCGCAATTTGAAGCGCAAAGCGCTAGTTGCGCAACTTCCGCACGTGCGGAAGTTGCGAAGCGCTTTAACAAATTATTTTTAGCCTTTGCGCAAGTTGCGCTGCGCTTCAAGGAAAATAAATCCTTCTTGCGCTTTATTGCGTTGCAAACTGAAAAAATATTTAATAATGTGCGCATTATTGCGCTGCGAACTGAAAAGAATCTGGTTGCTTGCGCTTTGTTGCGTTGCGCACTGTCGGAAGATGAAATACTGCGTTGCGCTTTGTCGGATTAATTAAAGCGCAATGTGCTGGAGTAAGCAGTTTTTTGTAACTGTTTTTAATAGAATAGCAGTTTGTTTCTTGATGCGTATAATAGGCCTAAAGGTCAATTTATTGTAGCAGAAATTTTCAGCTCATCAGAAATGTGGTACACTAAAGTCTTTTGCTTTTCAAAAATAATTGCAAGTGCTTAAAGAGATCATTGAGGGTTGAATGAATAAATTGTATTTACTTGTTGTGGAGAACTTCGCCGCATATGCAAATTATGATTTACCGCGATGAGGTGCTTTTAACGGCACGCGACAATGCAACGTGGCGCAGTGGTTTGGAACGTCGTTTTTACTACGACCATGATCGCAAGGTTGATGGTTCAACTCCCAACCTAGTCTCGTTGTTGCGTCCTTGGATAAGATGCTTCACGTTGATTATCTCTGCTTGGTGAAATCTGGCAAGCGGCAAATTAAATAAGTCAGAAGCAAAATTCAACCGGAAAACTCGGAAACAAAGGCAACTCCTAAGCGAGTCTGGATTCGTCCTAAGCAGCGCCTCCTTCGCTTTCTCGAGATAAGAGGATGAAGATGAAGAAAGCAATCACCAGCAACGCATCTTTTTTCGCTTCTTATTTCATTTTCCTGTTCATTGACCACGCAAAATCTTGTTACAGTCACTTGCATTAAAACCGTTGTCGCGTTGTAGACAATTAACTGCGTGCTGTTAAAAGCACCTATAAAAATAACTCAAGAAAAAATTGCATTGCTTATACATCTACTCGTTGCGCTTTATTAAAATTTTCATTGCGAAAGTTGCGTTGCGCTTTTTCTTTTGCATAAACCTCATTGCGGAAGTTTCGTTGCGCTTTAATACAAAAAAATTATTGATTGCGGAAGTTGCGTTGCGCTTTAATGTGAAAAAATAATTGATTGCGAAAGTTGCGTTGCGCTTCAGTCAATTTAAAAATTAGGTTGCGCTAGTTGCGTTGCGTTTCATGACTTAACAAAACTTTTGCGCTTTGTTGCGCTGCGCTTCAACCAATTTTTAAAAACTGCCCACCTCTGCTGATTAGAGACTTGGATTTTTTCTATTAATGAAAATTCGGATTTTTACGAAAGCTAGTTCTATCCAAGAAATCCTTGAGCATTTTATGGATTATGAAGAACAAGTCGGCAAGTTTACTGGTTATGCCGTTGGGAAAGGCACGTAGCGGGATTGCCCCATCTTGGTGTGGTAGACAGATGATCGGCAACTCCTAAGTGAGTTTGTTGTAGCGCTTCGGTCGCTTTCTCGTGACAGGTGGATTAAATTCTGCACTGTGATACGTTCGTTGAAACTATGATACGTTCACTCCATTGCGTGCAGCGTGGTAGTAGTACCAAGCGAATAATTATAAAACTTTTACAGATGGCCAGACACAGTATAAAGCCTACTACAAATCTTTTCTGGTACAGGTCATTATTTTTGTAAAGCTGACTAAAACATGGAAAGTAGTTCCGCTTTTGCCGAACACACTACTGGTACCGGTACAAATGAATCAGAATCGCTTCAGCAAAGGTCCGGGCACAAGTCCAACATAAAGGTAGGCATATGTCTTCTGTGTTATTTCACGACTAAGCCAAAGCCAAGGGTTCAATGCATATTCGTGAATCTGATGCGAAAAGCAGGCTGCAACAACACCGAGTGCTTGTTTGACGCAATACTTCTCATGAATTTTGCAGCTGTAGCCTACTTAAATATGTGGTCCTGACTATGGGCAGCATGACTTGGATGATCATGAAATGGTCTTGCGTTGTCCAGTTTGTCACTGAGTAGTTACTTGCACGATTTCTTAATTTTTGCTTTTGTTATTTTTCTGATTTAAATGCTTTTGGTGACTATTTTTGGTGCAAACGAAAAAATTTGACTTGACTTGAAGCGGCCTATTATCATTAGGCATGATAGCTTTTGCATACGTAAGTAATAACTGCATGACTATTCAGCGTTACCGACTCGGAGTTGAATTGCTCGGCGTATCGATCATGCGAAGAAGTTGCCCACTCTACAGTAGTCCTTCGCTCCTCAACTTTGAAGAGCATTTACTCGTACAGTATGTATGTTTTTCTCAGCCTCGATCTCTATAACTCAGTTCATTCCATCCTTTAACAACGTAATACCGGTACAACAACGACAAAAGTCTGTATTTGGCATAACCTGCATCCACCGCAAAGAAGAGGCTACCGTGCAGTAAACTTGGTGATTATGAGGCAATTCACGCTCGTCAAGAAAGAGAGCGCCCTGAACTGTGTAGGCCTCCTTCTTGTTTTGTGTGTCTGAACTTGTCTTGTGTCTTTCTTTTTCAAAACTTTCTTTATAACGCTTCGTTCACATTTTACAGCTAAAGAAATGCATTATAATTGTTGTTTGATATAAGATAACCTCCTGCTTATTTTGGACACATTTAAGGTAGTCAGGCCGGTAAATTTTAATAAACACTAAGATTTCTACGTTACATTTTTTTGTTTTGAAGAAGTCTGTATTTATGATCCTTTTTTAGTACTGGATTTTAGATGTCGCAACTGTAGGCCTACTTGGTAAGCACTACCGGTATATTGTTCAAAGTTTCGCTTGTGGCTTCAGTGCTTAGGCGTAAACAGCTTATGTTTTGCGATAGGGGCGGGATGTTGGGGCAAAATTTCTTCTACGGATTTCTTCTTTTCTTCGAATGACTGGGGGAGGGTCCGCCCTCCAGATACCAAACCTCCCGTTTCTGTGTTTCGGTGGTGTTTACTGTTGTTGCACTTGTAATTTTAGGATCTGCGCATACCGCAAAGGCTACATTGTTTTGGAGTTTGATATTAAGGTTACAGTATTTCGTACTGCAGCCCAGCTTAGGCTACGCTAACTTACCCATTGAAATTACGCTAAATAAATCATAAAAAATAAATAACTGAAATTATTTTCAAATTATGTTGACGGAAAATTCAACAGTAATTGAGGAAGACTGCGAAGTGAGCTTGCACTCTTCGAGTCAGTAGGCACCCGTTATATCAATGTCAAATGCGATCGGCTCCAGCCGCGAATCAAACCCGTCACGTAGGATCTGCCACCTGCGTGCGTTACCGCTATAGGCCATGTCACTGACCGAACAAACACCGCAACGGGTTGTCCGAACAAACACCGCAACAGCAATCAAAATCACGCAGAAAAAATATTATTTTTCTTAAACTTTTAAGCATGCGAAATCGGAATACGAACAATGATAAAATTATATCGACAGCCATTTAGGCGATCCTGAGATAAAACGAAACAGTAAAAGAATGACGAAAGATCCCAGTTGGCGATTTACGATAGTGAATGGTGATCCATCAAATTGATCAAAACGCGAAAAGGAAATAGAGGATAAAAGTTCAACAATTCGTTTCACTGTTAAATTTTAACCCTAAAAGAAATAATCATAAGCGACATGCTGAGCAAATTGACAAGCTGTAACCTACAGTTACATTTTACGATTTCCGTGACTTATGAAATAAGCTCAATAACAAAATATGGCGGCCAGTTGGCGTAATGGTTGTAGAAATCGCTTCTGGTGCGGGAGGTCACGGGTTCTCTCCCTGGGCCAGTCAAACCGAATACAGTCGCAAACCGCTCGCTACAGCTGCGATAATCCTTCAGCACCGTGTTAGGCTACCTAGGCACTAAGCAGCGGAGTTGGGCCCCTTCACGCATCACACGCTTCGCCATATTACGGCGAGCATAATGCAGGTTCGATTTTTTTTTGAAGAAAAAAATACCAGACATAGTCTCATGATTTCACAGGTCGTTAGTGGAATTTTCGGTCTTGGTGTGGTTGTGGTATTATGCCTGCAATTTATTAGCAAGCGCGTTATAGCGTTTTGATCGCTTTCGCGAAAATACAACAAAAATGCCTGCAGAGCCGGCATCAGAGCAGTCAACTTAGGGGGGCCGAAAGTTTATCAGGGAGGACCAAAGTTTAGATCAATGTTTTAAATTATTAAAACACTTCAAAAGCTTTCATGTGCAAGCTTATTTATCAACGAGAACTTTACAACGAACTGACATTTTTCTGAATTATAAGATGTCGAATTTTTTAACCTTACAAAAATATGAACAACGAAGAACAACGTGCCGTGTGCCCCCAAAAAGGTTATTGGGTGAGCCCCCAGAAAGAAAAAAAGTCTATCCAAATAATTGTAGCCTAAATCAAATACAAAAGCACGTTAATTTAACGAATTCAGTTCAGTGGCAAATGTAACGTTTAACTCGACTCAGTAACAATTAGATTAGGAGGGCCAAGGGTTGCTGATTGGGAAAGCCGCCCCCCTCCCCCCCCCCCCCCCCTTAGCGCCGGCCCTGAATGCTGCTGTAGCTTAAACGAAAAAATAGAAACCGACAATGGACTTTAAACCGACTCAGTCGTACTATAAGCTTTACTTTGCTTCGAAAGTCAACTAAGGTCGAGATTGACGGCATCTGGTTCGAGACAGCAGTCCAAATGTTATCACTGATCTATGGATTGTAACTTTAAAAGGGGGTTATCGTCGCTAATAATCGATACTTCCATTCTTCTCCTTCATGGTGACCTCATTTTCGCTAACGCTACTTTTTTAATCAGGCTGGTACCGCACCGACAATAGCTAGCCAACTTTTTAAAATTTCCCGGTTAATTTTACACTTCCATTCTTGTTGATGCGCTACTTTTTCAAAGTATGTACGATTTACCACCGACAGATCAAACTGTGGGTAGGCCTAGGTTACTTTTAAATTTTACCTGATTAATTTCAGCACTCACCATACTTTCTACTTTATTTCAAGTAGTTTTAACCTTTACTTACCATTAGTATTGTTTTATCATAATCCTACCTATTATACACTCCCTATTGTCATGGAAATATTTTCCCGCTACAACGTCTGCTCGACGTTGCTTACGCTCAGCCATCGACGTGAGCAACGCAAGCAACGTCGTGCGTCAATAGACACTGAAGTGGGAACGAATTATGCGTTTAAACACTATCCTTATTTTGGGAGATTCCCGAACAAAAAAGCAAACTTCGCATTAACATGGAATGGATGCAAATCCGTATTAAGGTGTGTTTACACAGAATACGATGAGATTTTTCGTACGTACAGCGACGTAGGCTACGAAACTGTTAGAGGTTATGACGTAAGGCTACGTCACTATCCGCGGCATTCTAGAATACAATCGTTAGGGGATTTGCAAAACAACCGGTAGGAAGCAAAACTGTTTGGGTTTGAATTGTGTGAAAGATATTTTCATCAACTGCTTACGTCAAAAATCTGATGAAACTTCGTACGACAGCAAATCGGACTAAAATCGCATTTAGTGTAAACAGACCTTTAGTATTTAGACACGTATAGAGATGACTCGGGCTGACTTTTTTGAGGCCCGTAGCCTCTGGCCCAGTAACCGTAACCAATCCGGCAACTCGTACCAAAAATAAAGCCCAACCCGCCCAAAGCCCATTCTTTTTATGAACCTTTAATCACATTAATCAAACCCAAAGGGATCTCAAAAAGTGTTAGCGGCTCGTTAGCGGCCCAGTAATAAACAAATATAAAGCAGGGCCGTTAACGGACCAATAAAAAGACCGGTTAAGGGCTCGTTGGCGGGTCTCTTAGCGGCCCATGCCATATCTCTAGTCGCGTATTTTCGTTCTTTCATTTATTTACTGACGCACAAGCATCAAGTTAGTACAAAATTCAACAATGCCAAAAAATGAATATAGAGAAAAAGTTGAGGCAAAAGCACGCTGAGAGACCAGAGGTGTCCGGAGTCTAAAAATTGCAATCCGAATCCTGATCCGAAGCGTTAAAATCCGAATCTGACTCCGCATCCTAAAAAATTCAGGATATAGAATTCGACTCCGAATCCAAATCCTCTATTGGCATTAGGTATACAAATTACATATATACTCAATAGGCCACTAGTAGCTCATTAAAATCATTGTTTATCATCCAAAATTGAATCCGGATCCTGATCCGGATCCGAAGCAACAGCCGGATTATCCGGTTTTTAAAATCCGGATCTAGCTTCGTTGAACACCTCTGTAAGAGACACCACAGACAACACATTCTGGCAGAAAATAGGAGAGAAGAGAAAAAAGCGTAGGCCTACCGTGTGCAAAACATCATCAAAAAACCGCTCACGATTACACTAGCAATAACAACGCAGAAGCTTTCTAACAGCGTGTCAAACCTCACCTAACATAGTAACCTTTCCACTATCGGATTTTTTGTTGATTACATGCATCGCATAAAGCATCAAATTTCCTTTCGAATGAATATTCTCAAGTTGATGCCAAATTACAGGAAATACAGACAGAACAACTTTGAATTGGGCCAAAATGACACTTGTAAGCAGTGGTGGGCAGTAACGAGGAACAATTGTAACTCGTTGCTGTAACGAGGTATTTTTTGAGTAACTGTAACCGTAACGTCGTTACATTTGAAAAGAAATAAGGTATTGCGTAACGAAATTACTTTATTGGTGATTTTTCAAAGTTACTGATGGTTACTCGTTACTATCTCACAACGCACTTTATTGTTCGTATTAAATGGAAATCTTAACAAGTTAAAATACCAAAATTACGCAAATGTCATTTTTCTGTGGATTTTCGGAAACGATTTAACTTTAGCTATAATCGAATGTATTTGACTTCTTAACAAAACAGGTTAGTGATCGACGGACAGAAAGACCAGACTCCAGCAGCTTTTGAAAATCTTTATTCGAAGCAACATGCAGCTGCTGCTGGAAATGTAAAGTTTTACTTGGCAACGAAACGAAAAAACACAACAAAGTGAGAACGCGACAGAGCGCTGGATTTCTTTGGTGCCTTTTAGCCCTCATGTGACCAATTCTCAACAAAAAAATGCATCAAAAACGTTGCATCTAAATTTTTGTACATCTGCCAAAAAAAAAACTTTTGGTGTTCAGGTTTTTCCGCTGCAAAGTCAAGAGAAATTTTTATAAAAAATAACACCGCTTTACCACATAGAGCCGCTGTGAAAGCTCACTAGGAAAAGACTTTTAAAACCGAAACCTTCAGGCTTGACTGACCGGTTCTTCAAAACGTTGGTCTTTTTATGAAGAATCGTTGCGGGGTGTTGATATTTGAATGGCTGTTGCATACTGGTTTTATCATTCGTAATTATCTTCAAAAAAATCAAATCTTCATTATACTCCGCCGTATTATGCCAATGCGTGTAAGGATTTACGTGGCCCATCTCCTTAAGTTAGCGCCTAAGCAACACACGTTTTAACTCAGAAGAAACTTTGCGACAGTTGTGGGCCGTTAACGACGCTGTGTCCGACGTGACCGGCTCAAAGAACAAACCCCGCACTTGCCGCACCGATATCTACGGTCGCTGTATTGTAATGTCAGCCGCCTGGCTTATTGTTAACTTCTCAGTATTAAAATTCGTTCTTGCTACCAGCATTTTTTAAGGCGTTTTGATATACCAAAACGGTCTCTCAAATTTTTGTAATGGTCTCTTCAATACGCCTCTTTTCCACTGTGTCTAGATAGGCACACTTATGTTGTGTTACACATAGCATATTTAATCTCAATAGTTTTTAGTCTTTTAAAATTTGCAATCGATCTTTAAAGTCGAAATGAAAAAAAAAAAGAAAAACACTGCCTACTACGCACTGCAGCTGTTTTGGATTAGCGTAAACCAAATCAAATAAAAGAAATCTTCATTCGCAGAATTACGTCGAAGCATGTAACGAGTGGCGGGGTCCATCTCCCCGACTTAGCCTCTGGCAACACAGTTCCGAAGAAATGTCGCAATGGTGGCGAGCCGTTGGCGATTGCCGACTGGGTCTGAACCCAAGACCTCCCACACTGGTAGCGATGTCTTCAACGACTTCGCCAACTGGCTGGTTTTAGCGTAAATCAAGGTGGAAAAAATTTTGAAAGTAACGCGTAACGAGTAACGAAAAGTTAGAACTTACATTTTCTGGAAGTAATGAGTAACGGTATCTTCGTTACAGTTTTTTGCAAGTATTTGTAACGGTAACTTCGATACTTTAAAAGTAACGAGTGCCCACCACTGCTTGTAAGACTTTTCCATCTTTTCGAAATTTCGTAAAAACGGGTCTCACATTATCTAAAATCGCAACCTATTCCGAAATGGGATTTTTTATAATAATATGCATCACGCAGAGCATTAAATTCCCTTTCGAATGAATATTGTCAAGTCGATGCCAAAATACAAAAACTAGGCTTCCACCAGAATCACTTTGAACTTGGACCAAAATGACGCTTGTTCAGTCCTTGAGTGTTTTCAAAAGTTTCTAAAAACGGGTCTCACTGCATCGAAAACTGCAACCTATTCCGCATTGGGATTTTTATATATTAACATGCATGACATAGAACATTAAATTCCCTTTCGAATGAATATTGTCAAGTCGATGCCAAAATGTAACAACTAATATCAGAATAACTTTGAACTTGGACAAAAATGGCGCTTGTTCGATTTTTGCGTTTGTTGAAATTTCGTAAAAACGTGTCTCACATTATCTAAAATTGCAACCTATTCCGCAATTGGATTTTTTATACATTAATATTCATCGCATAGAGCATTAAATTTTCTTTCGAATGAATATTGTCAAGTCGATGCCAAATTACAGGAAATACCATCAGAATTGCTTTGAACTTGGACCGAAATGACGGTTGTTCAGTTTTCGCGTTTTTTCGAAATTTCGTAAAAACGGGTCTCACCTTATTTAAAATTGCAACCTATTCTGCAATGGGATTTTTTATATATTGATATTCATCGCATAGAGCATTAAATTCCATTTCGAATGAATATTGACAAGTCGATCCCAACTCTCAACAACTACCATCAGAATCACTTTGAACTTGGACCAAAATGACGCTTGTTCGATTCTTGCGTTATTTTGAAATTTCGTAAAAACGGGTCTCACATTATCTAAAATTGCAACCTACTCTGCAATGGGTTTTTCTATACATTAATATGCATCGCATAGAGCAATAAATTTCCTTTCGAATGAATATTGTCAAGTTGATGCCAAATTACAGGAAACACCAGGGGCGGATTCAGAATGTTTTATTAGGGAGGAATGTAATTTTGATTTACGTTAAAAGTTAACATAACACAAAGACGTTAAGACGTTTAGACCCAGAAACCGGCGTAAATGAGCCCTTTAAAATATTGTTTTATGTCAGGTCCGCCCCGGGCGGCACGCTCGAGGCGCGGCATTTTGGATAAGCTTTAGGTGATTATTTTTCTTAATTATTTTAAACAACTATTACTTGGCTATATCTCTTATTTGCTAATCATAAATCATCTTACTGTGTTGCCCAGTGCCCAGGCGCAAAGTTGCGTAAATGCGCCCCGCCGTCTCGTTTACGCTTTGGTGTATTTCCGCGAGTATAAAAAAGGTTTGATTTTAGATGTATTATGTCACAATTGCGCACTGTTTTTTTCTTAGTATCTGCATTATTTGAATCGCTCACACTCAGCGAGCGAATGCAGTATAGGCACTAGACAGTACTACGCAAGTGACATGGGCGCACGCAGGGGGGGCCACGGTGCCATGGCCCACCCCTTTGGCTCTGTAATAAGGTGCTAAAACAACTTTTTGTCTATAATTTCTCAAACTAATAACGGCTGCAGCCTCTTTTCACTTATTTTAGCCAAGCTTCTACTTTTAGACCTAAACTCCAAAAATGTTTTTGCATTGTCTGTAGTAACTGCCAGTGGCGTAGCCACGAGGGGGAGGGTTTGGGGGTTACAACTCCCTCCCCATTGAGCCTCATATGACTTCATACATAATCGAAACTGTGCGAACAAAATGCATCATTGGTCGAACACTCAAAGTTAGGGGCCAAAAATATAACAAATTTTCCTTAAAAATTTTTCAAAAAGCACTAAAATGGCCATTGCAGTATGCCAATTTTCAAAAAGTTTTCAGGGGAGCATGCCCCCGGACCCCCTAGAGTCGTTTTTGGTACTTAAGTTGCTTAAAAATAACTCTGCAGGAAAAAATACGCTTGGAAAAAGTGACGAAAATTGATGCCTCCTCCCTCGAAAAATTTCTGATTACGCCCCTGACATGCAACACATTCAAAAGGCTTATTTACGTCCGTTTCCGAGTTTAAACGTCTTTGCATTTAGTTAACATTCAACCTAATTTAAAATTACATGTACCCCACCAAAACTTTCTGGATCCGCTCCTGTATACAACGTATTATTAAATATGATGTCACTCTCAAACCCCCCTCTCCCATTGCAAAATCCTGGCTACGCTAGTGGTGACTGCACTCACTGCATGCCCTTTTTCGATATAAAAGTGTGTTAAAAAGAGTATTTTTTTATGTGAAAACCGCAAAAATTCGTGCGGCTGGGGGCTACACCCCCAAACCCCCTTTGGCCAAATCCTGGGTACACCACTGCATTTGGGGGCGCCAATTTCTTGAATCGCCCCGGGCAGCAGAACCTCTAGCTACGCCACTGGTGGCATTCAAACAGAAGCTTTACTTTCGGTTATGATACTTGTAGCTGTTGGGGTCATAGACGCACGCAGGGGTAGGCCACGATGCCATGACCTCCTTTGGCCCTTAATAAGGTGCTGAAACCTAACTTTCAGTCTATAATTTCTCAAACGAATAATGGATGAAGCCTCCTTTCAGTTATTTTCAGGGAGTCGAACCGAACCCGAACCGCGAATCGGTAAAAACCGCTTTTTTTGGTGAACCCGAACCGAACCTGAACCGTTTAAATTTGAGATCATTGAACCTGAACCGAACCCGAACCTTTAATATTTCAAATCTGTGAACCTGAACCGAACCTTTAATATTTCAAATCTGTGAACCTGAACCGAACCCGAACCTTTAATATTTCAAATCTGTGAACCTGAACCGAACCTTTAAAATTTTATGCAAGTGAACCCGAACCGAACCCGAATCTATAATATTTTGTGTACATAAACCTAAACAGAAATCGTTTAGTAACAATGTTTGAACCTGAGCTGATTCTTAAAAAATATTAATAAAAATCTCTAGACATGTGCTGCGATGCGTAACATTCTTTCTGCTTTTCAAAATTTAATGAGCCTGAAACAAGTCAAGACAGGTCATGCCTGTTACAGACTGAAGCTCGCCTGTGACTATAGCTAGTTAATATTTAGCCCAAGAGGAGCGCCTGGGCTTTCACCACTTCGTAACTGTGTATCCAACTGTCTTCCAATACCAAACAATTTTCGAATTCTCTTTCTTCTATATTGATTAGTTGTAAAACAGTTTGTAGATATTCTTGAATCAGCACAAAGCGGCAAAAATTAACTTTGCTTTACCGGGTTAAAACTTCAATAAAATCTTTCAGTTAAAAGCACGTCCTTCCACCATAAAACCAAACGTAAAACTGATTTTGAAATTCGCAAAATAGATGTGGCAAACAAACAACAATCACGTGAACAATGACGTAATATGGAGTAAACCAATCGCAATAAAGTTTGAGAGAGGCGTGAAATTGTGTAGAATCAATCAAGTGTGACGGGCAATCGTTGAAGGATGAACAAACGTTGAGAGCAAGAAAAAAATTTACAGTGAGCAGCAAATATTAAACACCGGGTTTGAAACCTTAAGTCGGAAATAAAAAAAAGGTTCGGTGCTGAACATACGGCCCCGTGAAACTAAGTCCAGAGGTGAAGTTTCAATATAAGAAAAATATATGAAGCACCGAAAGCACACTAAATCATAATGAGTAATATTTGAGCAAGTGCATTAAGTGATTATGAATAAAATAACTTAAGGTGAGAAGGACGGTAGGTAAGCTTTATATTAGAACATCGGTAAAATTTGAATTATGGGCATAAATTATGAATTTCGATAAACGACGCAAAGGAAAGGTAAAAATTCAATAAACATGTCAACAGCGAAACAATTTTCATCAAAAATAGCACAGACGTCTAGGCCTACGTCAAAACAAAGAACGCCAATTAACGTAGCACAAAGGTCTAAGCCTACAGCATAACAAAAAACGCAAGATTGATCAAGCAACAGGGTCAGGTCATACCGGAGCGATCTTAGAAAGATCCCGGAGTACATACTCTAATTCGGCAGAGCCACCAGGGGTTTTCTTAGACAAAACTGCCACCGTAGCGCGGCGCACTATCTCTCTACCCTTGCGGAGCTGAGGGTGCAAACGATGAATGCGACCCAGGCGATAAGCTCCTTTATGAAAAACATCTTCACTATCCCCTAAAAGGACAAGCTGACCCGGGATAAGGTTTTTCTGTATAGTCCTCCACTTATTGCGACCCTGAAGAGTAGGGAGATATCCCGTCATCCAGGTGAGCCAGAACCGATGTCCCAGGTTAGCATTATACAAAAAGTCCCTGCGGAGATCACCCTTATCATGGTAAGTTCCCACCGGGGTATTGGGTGCCAACTGCTGCCCCAGAAACGACGACGGTGTCAGGGGTAAAAGATCATTCGGATGATCACTAAGAGCAGTCAAAGGCCGGTCATTAACGATACGCACCGCATCCGATGTGAAGGTCTGGAGTTCAATTAACGTTGGCATACGCCGTGTATCTGAGAGAACCTTATTCAAAGCGGTCTTAAACAACTTTACCATCGATTCCCATGAGCCACCCTGCGAAGCCGCGTAGGGCGGGATTCGAACCCAGTTAATATCTGATTTACGTAATGCGTTCACAAATTCTGTCGAGCCAAGCAAATCCGGTGATTTTACAGAAGCAGCGCAAAAAGTAGAACCATTATCGGAATAGAACGTGTCTACTGCCCCACGCAGATTAGTAAACCGAGAAAATGCAAGTAAAAAACTATTTAGATCTAAACTAGTCACAACCTCAACATGAATACATCTTGTGCACAAGCAGGTAAACAGAAGACCCCATGCCTTGCAAACGCTCCGACCTTGTTTAAAGGAGTAAGGTCCAAGATAGTCAACACCACAAAATTTAAATGGCTTGTTGCACAGAGTGAGTCGGCACTCCGGGAGATCTGCCATGAGCTGCCTAATAGGTTTAGCTTTGCGCAAAGCACACTTGCTGCAATCTGCAATAAAATGCTTCACGCTGGAAATGCCATGTATAATCCAGTAGCGTTGACGAGCTTTCATGAGCGTGTATGAAGGGCCAGCGTGGCCGGCGGAGCAATGTTCAAAAAGCACAATAAGCCGTGTCAACGGGTGTTTTGCAGGTAAAATTATAGGATGTTTGGTGTCGATTGGTAGCTCGGCATTTTCCAGTCTGCCATCAACGCGCAGCAACGAGTCTGGTCCCACGCAAGGCCTTAAATTGCGCAGAGTTTTTAATTCGTTTACACGGCGGGTGTTGTCTGGTGTGGCAACACGTTGACTCAAACGCTTCAGCACAGCTTCGAAATCATCGGGTGAACCCTGACTGAGGGGTCGTATAACATCCCCAAAACGCCGTGCTTGAACATATTTGACTACTTTCACCAGCGCGTGATCCAAAAAGGCAGCATTAAGTACAGGTTTGTTAAAGGGAACTTTCTTAGACCGAGCAACCAAAAACTCCACAAAAACAATAAGGTAACTAAAACGCTTCTTCAAGGTATAGAGATCTGGCGAGGTTTCAATAAGCCTGTCCAGGGTATCGATATCATTACCATCAGAAACATTCACATGACTAACCGCAACGGCTTTAACAACAGGAGCCAACTCCGAAGGTTGAACAGCAACCTTTATGTTGGGTTCAACAAGCTCTTTGGCCATCTCGTCACTTACGGAAGGCATGACAACTTCATTATCGAGTTCGTACTGTCGCACAGTTTCTTTGAGAGCAACAATTTCTTTTTTTAGCTCGCTGCATTCACAAACCGAGTTCCCCGGATTCGTAGTTTGAACTCTCAACGAGGACAGTGAATTCTGGTGAGCGGTAGCCAAAATGCGTCCCCCACTGGCAACGGGTCCAAGTCGTGTCAGGATATAGTTTGGTTCCTCAGGGTCAGTGCCTTCACACTCGTCTAAAACGGTGAGCAAGGTTTTATCCGACTGACCAATTAAGATATCTATTCGTCTGCGCCCGGGTACCACATGGAATTCTACACCACTAAAGTGTTCGAGTGCAGCGGTGTCCACAGCATGAGGCAAGGTATGGTCATCGTTGGGAAATTCAGGTACCACCAAAGCATCCTTGATGGTAAATTCTTCCCCGGAGTATAAAGATTCAAGGACGAAATTAGTGCGCCCACCACTGTCAACAGTACAATCTGCTAAGGTTCGAATCTTGACAGTCGAGTCAGGTACTGCCTTCAACCCAAGCTCATCTTTCAAGTTCTCTGAAATTAAAGTAGCTTGGCTGGCAGTATCGTGTTGAGCATAAGCCAACGCTGACTTGCCGGTTTTAGGGTTAACCACTTTAACTGCGCTTGTGCGAAGCAAAACCACACGGTTATTTTCGTGTCTAATTTTGCGCACGGTCACGTCTTTTCGGTCATTACCATTGGATTTTACCCTATTTCGGGGAGCTGGAGTGGGTGCTACAGGTTCATTCCCCGCAGCGGCCCCGGAGCTTCCACCGAACGTGTAGTATTCATGCAGCGCAGCAGCATGTTTATTGCGACATTGCGGGCCACACAATCGACACTTAGATGGAAAAGAACACTGGCGAACGAAGTGGTCAAGAGAAAGGCAGTTTAAGCATCTCTTAGCTTCAACCACGGTCTTACGTTTCATTTCAGGTGCAAGACTTTTAAACTTCTCGCAATCCGCCAGATAGTGTTTACACGTAGACCGAGAACAAACGAAGCACACAGGAGGCGACTTATTATTGACACGCCTAGCTTCTCGTGGCTGACCTGTAGCAAAACGCAATTCTTGATTTTGTTCATCGGTAGCTGAAGTATGCTCTACTTCCACTGGCCGAGAATCGAACCCATTATCGACAGCAACCTGACGAACACGAAAGGTTTTGGCACCAGACGGTTCACGAGCCACTTCCCGCTCGTCAGATGTAAAAAACGCTTGTGCGTAGTCTGACGTCATGACACCAATTTCGTGCACAACAAAATTGCGAAGCGAATCAAAACTAGGTTGATTCAGGTCAATGCTCATTTTATCAAGGTAGTCGAGATAGCGTCTTTTCAACGCATTAGGCAATCTATTGGCAGTGTCTAGCATAAGTTGCCCTGAAAGTTTCTCGACTTGATTGTGCGCATGCGCAAAAACTTCCAAAGTGTTTAAGTCCTCATTGAAAAGCTTAAGCGATGCAGAATTAAACAAGACTTTAGGGCCCTTACGAACGGCAACCACTTGAGGTTCAGATGTCACGCCACCAGAGACGCCATAACGTTGACGCAAGCGATCGATGGCCTTCTCGATGCGCTGCATTGTTGTCATACTCCTCAATGGGGCGCAAAACAAGTTGACCATTTCACGCGGTTGCCCAACGCATGACGCTCTTAGCACTTCGAGCTTACGTTCATCATATGGACTTTCGTCCATAAGACGACGAATTTGGTTTTCGTAAAACACAAAAGCCATATTGCTGCCGTCGTAGCGAATTTGAGAAGCAAGGTTTATATACTCGTTTCTGCCTTGCCTGTCTAAGTAAGATCGCAATATAAGGTCATTGTTACCCACTGTAGGAACAGTAACCTGACGAAGAGGCAAATGCGTTTTAACCTCATCTTTGACAGGCTGAAAACAACCAGTAGGAAGCCCCACTTCCGGAACGCCACCAACACCTCGAGAAGCATAAGCATGAGGTTCGAGCCCAGGTTTTAGATTCCTTTTAGGTAGGGGTTCAGTTAAGGTACCGGTATAATAATTGGTAGTAGTAGGTTTACTTATTTGATCAGAAGCAACAAATGGCTTCATATCAACCGTGCTCTCCTCACGTTGCAAACCAAAGCCAGGTGGAACAGTGGGGACAGCCTTCAAAGCGCAAGAAGGATCCACTTTCTCAGCGCGAGTCGTACCTGGTGTTTCATACTCTGCTGAGCGGTTCGATCTCGCTTCTCTGGCTCGATTGCTTGAGGCTTCGAAGCCCGAACGAACACGAGAGCGTAGTCCTGAGAGCCCAGAGACTGACAAGCCCTCCCCCGAACAAGCAAGTAGCCGCTCTTCGGCGTCAAGTTTTATTGCCTCCATACGCAATTTAGCTAAACCTTCTACTTCTTGTGCCTCGGCTTCAGCAGCAGAAGCCGCAGCTGCTGCGGCTTGCAAAGCCTTACCTCGAGCACGAGCACGAGCTCTAGTCAATTCCTCCATATTCTTAAGCTCAGCCTTTTTTTGATCAAGTTCAATACGTCGCAACAAAGAGGATTTATTCGAACTAATACTTGTTCCTTTGGTAACTTTACTCTCGCGGGCTGATACTTGAGACACGCTGTCGGAGGGTTTAACCTCATTATTGGTGTCAAAGTCAATTTCAGTAGTACCGGTAAGTCCACTATCGTGAGGTTTATAAAGAAGCGACCTGCAAGCTTCGTAACACCTCAAACATTGCTGAAACTGCTCAGCCATATTTTCAGAAAGCCGCCCTAAAGTCTCGCTATCTTTGACGTTATTCAAACCCTCGACAAACTTATCATACGCACAACGAGTTACCTCCAGAAAAAGCGAAGCGCGATCAAATTCGTCTACCAATTTACACGAAGCCAACTCATGTCGCAATCGTTTCATATCTAAAAGTAATTTCCGGCGAGAAGTAAGCAATTTGCGCTCAAGATTGCCTAACGTCGAGGGAGCAACACAAGTCGGCACCCTCCCGGGGGAAACAAAACCAGGACCATCCCAGGATGACTTACTAACGCCCTCCTGCCCTACGCGCTCAATGCCAGGGCTCCGATTAAATTGATTCCCAGAAAAATGAGGTGCATTCTCATCAGTAACAATTACAAAATTACCCTGACCATCAATTCGGTCGGTTTCCGACACCGTATCTCCGGTAACCCGGTCGAGAGGGTGAGGAGTATCAGTAAATTTACAATTTTCAGCCATATAAACGGTAGAAACGGGATAAAAAATTAAGTAGCATAAACGATAAAAAATGAAGTTGTACGAAGTTAGTAAACACGTCCGTGCATAAATAAAACGTTGCTGCTCAAGGTTCGTTACACACAAAAAATAGTAAAGTAATGACGGTACCTTCACCGTAGATAGCAGTCGCAGTAAAGTCCAAAGTATCAAGTTCTCAGCACTGGTTCGAGTTGAGGGACAGGAGCCTAAGGTTGACGAACCACGAGACGGAGAGCCGGAGAAGCGGACCCGCAAGTTGCAAAACGTTGTCGAATGGAGACTCCCGAGAAACGACGTCAGTTGACGGAAGTTAGTAGCAGTAGATGAAGCGTCCAAACAAAACGTTGCCAAAGGGATGAAGTTCCAGGTAACGGATAACTTCGAGAGTGTCAACCAAGACTAATGTCGAACAATGATGAGGAACCAGTTGAGAAACCACGGCAGGACAAAACGAAACCAAAACGGGAATGGTGTAGCTTTCCAAGAGCAGTAGAAGACAGTATTTCTGCAGGTTTGAGAAACTCTGCAGGTCGTATAGATGTAAAAATGAAAGGACGGATTTTTCCTCAGCAGGTAAAAAGTTAATTTTCTTTATGTTACAGACTGAAGCTCGCCTGTGACTATAGCTAGTTAATATTTAGCCCAAGAGGAGCGCCTGGGCTTTCACCACTTCGTAACTGTGTATCCAACTGTCTTCCAATACCAAACAATTTTCGAATTCTCTTTCTTCTATATTGATTAGTTGTAAAACAGTTTGTAGATATTCTTGAATCAGCACAAAGCGGCAAAAATTAACTTTGCTTTACCGGGTTAAAACTTCAATAAAATCTTTCAGTTAAAAGCACGTCCTTCCACCATAAAACCAAACGTAAAACTGATTTTGAAATTCGCAAAATAGATGTGGCAAACAAACAACAATCACGTGAACAATGACGTAATATGGAGTAAACCAATCGCAATAAAGTTTGAGAGAGGCGTGAAATTGTGTAGAATCAATCAAGTGTGACGGGCAATCGTTGAAGGATGAACAAACGTTGAGAGCAAGAAAAAAATTTACAGTGAGCAGCAAATATTAAACACCGGGTTTGAAACCTTAAGTCGGAAATAAAAAAAAGGTTCGGTGCTGAACAATGCCAATTTGGCAGGCTAACAGGGAGTCGAACCGAACCCGAACCTAAAACGCGAACCGGTAAAAACCGCTTTTGTTTCGGTGAAATCGAACCAGAACCATTGGAATTTGAGATCATTGAACCTGAACCGAATCCGAACCTTTAATGTTTCAAATCTGTGAACCTGAGCCGAACCCGAACCATTAAATTTTGGTGCAACTGAACCGGAACACAACCTGAACCTAAATTTTTGAAAAGTCTTTAACCTGAACCGGAACTGAACTGTTAAAAATTGAATTTCTTGAACCTGAACCGGAACTGGAGCGATATTTTAAACGGTTCGACTCCCTGCTTATTTTAGCCAAGATTCTGTTTTTAGACATACGCTGAGAAAACATTCTTGCATTGTCTATAGTGACAGCACTCACTGCATGCCCCTTTTCGATAAAAAAGTGTGCTAAAATGAATGTTTTTTTTGAAAACCGCAAAAAATCGTTGGCGGCTGGGGGTGTAGCCCCCAGACCCCCTTAGCCCCAACTACCTACCGGTAGTGCCCCTCCTTTAGGCCAAATTCTGGGTGCGCTACTGGTTGGGGGTGCTAAAACAATAAACTTGAGCTACACAATTACACTGTCCACATGTCCAATTTATGAGGGCTTTACACCCACGATTCTTGGTTGTAGTTTCTGCAACACAATTAAAACTTTGGAGATTGTGATACAGAAACTAGAAGCAAAAACCGTGGTTCTGAAGCCCACATAAGTTGGACATGTCACATGCAGGGATGTGGAAGCGGTATATTTGCAAACAGCTTCCGCTTCTAAAGAAATTCACCAAAATTTTGTTAGTACAACGCGGCCAGTGCGTTGGTAGCCGATTGCGTAAACCGTAGCTTTTTTTTCAACACGCTGAAAGCTCTTGGTCCAACCTTAGCAAGCGTTTTTTTCAAGATAATAATTTGCAAAAAACAAATAAAAGTGTAAAGGAATGATTGAGTCACAATATTGCGTCACAAACCAGGGAGTTTTTTACAAAAACTTTGCTGCGAAATTTACTCCTTTCATTAGAAAAATGTTGACACACAGCACTCAGTGGCATGGCTAGAATTTTTTAAAGGGGGGGGGTGAGAAACAAGAAAGGCTCTAGGGGGTCCGGGGTCTTACTCCCCCGGAAAATTTTTGAAAATGCACATGCTCTAATGGCTATTTTAGTGCTTTCTAAATAATTTTCAGCCAAACTTTGTTTAAATTTTTTGGCTCTAATTCTCAGTGTATCGCCAAATGTGATGCATTTTGTTCGAACATTTTCCATTATGAGTGCTTATGGCGTAAGGCTTATTGCAATCGAAGAAGCTCGTAATTATGGAAAAATTCTATACATCAACACATTTTTAAAAATGGCTGGTGGGAGGAGACATACCCCTCATCCTACTTCCTGGATCTGGCCATAAGCTACAAAAACTATCAAAAGAGTCTGGCATATTTCAGTCACTTGGCACATTTAATTTTGTTATTTTTTACTGAAAGACAGAGTCAAGAGGATAGGACCGAGGGGAAAGGAGATGGTACAACGCCCCCCTATTTTCGCTCCTGACAGCACTCCATCTATTTCGTGACATGATTATAATTGGAAAAAAGTCAAGTACAGTATTACTTTTAGCGCTATCGATAAATTAGTTGCTTTGTTTTAAAACTTTAAAAAACTCAAACAAAAAGCGAAGTACTATCTGAAAGTCAACCAAAAAGTGATGACCTATGGTGAGATTTGGCATCCATGCGAAGCTAGCGTTGCAAAATAATGTCTAATACATTGAATAAAATATAATATCTAATAAGTTACTTAGAGTATGTTTTTTTGAATGATTTGGAAGCGGAAGCGGCATATTTTTTGCGCTTCCGCTTCCTTTAAAATATGAACGCTTTCACATCCCTGGTCACACAAGGACAAGCTAAATATTGGTTGTAGGCGAAGGAAATCTGGTCATTGCTTTTGGGCCCCCCCAATTCAGAAATGCTTTCGCCATCGCTGGAAGGGATACCAAATTTCGTTACTTCTTCTAGAATATTTTTTTTAGGCAGTATTAATTAAGCAACTAAAGTAACAAAAACGACTCTGTAGGGAGGTGTGGGGGCATGCTTCCCGGAAAATTTTTAAAAATTGACATACTGCAATGGCTATTTTAATGATTTTTGAACAATTTTCAGGCAAATTTTGTTTATGTTTTTCGCTCCTAATTTTCAGAGCTTCACCAAATATGATGCATTTTGTTTGCACAGTTTCGATTATGCGTGCTTAAGGCGACTGGAGCATAATTGTTATAAAAAGGTTCGAAATTACGAAAAACATTTGTTCATCCAAAGCATTGTTGAAAATGGCTGGTGGGAGAAGGGGATGCATCCCCCCCTGGGAAGCACTATCAGAATCACTTTGAACTTGAACCAAAATGGCGCTTGTTCAATTCTCGCGTTTTTTCGAAATTTCGTAAAGGTGGGTCTCACATTATCGAATATATCAACCTATTCCGCAATGGGATTTTTATATATTGACATGCATCGCATAGCCATAGAGCATTAAATTCCCTATCAAATCATTATTGTCAAGTCGATGCCAAAATATAACAACTACCGTTAGAATAGCTTTGAACTTGGACCAAAATGACGCTTGTTCAATTCTCGCGTGTTTTCGAAGTTTTCTAAAAGCGGGTCTCACATTATTTAAAATTGCAACCTATTCCGCTATGGGTTTTTTATAAATTAATATTCATCGCATAGAGCATTAAATTTCCTTTCGATTGAATATTGTCAAGTTGATGCCAAATTACAGGAAATACCATCAGAATTGCTTTGAACTTGGACCAAAATGACGCTTGCTCAGTTTTGGCGTTTTTTCGAAATTTCGTAAAAGCGGGTCTCACATTATCTAAAATTGCAACTAACAAACTAAACTAACTGAGGTTATTTTCAAATTATATTGAACTGAAAATTCAACAGTAATTGAGGGAGACTGCGAAGTGAGCTTGCGTTCTTCGAGTCAGCAGCCACCCATTATATGTGTCAAATGCGATCGGCTTCAGCCGTGAATCGAACCCGTCACGCAGGATCTGTCACCTGCGCGCGGTACCGCTAGGCCATGTCGCTGACAAAACCTATTTCGCAACCTATTTCACATTGGGATTTTTTATATATTAATATGCAATGAGCAGATAAAACAAGCCGATTATTTAAGTTTTGAAAACTGCTTGTTTACTGTTGCTAGTCGCTACATTTAACTAAAATGCACTGTACGTACGCGAGTATAGGCTACAATATATTCAACTATAAGTTTCAGGATTTTAACGTAAGTACATTAAACTGTGTCATAATACATTAGATAAAACACAGATCACCTATAGCTTGAATATACCGTCGGAATGTCATGCATAAAAACTCCCAGGCTACCCAGATTAATTTATCCAAAGTAGTCACAAGCTATTACAAATTGCAAAAAACATACACAATCTACAAAAAAAATTTGGATTTTTTTCATTTTACAAACCCTTTCATATCAAAGGTTTTACATTAAACTTAAACTAGAGCAAATCGTCGTAGAAAAAAGCTTTACGCAGCATTAATCCCAAGCACACAAAACTACAGCAAATTGATGTAGGTTTGGAATAGGTCAAACTAGGCAAAACGTTTTCTAGTTTTTTATTAAGCCTTAGGCCTACATAGCCAATCAACGAAAGTCAAATGTTCATATTCTTTAGAACCAATTTTCTGAGCTAGAGCTATAATTACATTTCAAGAAAATTTAATTTGACAATAACCGTCAATTCAAGTTAGACCGATCTAGTCTCAAAAGCGTGCATACACGAAGCTTTTTCGAAGTCATATTTTTTCATGAAAATAATTAGATTGTCAGCAAGTAGTTCGAGTCGCGACTCGAGTTCGAGTCGTAATGGTCGAGTCCCGAGTCGAGTCTCGAGTCACTAAAGTCGAGTCTCGAGCCCAAGTCATTTGTGCAACGAGTCAAGTCGAATCATTTTTTGTAGCGACTCGAGTCGAGTCACTGATTCGAGTCTCCCCAACACTGCTTTAGAGTTTTACAAAATGTAGATTGTCAGAAAACAACCAAGTCTTGGTACGATTTAACAACACAACACACTGTATCGCATGAACAACAACTAAAATAATGCGTTTGGAACAGTCAGTATTATCACAAAAACAACAACAACTAATATCACAAGCAAAAAACGTAGCTGATAATATCTAAATGTCATTTCAGGAAAATTTTATTACACAAAAATTTTCTGACGCGAAAAGACGAAAGTGATTGCAATGAAATGATAGTGATGATTCGTAACTTGATTACACGTTAAAAAAGCACAGGTGGTGTACAAAACATACACTTTTGTGATATCAACTATCAAAGTTAAGCAAGTCATTTAGATCAAGTTAAATTACACAAAAAATGTGTGCATTTTCTATCGAATTAAAATTTGAAGTAACCTACTTCATTCCCGGTACAGTCTTATGCATTTTACAGCTACTCGAAACGTAAACAAACTTGTTGAAATCTTTGAGCAGACAAAGAAATTTTATTAACGTTAACGCATATACACATTATGCCATGCCATAAATTATTCATAACCTGTTTGTATATTTTCTACCAAGCCTTTACCTACCTGAGTAACAATTGACAAAGTTTGCTTATCAAACTTTTCGTGTGATTATTTTGCTTAGTTGTAAACTCAATCACCAAATCAAAAAACATTTAAAAGTTTGTTCAAACATACACGAGTTTTTTTTTTGTATGAAACAACTTTTTTGTCGCCAGCTAATAAAATATGAAAATTGGTAAAGTGTGTCTACTAATCACTTTCATCAAAAACTTACATCTTCACTTTTCTTCGGTTGCATCGAAACGTGTTACAAGTGGCGGGCCACATCTCCGCTGCTAACGCCTGGGCAACACAACTTGACAGAAAAATTGCAAAGGTGACGCACGAGCGGTTGGCGACACTGTGTTCGATTAGAACAGCCCAGGATTTAAATTGAAGACCTCCTGCGCCGATAGCGATGTTTTTAACCGCCACGCCAAGTGGCCGATCTAATCATTCACATGAACGTACATATCATCACACAATTGTCGCAAAACCGCTTCGCAATTGCAGACTTACATCGTTGCCTAATTGAATTCGGAGAGGTAGAGCAAAATTGCACCAAGCGCCCCATCATACAATTTTTCAATGCAAAAACTGACCACAAATTGTCGCTCAGTTGGTCGTAGCAACTGTTAATACACCTGTCACAGAAGCAAAAATGCCAATAAATGTACAAATCATAATATCAAAGAGCATCGGACACATCGTGGAAAGAACACTTTACTATAGATGTATCATTCAATAAATTGTTTGAAGTGATAAGCACTGCAGTGAAAAATCATAATCACTGGCAGCATATTCAGAGAATATTTCGAAGCGTCGATAACAAGTATGCTAACTAAAATATTATCAAAGAGTCAAAATAACTTTAAATTGTAGGAACAGAGGAAACGTATCCATGCAACTTGATGTTCAGTCTCAACCTGCAAGTATAATGTTACTTTGAACTGCATGATGGTTGTAACGTTCGCAAACAAATTAACTTGAGGCCTTTTACGCAAATATGCATGAAAGACCGATGTTTAACATGGAAGAATTGCAAACACATCTTTGAGATCTTCACACTCTCCGACAATCTTCCATTCATTTTTAATATCGTCATATATTTCGATCTTGCTGCTTCCACCACCAACTACAACTAGTTGATGATTAATCACACAAGCTCCAGGGCGATATCGGGCAACATTTAAACTTGCAACCGTTGACCAAAAATTTCCAAATGGATCAAATTTTTCCACTGATGAAGAGGTAACACCATGAGCATATGATCCACTTATAGCATACAGTGCACTCTTGAACAAGACTGCAGCTAACCCAATTCGTGTTGTACTCATTCGTGGTTGCGCAGTAATTTGTTCAAGATTTGGATGAAAACTTAAAAATGATCGACTGATATCAACATTGCCTCCAACAACATAAATGTGGTTAAGCATATGCACTAAAGCATGTCCATTACGATTAACAATCATTCCTGGAGTTGCAAGAAAAGTACGTTTCAAACGCCGATCTTCCAATAAAAATTTTTCAGAAAACGACTCAGCATTTATGCCACCTGTAACGTATACGTGATCGCCCACCACAATCGATGCAGAAGCATACCTACACTGTTTAATGGATCCGTAGTTTGTGGGGATTAACATTGACAAATCAAGATCTTCAATTACCTTCGTTTCAAATCCACCAACAACATACAAAAAATCACGATTCTGTGCCACTGAACCTCCCCTATGGTTAAATTGAAAACGTTTCTTCACCGTTTTACCCCCAGTAAACCTCATGGCATATTGGTCGTTCACAGCCACAAATTTACAAGCTGATAAAACATCAGCGTTAGAGCCAAGAGCCATTTGATTGACTGTACCAGGGTGAGTGGTGATTGCACCAAGCACAGCTCGAGTGCAAGCCAATGATTTTTCAATCAACTTTTCGTTTGTTACTACTCTCTTTAGGAAGTCCACCGACATTTTGGAAAAGTTTATCAAACTCAATAATTCTTCGGTATACATTTCATGTCCAATCAAGTCATGTTTGATCCATCCAATCACAGCTTTGTACACTTCATCCTCTGACTTCACACTTCTCTTTTCCAGTGCCAGAAAATGCTTCAAATCTTCCACATTCAATTTAATGAATTGTTCAGTTTTCACAACAGCATCAAATTGAAGGGCAATCGCTTCATCGACTTTATCCAACAACTCTTTGTAATTATATCGTTGGGCATAAGCTCTTATGCTTGACCAATTACCAACATTAACTTGATGGCCAAGATACTTGGAACATGTTTCTTTCACATATGGCAAATCCATTTGATGAGCAGCTTCAATTACAGCAAACACATTTTCCATGCTCAGTGCCATCTCACCTGTGTAGATAAAATCAAGGATGACTTCCAACACTTCTTTACTCACTCCATTTAATTTGACTTTGTTTTCTCGTTTTTCTTTCATGTCGATATGAAATAGTTTGTCAAAAAATGTAGAAAGTACTCCTAAAACATTTCTGTGAACTGAAAATCGGTGATCATCAGCAACCAAAGTAAAATCACAATATTTTGCCGACGTTTTTCGATCATTGTCCATTCTAAGCAAGATATCCTGACTGTGATTGTCACGTACAGTGTCCATGTTACTTAAAAGATACTGTATGTGTAAGCGGATAAAGTAGTTAAATATTACACAAATATGAATTTCAACAACCCAAGTTAATGGCAAAAATATCAGCAGTTTTTTGAAATGAAACCTTTTAAATCTAAAAGATGTTATAGACGTTAGTAAAAAACAGTTAAAAGGAAACACCAAACAAAAAATCTGTACATTAGCAGATTTTTCGATTTTAGCCTGCATATAATTATATACCAGAAGGAATCCATTGCGCAGATTCCAAAAAAACAAGCAAAAAATAAGTCAAGCATTAATCCATTCTTTCGCCCGATGATGCTCCACTCCTTTTAGTGGCAACCTTTTTAACGCTGACCTAATATTGCAAACGTTTCAGAAGTAAAATTTATCTGAGGGCATGAATTTTCCCCAAAATAAATTTTTTAAACTACTATAGTGTCAAGTTATCTACAATACTCAGTCGGTGAAAAAATTACAAACAGGATTTTATAAATATTAAGTTACCAATAGTGTTTTCTCATTTTTTTACTGCTGCAAATAGTATTTATTTTGCAGATGAAGAAATTACAAAAGTTTTTTTTTATAATACAAGGAGTGTGTATATACTGTAAGCATAAACTTTTTTCGCTGTACTCAATTTATTATGAAAAAAAAAAACAACTTTAGGGTGGCACATATACCAATAACAGCAATCTTTAATTTCATATATCATCACGTTAGTGCAAAAACTGCGCAAGTCATTTTTTGACGAAATTGAGTTTTTTGCACCAAGTTGTTCCTCTGGGACAGCGCTGATGCCTGACACACTTTTTGGAAAAATATATCGACGCGTTCGCGAGTTCTGACCCAATTTTTAAATTGCGTAAGTCAGCACAATTATTTAATCGTAATAACACATTGCATACCAAGAAACCATTTATTCTTTGTTCCACTGTTATTTTGTTTGTGACGAAATAGTAGATACATTCAATCACACGTTTTTTGCATTTTTCTCAAAACACAAAAAAATGACTTACGTAGTTTTTGCACTAACGTGACGATATTAAAAAAATCATGAAAAGAAAGTTGGTAAAACAGTATTAGTCGTATAAAGTTGAAATTCAAATTTGTTAATTTACATATCTTTTTCTCTTTTAGAGATCACGGTGGGAGTGATTTTCAAAAAAATCAGCCTCAACGGTGCAAAAACGGAATGAAAAACAAGGTGGAAACCTTTTTTTAGAGATCACATTCGCATGCGGACAATAATTTCCCCCCCAAAAAACTTCACCTTGTTTTCGAATCAGCGTGAGACCCGTGGTTTCAACATTGTTTCAAATGTGGCCCTTTAAGCGAAAAGTTTGCCCACCCCTGATCTGGAGTATGGATGGTCAGCCAAACTCCGACAACTTGAAAAGCACTCTCACCAGCAGTGGCGCAACCAGGATTTTTGTAAGGGGGGGCTGATACATTTTTGTGATTACGATTAGTTCCTTATTGCTCGTAATTTTCTAGTATAATGTCTGACTGGCTCGCGAGATGACGTAGGTCTATCGTCTATGTCAACAAGGAAAAGCCACGGCTAGTTTTTTTGCTCAAATCAATATCTGTGGATTAAAACAGAAGAGAGCTAAGCGTTATGTCCGAAACTAATTTCACTAGGCATTAAGCAAGCGAAGTTTTTGTGAAATTTAGTTTATAATCTATCCCAAAGCGGCACATGAAGAGTCTTTTAACATTTTTTCAACCAAGGTATGCTTATCTTGTTATCTATTTCAACGAGGAAAAATTAAGCAAATTACTTGAAAAAACTTGCGCGACAATGTTCAACTTGCAAAGTTTCAATTAGGAAGAGAGAGGTCTTGGTACTGCAGCAATTTTGGACTCGGTGCTTGTTGTCAACGTCATCGAAGCAAATTTAAACAATAAAATGAGACCTCTCACGGGCACTTGCGGCATATTTATTTAAAACACTTTCTTTATCAACTGATCGTTCTCGGTGAATCGGTTGCAAAGCGAGACCGGTTAACTGTTGTTCTGACCGGTTAACGATTTTAATTCACAAATGATTTTAATTTACAGATACCGGTATCAGCTTAAAAGATTACATTTTTGTTGTTTTAACCTTGCTCGTAACCGCAGTTAACAATATTCTCGGACATAGAAATTCATTAATTGTTAAAAATGCCTCTCAATTTATATTATCTGTCAGGAGCGGATCAATAAAATTTTGGCGGGGGGATGCAGTTTTCAATTAGGTTGAATGCTTACTACGTACAAAATCGTTAGACGTTTAGACCCCAAAACGGGCCTAAATAACATAAGCCCTTTGAAAATGTTTCATGTCAAAGGCGTATTCAGAAATTTTTTCAAGGACAAGGCCATTAAATTTTGACATTTTAATCAAGCGTATTTTTTCTGGCAGAATTTGATGCAAATTGAGGAACGAAAATGGCTCTAGGGGGGTCCGGGAGCATGCTCCCCCGGAAACTTTTTGCAAATCTACACACTGCTATGGCCATTTTAGTGCTTTTTGAACATATTTTGGGTAAATTTTATTTAAATTTTTGCCCTTGTATGTACGTGCCTCACCAAGTATGATGCACGTGTTTGCACATTTTCGATTACGCGTGCGTAAGGCGTAAGAATTATTGTTATCGAAAAGTTTCGAAATTATAAAAAAAATTGTATTTTTTCTAAAACAGTTTAAAAATCGGATTTTAGGGAAATGCATCCCATCAAACACCCCTGGATCCACCCCTATTGCCTGTTGATTATCGACAAATTACAACGAGTACTGGTACTTATAATTTTTTACAGCTGTTTTATCCACTGTCGTTCATAAGGCTAAGGGGGGGGCTTCAGCCCCCTTAGCCCCCCCCCCCCTAGTTGCGCCTACGCTCACCAGTTACGTCATGATATCTTTTATTTTTTCGTGTCATATTGAGGTTGCTGATTGTTTACCGTGATATGTACTGACGAATCTGATGCTCTTAATTCATTTGTCCTGCCTGCCGTTCGGGAACATGCTTGATTGTAATTCACACTACTTCTTTGCAAATATTCCTGATCGCATTATTTGCTCCTCAACAACTGCTTACAAATATTGTAAACTATTGCAGTATTTTTCAAAATGAATGAATTAATGCTGTTAATACAAATTATTACGCTTTGCTAAGCTCCCAAGGAGTTGAACTGCGCGGTTTTTCACAACATACCAGGGCATCACATCATTGTCAAAAAATAAGATTTTTAAAAAATGTAGGCTATAGACGTTTTGTGAGTTTATCACATAATTTTTTGCAATGTATAATCTTTTTAACTTCACGTCTTCAGAAAAAAGCTTTAAACTGCCTGTAGAAATTATCTACTAGGCTATAATTTGAATATTGGCTCCGGCCAACTAGCTCGGTTGTAACGACATTGCTATCCATACGAGAGGTCTGAGGTTTGTTCCCAAGGGCCGTCAAATCGGACATAAGATCGTAAAAAGTGTAATAGCTGTGTTGCTCGGGCGGTAAGATGAGAAGATGGGCCTCGACACTTGTTAAATGCTTTGGGGTAATGCCGCAAGTACAATGAGATTTGATTTTTTTTATATTGCGGCATGCAACACCTTAATAATTAATTTGTTCTGTATATATATAAAGAATTTAATTTAATGAATTTAATATGAATCTAAGCCTTCAAGATCTTAAGCTAAATTAAACGTAATCAGAAAAAATCTGATTACGAGTGGGATTCGAACCCACACCCGCCCCTACCAGTGACGTATCACCAGCCCAATGATTGAGGCGAGTCTTTACCGGAGACGTGGCCTTAACCCCTCGGCCATTGTAATCTGATGCCTGAGCAGCCGAATTTCTTATGCACGTTAAGACAAATTCATCTTTCCACTATAGCAGGGATGGCGAACCACTGACCTGCGGGTCACATCGTGACCCACTTGTAGTTTCAAAACTTTTAGGAAAATGTTAGCAAACATTTAAGTTGCGACAAAAGGTGTAATTTTCTTTTCTCTGGCCTTCACGACCTTTTTTTTTGCTTACACCCACCATTTGCGGAACTCTTGTGTAGTAAAGGCTAATTTTTGCTCATTCCCGAAAAGTCTCTCATTGCTGTCGTTATATCCGTGACCCACTTTTTTATTTTTCAAATTTACGCTTCGTATATGACCCAACAACTAGAAAAGGTTCGCCATCCCTGCACTATAGGAAGCCAACCATTATCCAGCTCTTATGACTAGGACAACGGGTAATTACAGTATAATTAATTATTCCATTAATAATTATTCTGTGCACATATTGTTCTGTTGCGCAAAAGGCAACGATACTGGGTCAATCAGTGCTTAATAAATTAAGCTCAGTGTAGATACTAAATTGCTGACACGTTTTCTCCCATAAAGATTTTGGGAACCCCATTCAAACTTGCGTAAGGGCCCCCGCATGTTCTAGCTACGCCGCTACATCCATGCATGTGGTGATTGGCAGCCGCTTAAAATCTAAGTCCATACATGACGCGATAGAAGGCATTGATTGCATCATGCCACCAACACAACGAGAAATAAGTTCTATTACGACAATCGCCTACATTAGTTTCACAATCTTTCCACGAAACTACGCACTATTAATTGAATAATTGGAATGAAAATTATCTCTTTGTAGCAAGAAAACAGCAGCGTCATTCATTGTTACTACCGTCAAAACTACTAAACAAACACAAAAGTGTAAACTTCACCATAGTGACACAAATGAAACTGAATTTTTCAATGAATCTAGCAATTTTTTAAAAAGTTCTGTGACCCACCTCAAAATGTTTCCATGGCCTATCAGTGAGCCATGGCCCACTGGTTGAGAACCACTGGTCTAGACTAAACTTGATAAATTTAGGAAGGTTATTAACATACAAAGAAAATAAAGTAGGGCCTAGCAGGGCTGCAAACTCGATCGATTTTTAATCTAGTTCGAGTTCAAGAGACATTTGCAAGTTCAAGTTCGAGAACAAAGATTTTAATTTTTCGAGTTCGAGTTCGGCAAAAATGATTGGGTTCAAGTACGAGTTCACAGCCCTGTTCAAAATATCCCTTAAACAAACATATCCTAAAAATTTTGGTGGAGGGATGCAGTTTTGATTTAGTTTGAATGTTAGCTGAATACGAAGACGTTTAGATCCGAGAAAGGGCGTTTAAGCTGTTTAAAATTAATGTTTTCATGCCAGGAACGTAACCAGAATTTTTTTTAGGGGGAGAGCACAGCAGTTTGACATTTTTGAGCGTACATTTTCTGGCTGAGTTAGCGTGAAGCAAAATGAGTACAGTAACGGTTTTAGGGGGGTCCGGGGGCATGCTCTCACGGAAAACTTTTGAAAATTTGCATTCTGTGGTGGCCATTTTAATGCTTCTTGAACAAGTTTTAGGGCAAATTGTATATATTTCAATTTTTTGCCCTTAATTTTGAGGTCTTCACCAAATACCGGTATGATGCAATTTTTTCGCACGTTTTCGATTTCTGTGTACCGGTATAAAACGTAGGAATTATTGTTGCCGCAGAGATTGGAAATTATAGAAAAATCGTATTCATCAAAAGGATTGTTGAAACAGGTCTGCCACCCCTAGATCTACTCCTGACCCACTTAGTAACAGTTGAAACCAGGGCCGGCGCCAAGGGGGAGCCTGGCCCACCCAATCGATGCTTGACCCCCCAATCAACAAGCTTACTCTTTTGAAGACAGCGGCTTTTGCGCTTAATTCCAAACTTTGGCCCCCCTGATGAACGCTAGGCCCCCCTAAATCGACTGCTCTGCCGCCGGCTCTGGTTGAAACAGAGATTGCAGCACCGCACGAACAACAGGTAACTGTTGCGGCATTTTCATAAAAATTTTTCGGAACACCGTTTATGATGCAATAAATATGTTTCAATGAGGCAACGCAAAATGAAATGCCACAGCAATATCGGTCCCAAAATTGCAAATTTGCAATCATTCAATCTACAGTATAACAAAAAATCAAAAGTAGGCTAAACTTCGTTTTGAGAGATTTGAATCAATAAAATTAGTGAACTCGAACTCGATTGTTTTTTTCGAGTTCGAGTTCAAAAAATTTTATTTTTCGAGTTCGAGTTCGGCAAAAACGATCGAGTTCAAGCGAGTTCGAGTTCAAGTTTGAATTCGCAGCACTGGGGCCTAGGATTGAACCCTGAAGCACTCCACACTTCACTGTTTGTTTGTTAGGAGCAATTTTCTTGACACATACAAATTGAAATCTTTCTGACAAATGAAGTTTTTAACAATTTGTTTACCGGTATATTTCTTCTAATGCCATACTTGCCTAGTTTTTCCAATAGTAGCTTATGGTTGACCAAATCAAAAGCTGTTTTGAGGTCTAATAACAGTATGCAAATATACAGTATGTTCAGTGTTCATCATTGTCTAAGTTATTGCAAAATTGTGGATAACTATCAGTAACTGCATAAGCTGTAGAATGACCTTTACAAAAGCCTAGCTGTTGTTGGTCTGCAAAAGTAGGCTATTGTTTTCTTCGAAAAATTTGGTCAGTCTTGTTGAAATCAACTTCTCACAAACCTTGGCTAAAGAAGACAATACCGGTAGCGAAATAGGTCTGTAGTTGTTCGTGAAACTACGTTTGCCTAATTTGAAAGCAGGATTATCTTCAGCTAATTTTTATGCATTAGGAAAGTAGCCATGTTTTATCATATTTACTTAAAAAGTTAGCAATCCAATCACCAGCAAGTTTATACCGGTAGTATTTAACGGGAATATTTTCGAAGCCAGCTGCTTTTTTCGATTTTAGATCTTGAATTACCGGTATTTGATGCTCTTCTACTGGTACCATTGGCTGAAAAAAACAAGAATGCACATTAGAAGATAAGCTGTTATTGAATTTGGTTGTAGAAAAGTTACCGATGTCTGCTTTAGCACTTAAATTTGCTCCAAAATTTACAAAATAATTATTTATTTAAAATGTTGCTGATCTCAGATTTTAACTCTACATTTTCATTGTCCACAGTAGTTAGCTTAGTAATAGTAGTATTACTGCATCGCTTGCTCTGATCAAGCAACTCATTAATTATAGTTACCGGTAATCGTTTTGATAAGTCTTGTCTGCCGGTATGTTTGAGTAGTTGCGATCAGGGTTGGGAATCGATACCAAAAAAAGTAAAGAAACAATCGATTTCGATGGTTGTTTAAAAAAGAAAAGAATAAAGAATATTGTAATCGATATTCCATATTACACTGAGCATTTAGCGGTGCACGCCAAGCATTTTTTGTGATGTCCTCACATTCATGCGGTAACTTACAGACAAACGACGGACATAGTATACGACATTATTGATGCAAAGCAACCTTGCTATTAAAAATTTTTTTTGTGTTTTTTTTGGCGCAAAAAAGTTTATCAGCAAAAACAAGGTAAGGACATAGGCCTACCGACGATTATTTTAAATATACTGAAGTGATACAAAGTAATCTGGACAAAAAGAATCAAATTGAGAATATCGAATTGCGCCGAAAAATAAAATAAAAACAAGCAACCAGGCCATATTCGATACTCATTCAAGAAAGTAAAGGCTCCAGTGCATTTGATGAACAAAAAGTAAAGAACATCGCAATCGAATATCGATTACAATCGATTTTTCCCAACCCTGGTCTGCTGGTTGTAATGTGTAATATTGTTCTTGTGCTAGTCTTTTTATGGAGGTCAGCTTATTAAGATACTACAGTAAAAACGAACATCGTCCGTCCAGACATTCAGCAGGCTAGGAAGGACGATGTTCATTTTTACTGTTGCACAGTACCCTGACCACATAGGTAACTTAACTGGCATAGTATTCTAACTTCTTAGATACCACAAAGGTTAAATTTCTGATGGGTATACAAATCCGGAGGGGTGTTTGACTACTCAAGGTCAAGCATTTCAAAGAATAAGTGTACCTTTACCTGAGTGCGGCTGATCAGGGCTAATAGCTCGAAACAGCGCTGTCTCGCTTACTTAAGACACTTTTTGTTATACGCAATTAATTCAGAATGATCTTGTTTGTAGCATTGAGTGTACAACCTGGGTAGCAATGAGTGTTTTTAGTTCAAAACTTTCAATACGTATTGCTCCTGTAATTATCTAAGGTTTTAAATCTTGTTTCAACTGTCTTTTGCTAAGTGTTATGAGCACACTGGAGTTGGTCTGCTTGCAAATTATTACTGCTGCTTTTCATATCAATATGCTGACAATATATACCTTCTTACTCAAGTAATGTCATTTACAATCGTTGCAAAAAGTGTGAAATTTCGCGATCAACCTATTGAATACCGTCACCTCAGCATTGCTAACACCAACTAAACGCGGAAGTAAAGAATAGGATTTCAAAACTTAAAACCTTTCCCCGGGAGATTCCCGAACAAGAAAGCAAAGTTAGCATTGAGAATGGAACGGATGCAAATTCATATTTCTATTTAGTTGCATGGTCGCACAGGCCCGCAATCAGGGGGGGGGACATTAAGGGCATTTGCCTCCCCCTGAAATTTTTAACATTACCAGTTTTAAAATATGCAGCCCTTTGTACTTGGGTCTAAACAAAAGGTTTATAAAAAGCAGGGCTGCGAACTCGATCGATTTTTAACCGAATTCAAGTTCGAGTTCAAGAGATATTTGCGAGTCCGAGTTCAAGTTCGAGTTCGAAAAAAATTTTTTTCGAGTTCAAGTTCTAGTTCGGCGAACACGATCGAGTTCAAGTTGGAGTTTGAAGGCTGCTAAAAAGTATATGGAATCAGCCACTTGTAGTGCAGTATCGGTACCAAAACTGCAAATTTACAATCATTCAATCTATAACAAAAAATCAAAAAATCGAAAGTTTTGAGAAATTTGAATCAACAAATTTTAATCACTCAATCAGTGAACTCGAACTCGATTGTTTTTTTTCGAGTTTGAGTTCAAAAAATTTTAAAAATTATTTCGTGTTCAAGTTCGAGTTCGGTAAAGACGATCGAGTTCAGCGAGTTCGAGTTCGCAGCCCTGATAGAAAGTGATTGTCTTGGTGTCTTGGTGCACCTCATATTGGCTGGTTGCGGGCCTGTGGTCGCACATTGATTCTCTTATCACGAGAAAGCAATTACAACCAGTGATGGGACTCAGGGGGTTCGCACGGGTTCGCGCGAACCCGTTCTTGGAATGTCAGAATAATCAGCGAACCCGTTCTTACTTTTTTTACAGACTTTAGACCTTTATGAGGGAACCCGTTGTTAGTAAGTACGATACAAAAGAAAACCTGTTCTTCAAATTTTGAATCCCATCACTGATTATAACGCTACTACGAGCTCGCTTAATAGTTGCCGCCCGGGCACCAGTTTACCACACCATGATGAGGGAATCCCGTTTAGTGCCATTTCCAACGGCGCAACAAGTAAACTTGCCGGCTTGTTCTCCACACTGTCCCTTTATCCTATAAGCGGAATGTTATGGCAAATTCACGATGTTATTCTAAATATCCGAAATGATTACAAATCCAGTTGGCAAGAAATACATCTTCGTTTTTTCTTGTTTAAACTTTATTTACAGTATTATCAGATCATAGATCACATGTTTTTTAAAGGTAAGAGCCCTTACTGGCAGTGGCGTAACAAGAAAGGGCACAGGGGTACGCTCCCCGTTTTGATGAATGAATACCTTTTTAGGACCTCTCATTGTCTAAATCCGGTCCTGCCCTAAATTTGTTGCTAGCTACGCCCCGACTTGGTGGAGTTGAAACATCAATGACAAAAAGGCGTGGTGTATTCAAAAGTTTCCTCAACGGAAGAGGGGTGAATTTTACAAACCAAATCAAATTCAATTTTATTTCATCGCTCTCATGCAAAAGAATATAAAACAGCAGTTGAAAAGATTAAACAATTGCGCTGCAGGATGCAACGAAAGAGCAAAAACACTCACTCGGTCTGTTGCACCCTCAGGTAGGCTTTGAGAAAAGAGAATGTGTATAACAATACAAAAGAAACTAAAACTTGAGCAAAGAAAGGTTATCCTGGTTTATTTTCAATAAAACAGTCACAACTGCAACATCAAAGCATCGATTGGCAAGGTACAGCACAGTTTACATTAACAGGGCATACAGTGGCCAACATGTTCGGCAATCACAACATTAAACACTTTATCATTCTATTGTAGCTTACGTTTTTTAAACGGAAAGTCTCGTACGCTTTGATGCTCAGTCTTTTGATCATACAATATGCAATCCCAATGTAAAAAAAATGAATACTGTAGATGCACAATGCACATACATGTTCATGTTTTCTGTTTACTTTTGTTCAAATACTGTTTTTATCACATGAAATTACGTGGTCAATACATCTTGTGACAAAGTTAGAGTAAACTACAGTTTGCCATTTGGTTAATTGAAAACTGAACGTAAAACTTCAGTAAAAAAAAAACGGTCGACCGGGCCAGTCAGTGACCGGTCAACTGGCGTA
The DNA here is from genome assembly GCA_964006365.1 of Trididemnum miniatum. Classification (NCBI taxonomy): domain Eukaryota; kingdom Metazoa; phylum Chordata; class Ascidiacea; order Aplousobranchia; family Didemnidae; genus Trididemnum; species Trididemnum miniatum. The sequence goes on along the minus strand of OZ023242.1, from coordinate 19,615,488 downwards.
GATTTTGAATTTTACTGATCGGGTCAAGAAAATTTTGGCCGGTTCTATTTTTGCTGTGTAGTCCAGGCGCTAAGCTGTGGAAATGGGCCCCGCCACTCGTAACACACAAATATAATGAAGATTTGATTTGATTTGACTGCGTGCTCCTTACGGACCCTTTAGTCCAAGGGTTCTTAACTGGGAGTAAATTTTGCCTACCGAACGAAGGGGAAAATTTTTTGAAGTATAGACTAAAACAAACTTCAATTTTTAGTATGAAGAAAATGAAAGTGTTGCGCTGAGGGTAAATTATACTTTGTTTAATCGGCAAGGGGTAAAGAATGCAAAAAGTTAAAAACTCCTGCTTTAGCCCTTGCGGCCGCCTTAAAATCATTCGTGGATCACTTGGGGGTCCACGGACCCCAGGTTGAAAACCACCGCTTTAGAGAACGTTTATTTTAATACACGTACATGTAGTTGCCGGTTTCTTCTTGCTTGTCACAAGCGCAAACTCGCTTGTGGACGAGTGTCGTAAAAAAAGCGAGATTCGCGCAGTAAAAGACAGGCGACCAAAGCTTGCGATAGAACTTCAGATACTTTTTCATGATGGAGAATTCTACACAGATATTTTCTAATGCTCATATCAGGCTTTCAGAAATACCTATATTTGGTATGAAAAAATTTTGCCTAATCTGCAAGGTATAGGCCAAGAAAGAAATTGCATGATCAGCACAAAACAAAGGGGGATAATTTCTTTGTTATTGTGAATATTACAACAGTAAAATTTACTGTAAGTAAAAAATCAGCAAAAAAGCGATCAATTTTCCTCGAATTTTTATCTTTGTTTTAGGGATTAACGTTTTGACTCTGAGCGTAAAAACAAGTGCAATTAAACGCTTGTAAAGAGGCTTGAAAATGTCCTTGACAATGACGTTTGCTGTTCTTTTGCTTAAGTGGTTGTTTGTTTAAACCAATGGTCCAAGCCAAAAACGACACAAACCAGTCGCAGAGGTGAGATTAGAATTGCAGAAGGGACAAATACACCAAATTTTAAATGCTGTAACAGCAGTAACGAGCTAGATAGAAATACGTGGAGCCGACCTATGTATAGGCCTATATGAATACACAGGTTTGGGAAAAATCGATATTCGATTGCGATATTCTTTGCTTTTTGTTCATCAAATGCACTAGGTGCCTTCACTTTCTTGAATGAGTATCAAATATGGTCTTGTCTTTTCTTTCTCTCGGCACAATTCGATATTCCATATTCGATTCTATTTCAGGTTACTTTATCTCACTTTGGCAAATTTAAAATAATCGTCGTTAAGTCATTGCCTTGTTTTTGCTGATAATTTTTTTTGTGCCAAAAAAAAAAAAAAACACACACAAAAAAGATTTTTAATAGCAAAGCTGCTTCATATTAATAATGTCATGTATTGTGTTCGTCGTTTGTGTGTAAGTTACCGCATGAATGTAAGGACATCACAAAAAATGCTTGGAGAACTCCGCTAAATGCTCAGTGTAATATCGATTATCGATTACCATATTCTTTCCTCTTTACTTTTTTAAATTACCATCGAATATCGATTATTTCTTTACTTCTTTGGTTATCGATTTCCAATCCTGTGAATGCATTATTAGGAGATATTATGGCAGATCTTGGAAGACTTACTAAATAAACGCTATAAAAATAATTCTACGAGCTAGAGAGAGTAGAAACAAAGCATGTCGGAAATCATTGACTTGTATTTCGTGGCGTAGCGGGAGGGGCTTTGACCCTGGGCCGGATTTACCAATAACCTGAAGCCTGGGACCTTGTAAAAAATAAGGGGCTTAATCGTGAACAACGAAAACCTTTTTTTCGATATTTTTAGTGAAAACAGGACATGTGAGAACGTGTAGACTTTTTTTTGCTCTTCCAATCAGTGTAATCAAAAAGCTCAAGGCAGGTACGGACAACTCCTGGCACGCGAGCAGATACGTTGTTTTTTTTTTCTTTATAGGACATCTGAGGGCGTGTAGACCTGTTTATTTTTGCCGCACAGCAAAATTTTTTTGCTGTTCATCGATAATTTCAGCAGGACATCTAAGGACGTGAAGACCTTTTTCGTCTCTTCACCGATACTTTCAGGAAAACTCGATTGATTGGTACGCGAAAACTTTGCCCGTTGATTTTAACCGATTTTGGCACTCAAACCAAAAAAGGTTGCCCATCCCTGGCTTAGGGCCTCTCATTGTTTCAATCCGGCAGCTCAAACCCTCCTTTTTGACGAACCCGAATCTGATTCATGCTAGCATTTTTACAAAAAAAAAAAAAACGACCGTTCAGCTCAGTTATAAAGACGTTGGTGCGGGAGGCCTAGGGTTCGATTCCCAGGTCTTTAAATAGGACACAGTGTCGGCTAGCCACCGCTGCGACGTTTCTGCGGAGCTGTGTTGCCCAGGCGCTTAGCCGTGGAGATGAGCGAGACTGGGCGCCGACACTCGTTGCACACTTCGGCGTAATTACGCGAGCGTAATGAAGATTATATTTTTGATTCCGTAAAAGTTGTGATTTTCAGCCTATTGCGATAAGTTTGCCGTTGGCTTTACCTCTTCTGTATTGCATCTGCTCCCCTTCCCTTGGCTAACCCCCTGGTGTAACTGGTTTACGGTATTGAAATATGTTGTGTCAATGTAAGCCTGTATTAATGACCATACAGCATGAAGAGGTATTATGGAAGGCCTTGGAAAACTTACTAAATAAACCCTGCAATAACCAATAAAGCTTGACTTTCAATCACAAGGTCTTGGGTTCGAACCTGAGTCTACCTGATAAGCGGTCAAACCGCAAAACTAGACGTAGAATTGGTTTTACAGCGTTTACTTAGTAAGTCTTTCCAAGACTACATAATATCCTTATAATAAAAACCGTTAACAATGAAGGTACTTTCCCAATCTAATTTACACGTCAAGCCTGGAAGATATTGACAATTTTTGAACATTGAAGTGCGTATCGATTCTATTTATGCGGGACATAGCGATTCGAAGCGCCCCGCTAGCTATTTCAAGGTCAAGTTAGCTTGCTGTAGAATCTATTTTAATCAAATTAAAACTCAGCGTGAGTATCTTGCAAGCTTTAGCTACGTGAAGTTCACATTTCACATATTCCCTTGCGGACGTTTAATTCATAACAGACAACGACAGCTTTGAGTAAGTCCAATTAATTTTAGTTGAAAGAAACAGGATGTAACCCAGCCTACTGTAGCTACTAATGCGCTTTTAACTTTGGTAGAGCTTACGCATTAGAATAGAGTGATAATACGTTTAAAATTTTTTTATAAAATTGTAGCGGTGCCGGTACGTAAGCTTAAAGTGCATCGTAGCATGTCTAAACAGGAGCAGATCCTGGAGGGTGTGAGGGTTGCACCCCCAACAACCAATTTCAACAATGTTTTTGGTGCATAATTCCAAATCGATGCAACAAAATTTAAAATTTTTTGAAGAGAGAACTTTATGAACCACTCTCGAAGACCTAATTTACGCGTTTTCTGGGTCTTCACGTCTAACGCTTACATGTATTTAATTAATATTCAACCTAATTGGAAACTGCATCTCCCCACCAAAATTATCTGGATCCACTCTTGTGTCCTGAAGTGTTTCGTTAATTTTGCTGAAGAATCTTTTGCGGTCGGGAAACGAGTAGGATATTCGGTCGGGTCGAATTAAAAACAATAAACTGCACCAGTTGGCGTAGTGGTAATGTCATCGCTATCGGCGCCAAAGACCTTCAGTTCGAATCACGGCCATGTCAAATCGGACACATTTTCACCGAAGGCTCTTCCCACCACCGCGGCGATGTTTATTCAAAGCTGTCTGTCCAGGCGCTAAGCCGCGGAAATGGGCCCCGCCACTCGTTGGATTCGTCACACGCTTCGATGTAATAAGGAGTTTTCCACGCGCTGCCAAGTCGGCTGGATGAATAATGCAACCGTCGACTCGAGTTGATAAGATACTTTGCAGTTCTCTACCACGTGGCTTTAAATTGGTCGCAAGCGTGGTTAACTGTGGAATGTCGCTATGACGTCATAGTGCGCGAGGTATTTTTCTAGTAAGCTTCATGCTGATGTAGATCTAATCATTCACTTAGAAAGTTGTAAAATGAAAAGATAAATGGCAAAGCAAAACACAAGTACCTCTGGCGATGCAACTAAACTCAGTCTAAGGTCTACAGTTGAACGGCTAAAGATATTTCATTGGCTAAAGCAGTGGTTCTCAAACTGGGGACCGCAGTATCCTTTGGGTCCGCCCATTGGGTCATCCCGTTGAATTGTGCTTGATTGGAACATCTGCGGACGTGATTGTTTTTGCTCTTCACTTGATTTTGCGAGGAAAATTGGACATCTGCGGACGCGATGACCTTTTTTTGCTCCTCACTTGATTTTGCGTGGAAATTTATCCTTCAAAACAAACGACCGTGAGTGATAGAAAAAAATCTTCGGGGACCGCAAAGTCGAAATTTAAAAAAGTGTGAGAACCACTGTGCTAAAGCAAGTTTTAACAGTTTTAAATGAACAAATGTGACAGCTGAATCTGTGTTGTTGGATCGTACACTCACAAGAATTACTATGGGTTCATTTTTCACGTAGAGTTTTATTTCATTTGAAGGACTGTCAGTTGTAGCTGTATGTAGCTTTCATTTAGTGTCATTCATTCAAAGAAAGAATTGAAAGACAATGTTAGTTTTTTCTGAAGTATATTTTTTGCTGATGTGATTTAAAAACATTTTAGATTGATTGAGTCTTAAAGGAATTAGAGATTGAATTACAAGATAGGATCATCACATGTCAATTCCACGGACAAAAATGTCAAGCAGACTCAATTGCTGAGATTCAAGTTTGTAAATCTTGTAAAAGTTTCGTTTCGATGCTAGATTTATTTCGGTTATTGCTGGAGCAATACTTTGTATATCGTTTATTTTGGCGCCAAAAAAAAAAAAAATAATATCAAACCAAATCAACTGAGAAGAAAATAAATCAAATATTTCCTAACCTTTGAGGGTTATGGATCCCTAAATCGTTCTACAAAAACATAAAAATCCCTCTATAAGAAACACGTTAGTATGACACCGGTAACCAACATTGAGCACAAGTATTTATACTGTGTAAATCTCAAAACTGGACGTTTCGACAACATAGGTTCAGCTGTCATCATCAGCGATGTGGTACAGCATTGCATACATGCTGATGATGACAGCTGAACCTATGTTGTCAAAACGTCCAGTTTTGAGACTTACAGCGGCTTTATTTTTCCTCCTTAAGCTATTTTCGTCCCATATTTATTGTATTCATACTGTAATCGTATTTAGGTTTACGGACATGGGCGAATTAAGAGATTGCGAGGCCCGGGGCAGATATAAGCGAAGTCCACAATTTTCAGCCCAAAATCAAGTGAAGAGCAAAAAAGGTCATCACGTCCGCAGGCCGTAATTTGAGCAGAAATTAGTACATATCATCACATCACAATCAAGCAGTTAGAAATTAGTAAGTGCGCGGGGCGTGGGGCAACTGCCCAATTTTCCCATTGCTTTATCCGGCCCTGTTTACAAACCCTTCGAAGCGTCTTGGCGGAACTCAAAAGTGGGATCTAGGGGAATAACCGGATTACCCCGATAATTTGCGACCCCAATAAAGATGTTTTGCAAACGTCAAATTTAGGTCTGCAAACAAGCACATGAGGTCCCCCAAAAAACTGAACCTGGGGCTCCCCAACGTTTTAATACGGCCCTAGCGAAGCTCTTAGGAGTTTAAGAATCCCAGGTTATAAACCCCTAAGCTAGAGCTTTCACTTTACACTCGCATGAATATTGAATGGCTACCGGTACGCTGGAACTGATTATATATTAGTGGCCGACAAACTCCAAAGCATTATTTCCTACGACCTTCAAAATGTAATGCTTTGCGTGGCACAGAACCGGCGGCAATGCGGTCCACTGAGGGGGACCAAGCGTTTACCAAGGGGGGTCAAAGTTTAAAATTAAGCACAAACGCCGCTGTCTTCAAAAGAGTAAACTTGTTGATTGGGGACCAAGCATGTCGATTGGGGGGCCAAGCATGACAAGATTGAAAATTTCAGTCAAAAAGATTTTAAGTTTTTGAAAAAATCTACAAAATTTTCAAAATAGCCCATTTACCTCCGGCAACACCATTCACAGTCTTTTTAGCACGTTCCTATTATGACGTATTTTAGCGCTGCGAAGATCTTAAAATATTTGCGAAGTTTTTATGTAAAGTTCCTGTTATGACAAATTTCTTAATATTTTCGATGACGTCACGAGAGAATATGATGTTGATGACGATGTAAAGCTGTTAAAATATCGTCATCAACAGTAAATAGCAATTTGTTTTATAGAAGGACTGATTTTTGAATGAAATCGAACGCATCATATCTCATCAATCTTGATTGTATTGGTAGCCGTAGGCGTGATAGATTAGCGAAATGGCAAGATTTCGCGATAACTAACACTAAAGCAAACCAAAAAAACGTCTGCAAAACAGTTATGTTTTCACTTGACACCAAATACAAAATATTTGAAAAAGGGAAAAAACGATTGAGAAATCAATAATTTTGTTTTATTGAGGTTTCACAAACTTTGCTTGTTGCATTTTTAAAGTTTGTACTGTACTGTCAAGCACGAAGGAAGGAGTCGGTCAGAGTCACTACGAGTAAAATTTGTGGCGTTGCGAGAAAGGACAAAAGCCGAGGAGGGGGAATGACTTGCAAAATCCTTCATACAAGTTGCCCCCCCTGCAAAATACGCCACTGGGTAAAATGCTGATAAAAAACTAGTTTACCTACTAAATCAGGGAGTATTCTGTGGAAAAATTGGGGGGCGAATTCAAAGATTGCAACACTATGGGCTTATTAAATTTAAGCATTCCGAATAGGATTCATCGAAAAGAGAACCCATGTGGCCCAACGCCTTTTGGCTACGCTACTGTATTCGACAATGTACCCAATTAGACCTTAGTCATTAAACTCATTAAGCATACAGTTACAAAAATCAAATCTTCAATAAACTCGCGGCATTACACCGAAGAGTGTAATAAATGGTGGGATCATCTCCGCGACTCAGCGCCAGGGTAACACAGCTCCGACGAAAAGTCGCAGCGGTGGCGAGCCGTTGACGACACTGCGTTAATTTGATCGGCCTGAGATTTGAACCCCAGACTTCTCACTATAATAGCGTTGTCTTAACAACTGAACCAAGTTCGTTTTCGAAAAAAAATGTTTTCGATGAATTTACAACCACGAGTGGTAAGACATCTTTGTTTTAACAATAAAGTGTGAAAATATCTTCTATAACTTGCAGCCTTGGTTTACAAGAAAGGCGAGAAAGCGGCTATATGGCTCTTATCAAATTCATTTCTTAATATGAACAACATCACAATCATCATGACGAAGTAGAAAGATTTTTGGTAGTACAGATTTTTACAGCGATTTAAGCAACGTCAACAACATCTTTGTAATTTGCAAAAAACTGCAAGATATTATTACATTTACACCCCACACCCTCATTGGCTATTGAGGTCAAGACCTCCTCTTCAATGCATAAAACTGCAGGAAAAGTATTTTTTGATTCTTAGCTTGGTTTTTCCACAATATTTTTCTGATTGCTGAACATAATAGAAACGCGTGGAAGTGGAGAATGATGGTGTTGCACTGTAATGACGCATAAATTGAAATGGTAAAAAGTTACCTTAATAGCAGCGAATTACCGCAAAAATGCAGTCACTTACTTCGAACTCATTACAGGAAACTATTTTAGAGTTCACAGAATTTAAGTGAGAAAAAACACAAAGCACGACGCACTAAGCCCAGGTTATATTACGCTGAAGAGCTCAAATTTTCACAAGTTTGTTACGCATGGGTGAAGCTATGTGTTCTAAAAGGAAACTTAATACTTTAGAAAATAATGATCGATGTTCAGCAATTGTTGTTAAGCCTTGCTTTTGTCCTTTTTGAAAGTGAGTTGTGACGTAGTGTGCTGGAAGCAGCTTTGAAGAACATTGGCTTATCATTAACGACAACGTTGAGGTTTCAGCGAGCGTAGTAGTGCAATTAAGCATTGCTGCAGTTTTCTCTATTTGCTAAAAAGTGTTTTTGATTATCGGCAGCAACCTATTAGATATTTTTCGAAATGATTGAAACGTCGTGGTAAGCGAAGACATGTGCAAAGTTTTAAAATGTAGGAAAGCAGTGATTGTACAAAGATATGTACAAAATTTTAAAATGAAGCGAAGTTTTAAAATGAAGGAAAGCTTTTTGAAGAAGCCTGATCAGAAGTGTGTCTATTGTTTTAAGTTGTTTTCATGAAATACTGCAGTCTTTGCAATTTGAGCTCATTGTAATTTGCTTCTCCCTAACTTTTCCGCGTTTATACCCTGGAGGAGAGCAAACTTTTTGGTGACGTGCAAAGTCTTCTCAATTTGAGTCTCAGTTTCCTCAAATTAAAAGTTTCTTGGAGACATAGCAGAAATTTCGAAGATCGTGGCTCGTAAGAGTAGTTGTGACTATCGCTTAAATTTCAAAACATTGCATTCAGTTAAGATCCAAATAGCAGAGCATAAAGTAATAACGGTCCCTCTTAAAAAGCTATTTTTGAGAAAAACAGGCAGTTCCGGACCAAGTAATTAGACTGAGCGCTAACTTTCCAATTTAAAAAGCCAGTTCGATGCCCCGTGAAACCATTTCAAAAACTTGCATAGAAAGCAAATGTAAAGCATGGGTGTGTATCAAAGTGTAGTGTGTATCAAAAAACTTTGCGTATCAAAATGTTGTGTTGTGTTCAGTGGCGGAGCGAGAAGTTTTATGAGAGTGGGGGCAAAAACCAGAAAAAGCCATCAAAAAAGTGCGATGCATTTTGGTCACTCACAGCGCTATCTTTTAATCAGTTCAAATTGAAATTTTAAAAACATCTAATTTCAAAGTATTAGATTAAAAATTTGTATTATCTAAATGTGATAGAAGTCGAATCACTTATGGTAAATAGATACAGTAAAACTAAATTTAGCACAAGAATTAAATTATGAAATAAATATAAACGTCTAGCAGCCTGAATTGACTTCAAGGTAGCTTGCTCGACTCGGTGACCAAAAGGTCCCTAAACAGATTCCTATTACAATTGATGAAACTCTACTTAGTGGTAATGTGCAAGATTATTTTCCTATTATCTGTTTACTACGTTGTATAATGTAATTTAAATTCGCTTTGTGTTTGCTTTTGTTGTTATTCATTTAGTTGCGTTCGATTTGGTATGACGTATAGTGAGTTGTGCAAAATAAATTAATTATTTACTTATGTATGGTAGCAGCACTTGATCTTTTACGCTGAAGGGCAAAGTCAAAAAAAGGAAGGTGGGGAGGGGGGCGAGCATGGCACAATGCCCTCTCCCTAACCCCCTAAATACTCTCCTGGTTGTTTGTTGTGTGTGTGTTACAAGCATGCTTCGAACCAGTATTTTCCTTGATATTTTTCAGAAACAAAGTTTAGATTTTCGCAACATGTAGTACATGACATAATGAAACTTGACACCCCAACAACTGTGTACGTAGTTTTGGACGTAATATTGGCCTTAGTTGTGATTGGTGGAAATGTTTTGGTTTGTTACGTCATACTCAATAGCACGAACCTTCGAAAAAAGGTGGGTTACCAACTTGTTATATGCTTTTAGTGGCAAACAAATTAACAAGAGCGTCAGTAAAAAAATTCATGTGCGGGTATCAATATTTTTACATGGGCTACCAAAACTAGTAAATGCTTACGCCCACATGAGCAAAAACCTGTTTGTGTTATGGCTGTTGAGAAATCACGAAACTAACGCAATAATTCATAATAGTATGAAGATGTGGAAGATTTAGTTTGATAAACACAAAAAGACATAACATGTTTTAATAAACAACAGCTTCTGAAACGCTCTTTAAGAATGCAAAAAGTTTATAAGCCTTTGTTTGCTCGCTTTAGGTGTTGTAAATCAACTTTCGTCTCTAGCATAGATAAAAACATTTTCAATTTTTCATAGGTCGAAAACAAAATATGACTTGGAAACACTATTTTGGTTAAACACGTCAGGAGTTTATAAGTTTTATCGCGTTGTCGGGGAGAGGGTAGAGAGTAGCCGCTAACACTGTTTTTAAAGTTTTTAGTGCAACCCGACTGGTAACAAAACTCTGCCTCTTTGTTATTAAGCGGACGCTCTTGCCGATACGCTAAACACCGGTTTTGGTTTCACGAAAACGAATGAGATTTTTACAACTATTTAGCACTTTTAAGACAATGTCCACACACAAGAAATTAATCAACAAGTCTGAGCAAATATTGTGCATCACAGAACTTGTAAAAATTTGTTGCACACCGCTGTTTGAGCAACTGTTTGCTTTCCAGGCAATGTATATTTTCGTTACGTCCCTTGCTTTTGCCGATATATGTGTTGGAATAACTGCAATTCCGTTCGGAATCCTCACAAAACTGGGATATCCGTACAATTCTCCAACTTTGTGTATTACAATGTTGTCTTTTATTGTCATATCCACCCAAATATCAATATTTAATATGATGACAATCGCTGTTGAAAGGTAAAATATGGTGCTACATACCCTGCCCACATGTTTAGTTTAAGTGGTTTCCAAAGAACACGGCCTTTCTCCATCACAATTAAGTATTAAATGTCATATTTGTTTCAATTATGACATCAAAAATTGGTTATGATGCAGATGGCCGGTGAGTTTTTGGACATGTGGACAAGGTAAAAGGATGTTGTGATATGGTAAAGTGATCTAAAATTATGTTTTTAAGGTCGTTGGTTCTATGCCCATATCTTTCGTTTCGATTTCAGTGATTATGTTAAGCGTGATAGCCGAGGGGAAATGATTTGCATTTTTTTTTTGAATTTTTGAAGATGTTTCGGTTTTTAATGCAGAATCATTTCAGCAAATAAACTGAAACAATCTTCGAATCGTAATGAGCAGAAAATTCAACATTAATTGAGGCAGACTGCGACGTGAGCTTGCGCTCTTCGAGTCAGCAGCCATCCGGTATGTACGTCAAATGCGATCGGCCCCAGCCGTGAATCGAATCCATCACTTAGGACTAGTAAGCCACGAGCAACAGCGCTGCGACATTTTGCTGTCGTTCAATGATGACATTGTATGACGTCATATAGTTAGTTTAAGCGTCGACTCTACTTTGAATATTGTAATACTCGTAAATTGTTAATAATATTTATCATGTTATAACCGTATTACGTGTCTGTTTACGCACGTGAGCACCACGTCTGAATACAAAAGCTTATTAAACGCAAATAAATTAATAAAAGAAGCGCAAACTTGCAAAATTTTCGTTTTATAGTCTGTTTCGAATTGAAAATTTACTTCATATATTAAAAAAAAAATCAAGTATTATATTTCTGGTATCACGCCGAGGTGTCCAACCAGTGGCGGGGCCGATCTCAGTGACTCAGCGCTTGGGTAATAAAGCTCCGAAGAATCGTCGCTACGGTGGTTAGCTGTTTGGCGACATTGTGTCTATTTTGACCGGCTGGAGAACCGAACCCCAGACCTCATGCACCGATAGCAATGTATTTAACCTCTACGCCCATTGACCGGTTGATGTATATAACAAGTTAACGACAGCTCCATGTTTCACCAAGATTTTAAGGTCTAGTGCTATATGCACACAACATGTTCTGCACCACCTAAAACGCATTTAATTGAAAACTGTAACAACTTGATCAGCTTTGTCAGCGATATGGCCTAGCGGTATCATTCGCAAGTTACCGATCCTGTACGAGACGGGGTTGACGCGCAATTAAAGCCGATCGCATTTGACATACCTACCGAGTGGCTGCTGGCTCGAAAAGCGCGAATTCACTTTGCAGTCTACCTCAATCTGTTGAATTTTCTGGTCGTCATACTTTGAAAATAACCTCAGTAATTTATTTTTTTGTCGAACAAGAGTTGCTGCCAGAAGTTGAATTTATGTGTTGATGCGGGATTTGATTGTATGCTTGTGATTTTACCAATGATACAAGTCAAAATTTTCAGGCTAGCAAGATGAACTAATGCCCTACTGGCCTACAAAAGCTTTCTTCAAAAGCTTTTTGAACTTGGACTTAAGCAAACATTTTGTGCTATTGTTGGTGTAAAATAAACTTTTGTCGTTTTTGTTATGACAAAACTCCTTTGTGCGAAGGTACCTGGCGATACGTCATCCTCGAATACATTACACAAAACTGACGCCTACTCGCGCTCTTTACGTGATCGCGCTAACTTGGATTATTGCGTCATTGGTGGGTTGTCTTCCGTTACTTGGATGGAATAAAATGGAAGACTTTTCGTTTGAAGTGAATCATACGGCCGAAGGTGCGTGCTATTCTTTGTTTCATACTAGCTTTTTACCCTGGATTAAACATAGTTTTAACTTTCAATGTACTAGGGCTTTCCAATTATGAAACAACTGCGTTTAATTCCAAAAACTGTTTCTATTCAAAAATTGAAAGTTAATATCAAATCAAAATTCAATCTTCATTATACTCTCGGTATTACGCCAAAGCGTGTAGCGAGTAACGGGCCCCATCTACACGGCTTAGTGCCTTGGCAACACACAGCTTTGAAGAAACGTTGCCGCGGTGGCGAGCTGACGGTGGCACTGCGTCCGATTGGACTAGCCCGAGAATCAAACCTCAGACCTCCGCCGCACCGCATCTGACACGCATTTTCCAAAAATGTTCCTGCCTAATTGCTGAAGGCTCATACAGAAATACTTTTCAGTGTTTCCGAATCATATAATTTCGCGCGAAGACACGAGCGATGGCATTTCTGCTGCTAGCAACCTGACGTCATCCAACGTCACCAACATGATGCTGATTGACAATAATTTTATTCAACCACACACCCATTGCAAGTTTATGAAGGTATTTTCTAACATTATGACTCGACCGTTAGTTCGAAGTAGAGGCGTAACGGGGAAGCGCTGGGGCATTGTCCCCTTTTTGATGAGTCCTAATCTGAAACATGCTTGGAACACCTTTAAGGTGCGTTTATCGATACGCGACAGGTGACAACGCGATAAAAACTATAAGTAAGTGAATGTAGAAGGTTATCGCAGGTTTTCGCGTGATCGCTGAACAGTAAAATAAAACAAAGTGCGATAAAAATTGTCCCTAGTCGCGTATCGGTAAATGCTCGTTTATAAAGCACAGCAATATTTGTAATCTTAGGTCTATTGTAGCTTGATTTCATCCTAAATTTCCATTGGTCACTCCCCTGGTTTGTAACCTCAATGCCAACGACATGGCGCAGCGGTATCGTGGGGAGGCTGCAAATCCGACGTGACGGGTTCGATTCACGGCTGGAGCCGATCGCATTTGACATTATACCGGGTGTCTGCTGAGTAGAAAAGCGCAAGCTCACTTTGCAGTCTTCCTCAAATAATGTTGAATTTTCTGTTCCATGTACAGTACAGTAATTTGAAAATCTCCTCAGTTGATTATTTTTCTATTTAATGCAAGTCCATGGGGCTGATGAAGGCTGCGCGGTATAAATACAGATTTGTTCTCTAAGCTTTTTGTGAACCATCATCGTCAGAAGAACGCAAAAGCGAAGAAAATCGCTGTAGATAAAACAAGCTTTTAGTTTTGTTCTATCAACAAACACTGCTGATGATGACAGCTTAATCTAAGTTGTCGAAACGTCTAGTCACAAAAATTACTACTGTGGTTTTAGTTTCCCACCTTAATAGAAATAAATGTTTTTTTTATGAAAAATGATGCAAATTTCTCTATTTTTTTAGATGATGGATGAAAATTACATGTTTTTCAATTTCACTGCCTGCGTCCTTCCTCCTCTGGTTATTTGCGCTGTTCTTTATTTCATTATATTTTTGAGCCTAATTAAAAGCAAACCGCTTTCTCAAGGACTTTATGAACAACACAAATATTCTTGTGTAAACTACAACACTAGAACACCAGTCTTGTTGCCTAGGTAAGTTGTTTATATCTTTTTTACTTACTGTTTATCTTCACGAGAAAGCGCTCAAAGCGCTGTAACGAGATCGTTAGTAAGTTGCTGACCATCCTTCTACCACTCTAAGATAGGAAAATCCCGTATACCGCCTTTCCCAACGACACAACAAGTACACTTGCCGGTTTGTCCTCCACCCTGTCCCTTTAATGCCTTGCGTCCATTTGTGGAAAACAATTTTGAATTCATTGGGTTGATTCGACTCGTGATTAAACTCGAGTCTACAGCCCCAGAAGGAGACACTCTATTCTCTTTGTCAATGGTCAGCGACAAAAACTAGCGGCACCGCGAGCACGATGCAGATCCTACGCGACGGGTTCGATTCATGGCTGAAGCCGATCGCATTTGACATGTTATATCGGATGGCTGCTGACTCGAAAAGCGCTAGTTCACTTCGCAGTCTCCCTCAATTAATGTGGGATTTTCAGTTCTAATATATAACCTCGGTTGATTGATTGTTTGCTGGGAATTTTTTACGGTCTCTAATTGTGACATCAGACGAACCAATCTTGTTTTACCGCCTTGCCGACCCATTACATGTAGCCAGTTTCGTGAAGTTTGATACGAAGATAGCAATAGCAGCAAAGGACGCATCGCTAGTTCCATGTCATTGCGCTTAAAGCATGCGCGAATTTAGCAATAATTTGATTACATTGCTTTGATTGACGGTGCACTGAAAATTTATCGATTATGCAATTTTTCATTTTTTTGAGGTTTGGCCTCAAACTAAATTAGCAATATTGCAAATAGATTTTTTATAAAAATCTTTGCAAAACCGTCATGGTTCTTTTTTCCGCCGAAATAAACTCAAAACCATAACAAGAATAGAAAAAAATTCAATTTTCCTTGTTTGCAAATTTTTTGCCCACGGTTGTTATTGATTTTTACACTTCATCATTCAAATATTGAAGTAATTAAATTGCCGCCAATTGTTTGGATTGTGACGAAAGCAAAACATTTAGCAAATATTGTTTTGCACAGACAATAATTATTCGTCATAAGTAAAATTTGAACAAACGATGAGACGAACAGCAGTTGCTTCTGCTTTGTTTTTTAAAAAAACCTCTTTTGTATGAAATATTTTGACAAAGCATTTTGCAATAAGTAATTTAATAACATAATTAATCATAATTTTTCAGAAATATTTGACATATGTGTTGAATGTTGATGACAAAATCATATTTTTCCAAAAACGAACAAAATAAGCCTGTTCTAATCCATATCTTCATATTTATTCAAAATTGTTTTCAAGGAAAAAACGTTAATGCTGCTAATAGGCCCCATAGGCCTATTAGCTAATTATTTAGCACCGAATGGTATCTGCTGTTTTCAGTAAAGAAGAAAATCTATTTAATATTTAATGTACAACTGGAGCTTGTCAAGTTTTCTTGCTAAAAGTGCTCAAAGCCAGAGCTGTTACTTAATTTAATTAACTTCAAACTCACAGCATACACTATAGTCATCACCCTGTTTTACGCTAAAGAACGATCATCAGATGGCTGGAATAAGTCAAAACATGAAAACAAATATTTAGCAAAAGTAGTAAAACTTACGGTTTATCTTTATCTTGAAGCAAGGAAGAGGGGTAAATAAAAGCAGCTGCTTTTTTATTCGGACAATGCCCATCCGGAATTTGTTACTAAAAGTTTTTGAAAGAAGAAAAGGCGATTGTTATAGAAAAAATAATGATGTGCGATAATGTCATAAAATGCGTCATATGATTGGGGAAGCACAGTAGAAATAAAGCAGTTGGAAGCGAATAAAAAATCTATTCGCAATATTGCTAATTCTTCTTTCAAAAACTTTTAATAACAAACTCCAGATTAGCGTTATCCGGATAAAAAAAGTAGCTGCTTTTATTAACTCCTCTTTCTTGCTTCGAGAAAAAGATAAACCGTAAGTTTTACTACTTTTGCTAAATTTTGTTTTCATGTTTTGACTTATTCCAGCCATCTGATGATCGTTCTTTAGCGTAAAACAGGGTGATGACTATAGTGTATGCTGTGAGTTCGAAGTTAATTAAATTAAGTAATATTTAACGCATATTATGACTATAGATAGAATGTTGGATAAAAATAAAACGAATTACAAGAATTAGACCGCAATTATCAAGAAAAAATTATAGACATGCAAAAGAGTTGCCATTTATATTTGCGTAAACCGTAATTTCTGTCAAATCTGACAGAATGCGACTTAGGTGGACCAAAAGCAGATCAATCAACACAAGCGTAAAAAAGCCCACGCGTTTCAAGATTACTTTGTAACAATACCTTAAATGGCTCAGTAACATTGTTCAGTCATAAAGGAAAATCTTATAACAAGGGTCGGCAACCTGCGGCTCCAGAGCCACATGCGGCTCTTTAAGCCTCCAGTTGTGGTTCCTTTTGGAGGTAAACAAAGACCTTTTAGGAATCATTTTCGGCATAACTGAAGTTTTTGGACCTGACGATAGTTTTGCGGCTCCCGCTGAGTTTCGTATTGTAACAAACGGACTAATTTGGCTCTTTAAGCGCAAAAGGTCGCCGATCCTTCTCTTATAACATTGGGTTGATTAGTTCAGCACTTGTGGTAGACAAGCACCGTGTAATAGTTCAAAAAAGTATAAAATCTTCATTAGCGGGTTTCGGCCTCATCTCCACGGCTCAGCAAAGTTAGCACATGAGCAACACTAACGGTGACACTGCGTCCGTTTTGACCTGCCCGGGAATCGAGCTCAAAATGTTCCGCGTCAATAGCGATGTCTTTAACCACTTCGCCATCCAATCGGTGAGTGTAATAGTTAATATTAGTACATTGCGCTAGTAACAGTTAGTATTAGTATATTGTTCAACAGGTAGAAGTACCGGTAAGCAATAAAACAGCAGTATATAAGCAATGAAAATGCTTTTAAAATTTTTTTGTACACTTTTACCCTTTCCACATCCAAGTTCATGTTTGCCAGCAACCCATGAGCATTCTTCATCACATAAATTCGATGTCATAATGGAACAGTGATTTGTAATGCAGAAATCCCGTGGGGTTTGGACCCGCTTATACCGGACATGTGGACAAAGTACCTCAAGTCTGTTATAGCCTAGGCCTTATAATAGCATTTTTGCTTAATTTTAGAAAAAATGGAAACACTAGCCCCCGACTACAAATGGGAGCCCATAATTCAAAATCTCATCCAAAGAAAGTAAGTAGCCTATGCCGCTCGAAATTTGTAACATGAACGTGTGATTCTTCGATTTGAATAGAGAAATATTTAAAAGCACATATTTTTGAATATATTATGCTTATATATAATTATATACATACACACATTTTTTTTGCAAAAGCAAACAAATTAATAAAATGACATAAAAAGTTTAGTAATGTTGGTTTTTTAAATCGGTCCTGCAGCTTTTTGTTAAGCTTACATAGAACTTTTTTCTTAAAAGTTAATAGTTTATTTATTACTTATTTTTTGCAGGCAAAGCTTGTTTTTGATTTATGTCATGGTAGTCTATTGTCGTGTGAAGTACCACAAACCAAAAATTATCAAGAAAATTTTCACAACCGAGAAAAACTAGTATTACCAACAACACTTAGTAAAGCTTCAAGTAAGTTCGCAAATTCATCAGTGTTTTTTTAACCATTATTGGAAATGAGACCGAAAAGTTTTTCAACAAAACCTGGGATCCCCATGAGGGAAACAGGTTGTCAAAGCCATTATTGTCATATAAGTATAATTTATATCGTATTTGTGCGGACGCCTTTAGGGGCGAATTCAGAATTCTTTCAGGGTAAGGGGGCTTGGAATAAAAAAATGCTTATCTAACAGTTTTGTATGTCTAAAAACATCGAAGTGCTAATCACACTTATATGTATCACTAAAAGTTTAAGGGGGGACTGGAATCCTCTAGCTTCTTTTCTGAATCTTCCAATATCCTTGAAGATTCTTCGCAGGTCCCTCAGGGGTTCATAAACTCCAGGTTTAAGAACCTTAACCAGTATTCAACAGCTCAGATGGCCATTGGCAAGAGCGTTTGCCTACATGAATGCTGTTGAGTCGGGTTTGATTCCGACTCGGGTCTTGGTTTGATCGTGACGTTAGTATTCACAGCTTCCCTGCTTGACGCTCAACAATAAAAGCACATTGTCGAGAACAAGCCGGCAAGTTTATTTCCTGTGACGTTGGATAGCCCTTAGCAGGATTCCCCTATCTTAGAATGATGTACAAGTGGCCGGCAATTTCGAAGCAAACCCATTATAGCGCTTGGATTGCTTTCTTGCGATAGGTTAAATATGCAACTAATGCATTGTTACCTTTAAACTGTTATAACTTAGTACTAGGATTGCTTGTGGTGCTCTCAGTTGTTTTTGTCATAAGCTGCTTGCGGCTTTTATGATTCAAAACCGATGACTGAGTTAATGGAGACTACTGATATGATTCTACATAAAGATTTCGTTTAAAAACTGCAGTGGCATTTTTCGTTGCAGCTGATAACTCGAATCACCCGTTATTGACATCAGGTGCCAGTAAAGTGGAGAATTCAACGGGCCAAGCTCACTCTGAAAGTAAGTAATTCATGGGAGCTGTTTATTCATTTGCGTCTTGTTACTATTTATGGATTCTTGTGAAGCTTAGGTATCCTACAGAACCGGAATTCTTGCAGTTTGCCTAACCTGGTTGTCTTTAAGACGTAATAGCATAAAACAACAATTCTTAGCTTGTTAGTATTGTATAGTATTAAAACAAATGCTGCAAGCCAAATAAGACGCTGGGAGTGGTGGCAATAATTTTTGGCGAACCAGTATTTTTCTGAAGACCAGATTTTGACGTTATAGCAGATTTCTTTAGAGGATGCCATTTATCGAGAAACCTATCACGGAAGTCCCCAAAGCTGTAGCCCCCATTACTCCCCTAGCTAAAACTTTATTTTTTCTGTGCGTACTCAGTACTTACTTGTATTATGAATTCTATATTTCAGCTCTTGGAAAACTTGCACTTAGTTTTTTCGTTCCTATCTGCACAAACACATAAATAATATACTAGTTGGGCTTAAATTTTTTAGTTTGTTTGTAGAATGATAATGTCATAGTAAATATGGCGCCACAGGGTGGTTGCTAACTTGAAGACCTTGCGGTTTCTTTGTAGTCACCCTGTCACTACCATACTTAAAACATACTTTGAGTTTCGCCTGCTTATGTGTAGCAGTATTTGCTGTGTGTAGTGACAAAAATAAATAAATTTGTAAACTTGAGATATAAATCCAAAGACTATTTGCAACTCTAATTTGAAGTAACTATATCACCTTGTCAAATGTCCAGTTTACGTGGGCCATCTGCATTGATTTTCCAATCACCGTTTTCAATTATGACATCGAATTAGCCCCACCTTAGCTGTACATGTGGACACTGACAGGGTATTTGTTCCATTAATGATCATGAGCGCACTGAAAATGGAAATCCAACGAGTTTAACTGTGATAGCTTCTGTAATAATTACACGCTTTTAGTCATAAAAGGTGTTGATGACGAATCGATATGTGATCGTTTGAAGAACTTGGCACTTGACGAGTTTCATCCCCACCCAAACTACTGCCAAGCTTACAGGTAAGGTTATAAATAATTGGAAATAAATAGAAAAAAATAAATAACTGAGTTTATTTTTAACTATGTTGAACCGAAAAATGAACAGATTGAAGGAGACTGCAAAGTGAGCTTGCGCTCTTCGAGTCAGCAACCACCGGGGTATACGTCAAATCCGATCAGCTCCAACCTTAAATCGAACTCGTCAAGAAAAAAGTTCAACCAATGCTCGATACCGCTTGGTCATTTCACTGACTCAATCTTACTTTAGTAAATTTTTAGATTAAAGTTTGGACATGCTCTTTTGTCGGATAACGCCGTTTCTGCCAAATCATCTTGTGCAGTAAGTAGGGCGTGCTGTTGTTGCAGCTTGCATTGTTTTGAAAATTTTTTTTGTGGTACGTCAGGGTAATTTTTGAACCTTTGTATCTAAACGAATTGCACGCAAAACTTGATGATTTAAGCAGTGCTGTAACCTGTAACTCGGTGAAGGGAAGGGAGCACGGAAGCACGGCCTTCCCCTTTTTTGATATATTATGAAGACTTTTTTTAAAGGTCTATTACTGAGGGCGGATGAAAACGAAGTTTCTCTATGTCTCTAAGCGTAGCCCTGCCTCCCTCCTAATTTTTTACGCTATGTCACTAGTTTTAAACTCGTTAATTTGCAGGCAAAAAATCAGTCACAAACTTTTTATAAAATAATATTGACTACAAGACAACACTTCGACATTTTTTTTCACAATTTCAATCTCGATTTTTGACATATCTACTGAAGCTGTAAATTCTAACCCTTTTTTTTTCAGTCCACTCCGGTTATGGTACGATCCTTCAGTGGAACAAAACTAAATTGGGATGAAGGAAAAAAAGAGAGACACCACAGCCACAGTAGATCAAAGAGAGAAATACATGCAGCCACTGTACTGGGATTAATAGTCCTCAGCTTCGTCATATGTTGGATGCCTATTCATATTTTAAATACTATCAGCAGGTATGTTTTGCTTAAAGCACTTTATTGTCTCTGTTAGTATTGTCGCAAACGATGAGACATCCAGTACTTAACATAAATCAAATCTTCATTATAAGAAAAATTTCGTCAGCCTTACAGTCGTAACACTAAGTTATTCTTTGCATCTTTTTCATCTAACGAATCTTCATTATACTCTTGACGAAGAGTGTAACGAGTGGCGCGATTCACTTCCGGGGTTTAGCGCATGGGCAGCAGAGCTCCGAAGAAGCGTGGCAGCGGTGACGAACCGTTCGTGATACTGTGTCGATTTGACCAGTAGGGGAATCAAAACCCAAACCTCCCACTCAGTTATCATGGCCTTTCACCTCTGCGCTGACCGGACGGTCGTACTTAAAATATTGGTAAGCAATATCTCCAAGTTGGTATTTTGTTTTACAACATGCCGATAAACCTGATTTTGAAGCCCTTCTTTTAGCACGAGTGTAAATGAAGTGTTACGTGCCAATATTGCAGCCTTGGTTCCAACTCGATTGTGTAGTAAGTAGTAACTCCTTTATTCGCTGTCAAGCCAGCCAGGAGCGGGCCCATCTGTTAAAAGAAGGATTTGCTTTCATGATGCTATGGCGCATTGACATTTAAACAGTGAACTTCTTGATTCATAATGTTCCGCAAACAGCACTCATATGTTGTTATTCACGTTTTAGGGGGCAATCGCTCCTTCTGGATTTGCTCCTGAGCCAGCCCCAACAGTTTAGCCACCATCTAAATCTCATTTTCAAAAACCTGCTTTATTGTAGAATGGACCAACGATTCAACCGTAATTTAGCGTAAGCTGTACTCGAATGGTTGCTTATTGAAAGTTAGTGTTTTTTCCTCTAGTAGTTAAGTTCCATGTTTTTTAGTGTTTTGTATCGATGATGTCTTTTGTATGCTTTTCAGATTTGACGTCGACAAGACGATTGACATACCAGCATGGTTGTTCGACGTTGGCGTGTTACTTTCTCACACCAACAGCGCTGTAAACTTTTTTCTCTATTCGTGGAGACTCAAAGCATTTCGAAAACAACTACACCTCGTCACCTTACGCAAAATTTCGCGCTCTTGACACAAAAATCATACCCCTCTATGTACACGGTAATGGCTAAACCTTAACCTAATACGAGATGGCAAAATTGTGACCCAGCCTTCCTACTTCCAAAAATATGGGAACGCTTTCGGTTTTTAATGGAACTGTTCTTTTTTCAGTTTTTAATGGAACTGTTCTATGACTAGAAATACCAGTGCGTATGACTCTTTTTCGCAAATTAATCGGCGTCATAATCGATTTTTAATGTCATCGTTTAAAAAAGATGATCATGGCATAAAGTAGGCCTCTGCTGATGCAAAAAATTTACAGGATTGTGAGCAATAGAAAATGGTTATGTGGATTGTCGATTTTCGATTTACATTCAAACCTAAATAGTTACAAATGAATACGAAAATGTGATCGTCCGTTATTCGAAAGACACGAATTTTGCGTTTTAGTTTAGATCACTTTATTTTGGCTTGTAGCAAAAACATACTGGGCCTGAAAAGTTAAAAAACTTGGATGCAAGATCTTTGCAAAATCCTTTAATTACAAATTTACTAGAAGCCTATGCACGAATGCGGTGTAAACCAGAGTAATCAGAAATTTCGCATCTTTGCATCAATATTCTTCAAATTCAAAATCTGTAAAATTGACGGCCGAAGAAACTCATCTGACGGTAGCTAAATTCGTTTCCTGTTGCAGCAACGGCGTAGCGAGAAATTTTAAAAGCGGAGAGAGTAATTTACCAAATTAAGCAATGAAAAGAGTTTGGCATATTTCAATCGCTTGGCAACATCTGTTCTTTTTTTTAGTGAAAAACAAAGTGAAAAGGGGGGCATGGCTAAATGGCATCGTTTTGACGTGGAATTGACGTATACGTCAATTTTCAGGGAGGGTCCACTACCCTTGCTTTTTTATGCTAGCGTCCACGCTATTTCCTGCGGTACGGCTTCAGCTATACCAAAGAAGGACAACAAAAACGGGTATTACAGTTGATTTGTTTTTGCACATTTTGTTCTACTTGTTAATTTATTGCATTTTTTCTGCTTCTTCAAAAACGTTCCATTTTTTGATTGAAATATAACGACACAACTTAAAACAATTGCGTGATTTTTTCCTGTGTGACGTCGTGACAGTTGACCTAAGCTGCGCTTGAGATTTCAGGATCTTGATTCCTTTCGTTTCCGCAATGGTCGAAGTGATCGCTATTTGCGAGGGAGGTCTTGCGTTCGATTCCCGGGCCGGTCAAGTCGGACACAGTGACGCCAACATCTCTACACCGCAGCGACATTTCTTCGCAGTTGTGTTGGTCGAGCGCGAAGCTGAGAAGACGTTACCTGCTTCGGCGTAATACAACAGGTAGGCTACTGTGTAATGAATTTTTAATTTTTTTTTTTGATTGCTTACGTCTATTTAAACCCTCTACATTTTTTTATGATATCGGTAGACCTGGGCGAGATGAAATGCCCAGCCAATAAAACGGCCAAAAAAGCGATTCCTTATCTATAGGTAATAGACCGCATATCAATACAAGCACTTTTACTATGAATTTGATTGCTTTTTGATGCTGTAAACTACTGTATATGGGCGCCGCGTTTTAAACGTTGAACTGAGCAGTTAGTTGCTTGCGAGAGTATAAGTTAGAGCGTATGTCTCAGAAGCGGTAAACTTCAAATCTGAATTGGCATTTACAAATTCTTGTTCGATTCAAATAAGTAAAACTAATGGTTTGAAAAATGATCTTTACAAAATCTTGCTGACACTGACGGTGTCGATACTGCTTTGCTTGGTCGGTGCATTGGGTAAAGGCACGCTCTCGGCAAGAAGGTCCTTGGTTCGTTTTCCAGGTCGGTCAAACAGGACAAAGTGTTTTCAAAGGCCCGCCACCGCTCCAACTTCCAACGACGTTGTGTTGCCCAGGTCCTAAGCTGCGGAGATGGGCCCCACCATTTGTTATTGCGTAATATCGCGAGTTTAATCAAGATTTGATGTTGATTTTTTCGAATTTATTTCTTTTGTCTACGATAAATCACATAATTTGAACTAGACAACGTTTCTAAATAAAAATTGCTGCTAACATGATAAACAACATATGTCGACATTGTAAGTAAAAGTGAATGTCACAAAAAGAAAAAATATACAGGTTTACGTTTCGGTTTTTACAAGAAATGTAGTGATAACGGGAACATTTTCAAATTGTAAAGAAAGCTTACGTAATTTTCCTTTCAACACGCCCCCCCCCCAACACACACAAAAATGGACACATGAGCAGATCACTGTGACTGAGCCTAGGTTGGATTCAGATATTTTTAGGGGTCTTTAAATCGGAAAATGCTGATGTACTGTTTTGTGGGCCCACTAATATCGAGGTACCAATGTAATGATATATGTGTGTATGTCTAACACTTTGGGGGGGAAGCTTGAGCCCCTTAATCCCTGCCCCTGGATGTACCAATGCCAGTCCAAAAGCTTACTTACTTTTGCGCCGATTAAAGACTCTAGGTTTCTGTATCATAATTGCTTCTTTGAAGTTCTGATTTTTTTCGATTATGACGTTGAAGAAGCAATTATGACAACACAAAAATCACACGCGGTCTGTTTCAGCATTACTAAGTATTCTTGTATGCTTATCTCGATGAAAGGATGATACCCTGGTAATATTATGTTCGATGGTCGACTGGTGAGTGGTTAAAGACATCGCTATCGGTGTGGGAGGTCTAAGTTCGACTCCCGGGACGATCAAACCATGCTCAGTTACTCCGTCCACATGTCCAGTGTAAATGGACCGAAAGCCCACAAGCTGTTTGCATCATAACCAAATTTTTGGTGTCATTTTCACTTTTTTCAATTTGACCTCAAAAATCTGACTATGGTGTAGAAAACCAGTAGGTTTTTGGTCAACCTAAATTGGACATGTGGACAGGGCAAGTGTCGTCTGTACAACGTAATTATAAACAAAATTAATCTGGCAAACAATAAAAAATATCACAAAATGCAGCAATAATTACAACAAAAACAATAAACCAATAATATGCAAGTTATTAAAACTATGTAAGGACAATAATAAACACGATTTCATTGCACATAAATTTTGGTGAACAAATATAAACAGCCAAAAACGAATAAAATAAAAAACGAAATCATAAAAGATAAACTCAGCCGCTCGTTAGCGTTTTTGTTTTTAGTTGTCAGACGAGCGGCTGTATTTTGGTCGTCCTGACTTGCTCGTTTTGCTTGTAACTGTGGTGTATGTTTAGTCTTTTCCATGTTCGTGACTTGAGTTTTTCCTAAAATGACACAGTGGTCTTTGAGTGCTTTTATGTTTTGCTTAGTCAGATACGATATGCTCTCTAGGTCAGACCACTGCGTGAAATATCCCGATTCTTTTCGACGATCTACAATTTTTGAGGCAGTTGTATAATATTCAATGCCATGAATGTTTAGTATTTCCTTTTCACTAGCTGCGTTTAAGTCTAATTTATCAAGATTTGGTTGCGTTATATTTTGTTTTATTGATTGTTTTACCGTTTTAAATTTTTGTCGTTCGTTCTGCGCTTTATTTGAAAGTTTTGATTTTGGGGTGGGGTGCTGCGCTTCTCTAGAAACCTGAATTTCATTTTTGCTTTTTCTTAAACCTGGCAGTTCTGCTAGTGGTGGAGGTGTTGCAGCCGTAGAAGATCGTTGTTTGTTAGGACAGTCATTGTAGTATGAGGTGCCTGAATGTCTCCTACTTATATAGAAATGTTCAGTGAGAATTTTCATTTTTTGGGGGCCGAGATATAATATACGTTGAAGGTCTGACCAGTCTTTGAAATAACCCAGTTCTTCTCTAAGGTCTACAATACGCTCAGCAGTTATTTCACCGATTCCACGAACGCGCAAGTCTCTCTCATCCACTTCGTTCAAGTCCATCTTACCCTGTTTGCGATGTTGTGTTGCAGTTTTAGCCAAATTTTGTGAATTGTGTGACGGCATATAGGTGGGTTTTACTTGTATCAGTGGTGTCTGTTTAGTTTTTTCCACGTTCCTGACTAGAGTTTTTGTGAAAATGACACAGTGCTCCTTGAGTGCTTTCATGTTTTGCTTATTTAAATACGTTATGCTTTCTAAGTCAGACCAGTGAAAATGACCTAGTTCTTTTCGACGAGCTAAAATTTTGGAGGCAATGGTATAACATTCAATGCCAGGAATATTAAGTATTTCTCTTTCCCTTGCCGTGTTTAAGCCGAATTCATCAAGATTTGGTTGAGTTATATTTTGTTGTATTGTTCGCTTCACCGTTTTAAAATTTTGTCGTTCGCTTCGTACTTTATTTGGAAATCTTGATTTTGGGGTCGAGCGCTGCGTTTCTCTAGAAACCTGAATTTCGTTTTTGCTTTCTCCTGAACCTGGCAGTTCTGACAGCGATGGAGGTGCTGCAGCCGTAGAAGATTGTAGTTTGTTGGGATTATCAATGTAGCATGAGGTGCCTGGATTTATCGCACCTATATAAAAATTTTTTGTGAGAATTCTCGTTTTGATTGAGCCGAGATATGGTATTCCTTGAAGGTCTGACCAGTCTTTGAAATAACCCAGTTCTTCTCTACGGTCTACGATACGCTTAGCAGTTATTTCACCGATTCCCGGAACACGCAAGTCTCTCTCATCCACTTCGTTCAAGTCCATCTTGCCCAAACGTTCCTCTTCAAAATTTTGTCGTTCGCTCTGTGCTTTATTTGGAAATCTTGATTTTGGGTTCGGGTGCTGCGCTTCTCTAGAAACCTGAATTTCGTTTTTGCTTTCTCCTGAACCTGGCAGTTCTGACAGCGATGGAGGTGCTGCAGCCGTAGAAGATTGTAGTTTGTTAGGATAGTCATTGCAGTATGAGGTGCCTGGATTTATCGTACCTATATAAAAATGTTCAAGGAGACTTCTCATCTTGACTGGGCCGAGATATGGTATTCCTTGAAGATTTGACCAGTCTTTGAAATAACCCAGTTCTTCTCTGCGGTCTAAGATGCGCTTAGCAGTTATTTCACCGATTCCCGGAACACGCAAGTCTCTCTCATCCACTTCGTTCAAGTCCATCTTGCCCAAACGTTCCTCTTCAAAATTTTGTCGTTCGCTCTGTGCTTTATTTGGAAATCTTGATTTTGGGTTCGGGTGCTGCGCTTCTCTAGAAACCTGAATTTCGTTTTTGCTTTCTCCTGAACCTGGTAGTTCTGCCAGCGATGGAGATGCTGCAGCCGTAGAAGATTGTAGTTTGTTAGGATAGTCATTGCAGTATGAGGTGCCTGGATTTATCGTACCTATATAAAAATGTTCAAGGAGACTTCTCATCTTGACTGGGCCGAGATATGGTATTCCTTGAAGGTCTGACCAGTCTTTGAAATAACCCAGTTCTTCTCTGCGGTCTAAGATGCGCTTAGCAGTTATTTCACCGATTCCCGGAACACGCAAGTCTCTCTCATCCACTTCGTTCAAGTCCATCTTGCCCAAACGTTCCTCTTCAAAATTTTGTCGTTCGCTCTGTGCTTTATTTGGAAATCTTGATTTTGGGTTCGGGTGCTGCGCTTCTCTAGAAACCTGAATTTCGTTTTTGCTTTCTCCTGAACCTGGTAGTTCTGTCAGTGATGGAGGTGCTGCAGCCGTAGCAGAGTGCAGATGGTTGGAATAATCAATGTAGCATGAGGTGTCTGGATTTATCGTACCTACATAAAAATGTTCAAGGAGACTTCTCATCTTGACTGGGCCGAGATATGGTATTCCTTGAAGATTTGACCAGTCTTTGAAATAACCCAGTTCTTCTCTGCGGTCTACGATACGCTTAGCAGTTATTTCACCGATTCCCGGAACACGCAAGTCTCTCTCATCCACTTCGTTCAAGTCCATCTTGCCCAAGCTTTCCTCTTTGTAATATTATCGCTGTTTATGCTTTATTAGATATTCTTTACTAGTTTGAATTTTTTCTGATGTTGAAATGCGATGTTGTTAAATTTTTGGGAATTTTTAACTTCCGCTCCCGGTTCTGTTTGTTTGCACAGTGTATTGTTTCCAATGAAAGGAAGTATTAGGACGTAATGTCGACTGATTATAATGTTAAAGCGGTCAACAGTAACAATTGCGGTAGAAGTATGTGCACTTCTGCAACATGTAAGCTACTGCTTATTGCTGTCTGTCATGAAGATCGCAGTGCTTTGATGCATTTGACTATACTGTTAATGATTACACTCGTAATACAAGAAAGTATACTTCATGTTTTATACCACACTTTGTATCAAGGAAGTAATGGTACTTTTGTCTCAGGACACTAACATTGTTAGCCTACTGTAATTTTGCTACAAAGTGTTCTGAAATGCATGATCGATATTACAGAGCAATAACCAATGACAAAAGCGTCGGTAGCCATTTAAATAATGTCACTACACCAGTAGTTTTCAATCGGTGTTCCGCAAGTTGACAATTTAAAGGTGGGTTTAAGTAAATTAGTGAGTTAAATTATAATGCACAGAGGTTCATCGAGTCTCTGAAACGTTTGATTGGGGTTCCGCTCCACCTGAAAGTTAAAAACCACTGTAGGCTATTACATATCAAGGCAGAATGCTAATACCATGTATCAGTTTTAGTTATAATAATTAATACAAAAATCAAAGGCCCCTTTTTCAAGGATGGGTAAGGAAATTCTTTCAAAATGCTTAGCTACATAAGAGCTCATTTCGTCCACATTTAAAAGTTTCAAATTTTACCAATTAGATTGTCAAAAAATGCAAGGGAGGAGGGGAACTCCCGAAAACGTCTGAATAGCTTAAAGAGTTAAGATGTTCGTTGTTAATGCAAAGTGATACGCATAAACATGTGCAATAACATAATAAAAGAAACCCCCCAAGCCCCCTTAACAAAAATTCTAGATCGCGCCTGAACAAGTCAACATTTTTCTCAACTCATGTAATTTAAATAAAGTCGAAATTACTAACTAACATTTCTCCGTATTGACGTTTTCTGCGTATATGCTAAGCAAAATGGACAACTTTCGGAATAGGAACTTTTTTAAGTACTACAGATTTGTGCATTTACTTATTGATGAGGCGGTTACAATGTCGATATAATTTCATACAACGCTCATACAGCATTCTATTGATGGTGTAGGCTATTATCTTCAAACTAGCTGCTGGTTCTGGCATATACTGTTCGTTATGATCATTAATGATGTGTAGCTAAACAACGAAGCAAGGGCTCAGCAGCTAAGCGTAGCGAAGCACGATTTGTGACGCACGGACTATCACGCAATTATTCTTTTTTAAGCCGAAGTAAAATAATCGTTTGCTTGTAAACCAGAAGTTCAACAAGTTGGCACAACACGCATAGCAGCAAGGCGTGCCCAGGAATTTAAAAGGGGGGCTATTCCGTTTGTTACGTCATAGTTACGCGTCAAGCTAAAAGGCCACAAACCTGCTTTACCTACCTTCAGCTACCATTACTAACGCACATGAACAAAGTTTTTACCGCATATCTCGTTGAAACTTCAAGACCTACGAAAAACAAAATTGAAGTCACCCAGAGCTAGCTTTGACATACTTTTAATGCCGGAGCGATGGTGGCTGGACAATCAATAATTACGTGTATCAGTTTTTCACCATAAAAGTTTTGTCTTGGGGGGTGCTTTTGAGTGCGCTTCTGAACAGCCCCAAGGGAGGATCCGGGGGAGATTGTAGGATAGTTCTAGTCTTTTTAAACTTTTAGTTATAGGCTACATATTAAAGCATTGTCACTTCGCTGTATTTTGAGAAATACACTACGCAAGATGAGCATTTTTTGGATTCTCCCCCCCCCTCAAAAATGTCCTGGTTATGCCCTTGTCTGAGCAATCAATGCAGTCATTTTTCATTCTCGATTTTTTCAATAATATTGATACTTATCTCGAACGTTTTCCACCAAAATATCATCTACTCAAGCTGACACGAATCATTGGCAGTTTTGATTAATTAACTTATCCTCTTTTAGGTTTGTTCAGTATAGAGTAGCAAACCTAATCCTGTCAACCGTTAAGGAAACACTTTTAACTAGACCATGCAGCTGCCAAAGGTAGCATCTAATATACATCTTTTCTGCGTTTAGAATTTTCTGCAATAAGGAAATGAGATCATTTTATTGTGTTTATAACACGTGACATTCACAACACGCCATAATCTTTTCGCCAACGCAAAAAAGTAGCAATCAGGAAATTTCGGTGAGGGAAAGTGGCAATCAAGCATATTTTAGATCAGAATTTCTTAAGGGGGGCGGAGGGTGAAACTTTAAAATATTCAATTGCTTGGCAAAATCAAATATTCAAATCTTCATTATACTCGCGGTATTACGCCGAAGCGTGTAACGAGTGGCGGGGCCCATCTCCGCGGCTGAGCGCCTGGGTTACACAGCTCCTGCACAGAGAGCGTGCGCTTAGCAACTGAACTAACGGCCGGTTTAACACTTACATATAATGCACGCAGTAGGAGAGAAACGAAACGCCGCATGGTTTAATAAAAATCTACCAAGGTCATAAGAGTTCCAGCTTTGGCTTTCTGCATCATTATCAAATTTTTTATGTCATATTGCTAAGTTAGTTTAAAAAAGTGATTATGACATCAAAAATTTAAATGGTCGAACTTGTGGACAGGATAGCTGTGTGTTTAAACCTCCCGCAGTCCCGAAACTTCTACTTTTTTATATTTCAGCTTGTTTAATTGAGTTTCTTGTTTAATTGACTTCAGCTTGTTTAATTGATTCTATTTGAATAAGGTTCATAACGCATTTTGTAAAGTAAAAAAGCTAGGCCTAGACATTGTGGTTAATTTAATTTGATTAAATGATGTCTACTGGAAAAAAAAAGTAGTAGCCATAGTGGCAGTGGCGTTGGTGTTGAAGAAATAAAACAGTAGTTGCAAGAAGCTGAAAAACGAATTGAGTCAAGCCTATAAGAAAAATTAGAGCAAATGACGCAACATACCCTGAATCAATACACTGGATAACAAAGCAACTTCAGCTAGCATTAAAACCCAGCTAATTCTTCTTGAGGTTGAAATAGAAAACATAAAGACCTCGCAGCAATTTCTCTCCGATCGATATGAGAATATAAATAAACAATTGAATATATTACAAGAAGATCATTTTAAAAGAATGGCCGAGTGGTATAGAGCGTCTGTCTCTTGAGCTGTAGACTCGGGTTTGATTCCGAGTAGGGTCAAACCAATGACTTTAACATTGGTATTCACAGCTTCCCTGCTTGACGCTCAGCATTGAAGGGACAGTGTGGAGAACAAGCCGGCAAGTTTACTTGTTGTGCCGTTGGGAAAGGCACTTAGCGGGATTCCCCCATCTTGGTGTGGTAGACAGATGGCTGGCAACTCCTAAGCGAGCTCGTATAGCGCATTGATCGCTTTCTCGTGATAGGATAAATATGCTACTAAATAAAATAAAAAAATGAAAGGAGAAATTGTTGCTGCACAGAGTAGTATAGCCAATTTGGCAGAAAATAAAAAATAAATTGTTACATTCGACCATTAATGATTTGGAGCAATATAGCCTTAGAGAATGTGTGGAGATCAAAGGTATTGCATCGGATGAAAGCGAAAATACAGAAGACATTGTGTTAAAAATTGCAAAAAATATGGGTCTTGTATTAAAAAAATCTGACATTGGCACTTCCCACCGAATACATCATTACAACGAAGGGAAAAGAAATAATGATGGCTCTTGTAACCAGAATACTTCTGACGAAGAGAAAAACCTGAATACTCTTCCCAAAATCACAGTCACATTTATTAGCATACACGTTTATGCTAGTTTTATGGAAAATCGGTATAAAATCAAGTTCAAAGAAATTTTTGTAAATACAGTCAGTAATAGTCTGATAGAGAAGTTTTTAGCAAATGCTTGCTCTACAAAAAGGAAAAACAGTTCAAGTATATTTGGACCAAAAATAGCAAAACCTAAATAAGGAGGCATGATGGGAGTCCAATTGTAGCAATGTCAAATGCTGATGACTTGAAACGTCATCGCATTATTTAAATCACATGCCCATGTTGCATCTGATGAACTATTCTTTACTGAAATTGAATTGAACGTGTGTTGGATATCGATACTGATGCAGTAGATTACAGCTTTGGACCTACTGAATATGAAGAAAATGTTAGTGTATCAAACCTTCTTCAGAAATTAAGTATAAATCAAAAATTTAAAGACTATTTATCACTGCATATGACTGTTCGAAGTCTTACCAAAAATGTTAATAAAATTGAAAATTTACCAGCTATCAGTGATGCAGTTAAGACCATAACATACAAGACAAACCCCTTGTAAAATTTTCAAGACCAAGACCGTCTTTGTCAAGACCAAGACCTTTGACTTTTTTCAAAACCAAAACCATAATAATGGGATGAGAATTAACAGTTTATCACTTATCGCTATTTTTCTATAACAACGAAAAAAACGGGCAAAATATATGCACAATATTAAAAGAAATAAAAACAACACAATCACATACACGCTGTTGGATACTTTTTCAAGCTGTGCAGGATCACTTAAGTTTTTACTAAATGCTTTTTAGTTCTTTCGGTCTTAAGACCAAACTAAATGGTCAAGACCAAGACCTCAAAAAAATAGTCTTAAGACCGGTCTGAAGACCTTCGTCACTGCTAGCTGTGTTACCATACTCTCCAGAAATCATTGTTGTAAGTGAAACTAAGCTAAATGACTCCAATCAAAACCTTGTATCACTACCAAATTATCAATGGCATTGTGTGCACTCTCCAACCAATAATGGAGGCATTGGAACGTATCTATCACCTCTTTAATCAACAAAGCTCTACCAAACTTTATCCTTATCTACAGGGCAATTTGAAGATATGTGAGTAGAAATCCAAACAAAGCGTAATGCAAAACCTATCATAATTGAAGAAATCTGTTTTCATCCTCATTCCTCAATCACTGAATTTCAAAATGTTCTTGAATTGCAATTAGAGAAATTCAAGGCCAAGGGCTCACATATTATATTCTAGGTGACTTTAACATTAACTTTCTAAGCAATTCATCAAATATCAACCAGTACAAACAATCATTAGCATCTCTTCAATGAGTAAATTTCATAACTTGCCCCACCCGATTTATGAATAATTAAACTCCCTCCTTAATTGACCATGTTTATAGTAATAAAACCTACAATCAGGTTGTAGCAGGAACCAGCGATTTTTATATCAATGACCACAACCCTACATTTGCTCTAATTAAAGACAATGCAAAGCCCAAACAACACCAGCATCTACCACCAATCTACAAGCGTGATTTTTCCAATTTTATTGAACAAAACTTTTTTACTAAATTTTAAATCTGTGCTGAAATTGATGCAAAGAGAGTGGAATAATATAAGTAGCAGTTTTCCAATTTCATAATTTTTTTTTAGATGTCTCAATGCTCATACACCTATAGTTAAGCTATCAAGAAAACAAGCAAAACTTTACGTTAAACCTTGGATCCAACGAGGAATCAAGCACAGCATAAAAACTAAAAATTGTTTATTCAAAGTTTCTTGCAAAAAATTCCCATTCAGGCACTTAACATGAAAAATACAAGCAGTATAACAAAGTATTGACTGAAATAAAAAGTCTATCGAAGCAGCAATACTTTGAAGAAAAATGTTTTCTGTCTAAAGGTGATTTAAAGCAAACCTGGAAAACAATAAATCAAGTTATAAGGAAATCCGTAACTCCTTCTATCATTCAATTATTAAATTGCCCTAGTAGTAATACACCTATTACTGATTCTTACCAACTGTCCAACTATACTTGAATGACTACTTTTCAACTGTTGGCTCAGACCTACCATGCGTATTTCCCGAAACTACATCAAACTTATCTCTGTGTACTTCTCAATACTTGAATGCTATATTTATTAACCCTGTGACCTGTGTGTTTGGAAGATGTAATTATGCAAATTGATTGTCTAAACAGCAACACATGTGATGACACTTAACATATTCCAGTTAGAATTATAAAACTATGCAAAGTTTTGATTGCTCCAATACTTAAACAACTATTTAATGGCTGTATTTTGAAAGAAATTCATCCCTCTGTTTTAAAAACAGCTGAAGTCATTTCCTTGGGCAAAGACGGTGATGAGAGCTGTCCCTCAAATATCGCCCTATTTCATTATTGCCCCATTTTTCTAAAATATTTGAGAAATTTCTCCAAATTGATCTGACAAAGTTTTTGACTTAGCCAGTGGTGAAAGTAAGCCGGAACGATCCGGTACGCCGTTCCGGTAAAAGATTTGCTGCCGGAACGCCGTACCGGTAAAAGATTTGCTGCCGGAACGCCGTACCGGTAAAAGATTTTAAATCTAAATCCAGCTTACAGCACATTCCACAAGTCAAATCATCAAAAAAAAAAAAAAAAAAAGAAATTTCAAGGATGGGCTCACTTTTATTTAATGAATTTATTTTTGTATGAAATTGATTTGAAAACTTTTCGTTAAAATCAAAATTCTTGAATGCGAACAGCCTTTCGTTGAAAGTGCCCGTAAGCTAAATAACGGGGTTTGTTTAAGGGTCTCGTCTGCAACCCAAAAAATTCCCAAAGTTTTGCAGGACCCGCCTAGACTAGGCATTTTCTTTTCGCGAATCAAACCCGTCACGTAGGATCTGTCACCTGCGCGCGGTACCGCTTGGCCATGTCGCTGACATAATACTAAATGCTACTTAATGCTAAATGCGGGTTTTACAAGGTTTGTAAACTTGTGATCAGTATCTGTTTAAGTTGTTACATGGGCCCCTACAAATGCTTCACTGCACGACGCCTCTGTCCCTAAACAAAATAAATACGAATAACTTGAGGCAAAAATCGAAATATGGGAAGACAGCGTGAGCCTAACGCATTGGCCTGAACAGACCATGTTTTTGAAGTTTTTAGCCTATTGTAATTTGCCCTCCCCCCCCCTAAATATTCCGCTGGCTACGCCCCTGGTGGCAGGCCTACTGACTGAGTAAATTTTTCCATCTCTGCTGCCTTAATCCAAATAGGCCTAAATCCTCTCATAAAAATACCAATTTCCACGTGAATGTATCAAATCATCAAAAAAAAAAAAAAAAAAAAAAAAAGAAATTTCAAGGATGGGCTCACTTTTATTTAATGAATTTATTTTTGTATGAAATTGATTTGAAAACTTTTCATTAAAATCAAAATTCTTGAATGCGAACAGCCTTTTGTTGAAAGTGCCCGTAAGCTAAATAACGGGGTTTGTTTAGGGTCTCGTCTGCAACCCAAAAAATTCCTAAAGTTTTGCAGGACCCGCCTAGACTATAGGCATTTTCTTATACCAAAGTTTGGCCACATTCACGTGGAAATTGGTATTTTTATGAGAGGATTTAGGCCTATTTGGATTAAGGCAGCAGAGATGGAAAAATTTACTCAGTCAGTAGGCCTGCCACCAGGGGCGTAGCCAGCAGAATATTTAGGGGGGGGAGGGCAAATTACTATAGGCTAAAAACTTCAAAAACATGGTCTGTTCAGGCCAATGCGTTAGGCTCACGCTGTCTTCCCATATTTCGATTTTTGCCTCAAGTTATTCGTATTTATTTTGTTTAGGGACAGAGGCGTCGTGCAGTGAAGCATTTGTAGGGGCCCATGTAACAACTTAAACAGATACTGATCACAAGTTTACAAACCTTGTAAAACCCGCATTTAGCATTGAGTAGCATTTAGCATTATGTCGGCGACATGGCCTAGCGGTACCGCGCGCAGGTGACAGATCCTACGTGACAGGTTCGATTCGCGGCTGGAGCCGATCGCATTTGACATATTAAACGGGTGGCTGCTGACTCGAAGAGCGCAAGCTCATTTCGCAGTCTCCCTGAATTACTGTTGAATTTTCAGTTCAATATAATTTGAATTACCGGTAACATCACGAAAAAAGAAAGTTGGAAGAAGATACCAAAATATGTCGTAATGCCCCAATTTTTGGATAACAAATCAAAATTTATTTTCGTACCTTAAACCGCTCCTCAATTATGGACTTTATGCGCAATCAGTGTGGCCCCACGATTTAACAAAGGGGGAGAACATTGCTGGGGGCCGCTATAGGCCGTTATAGGCAAGGCGGGTCTGGGGGCGGAGCCCCCAGCCGCCAACGGATTTTTACGGTTTTCACATAAAAAACACTCGTTTCAGCACACTCTCTTATCGAAAGAGGATATATCGGTGTCCTGCAGTAAGTGCAGTCACTATTGTAGTGTCAGACGATACAAAATTGTTTTAGTAGTCCATGTCTCAAAGCAGAAGCTGGGCTAAAATAAATGAAAGGAGGCTGCAATCATTATTAGCTTAGACGCATTTGATGGGATCACGTGTATAGGTGTGTTCTATAGGCTATAATCTTTTACAACGCATGTAAAATGTTTCCTAAATTCTAACTACAGATCAAGAAACTAACTTTACTCTTGAGTCGAAGTGATTGATTGAAGCAACAGTTAAAAAACAAAAATTGGAATTTGTAGTATAAGAAAGAGGGGGAATGGGGTTAAGGCGCGTTTACCGATACGCGACACGCGGCACGCAATGACGCGAGTAACATTATAATGTAAGTAACTGTAGAAGGATTTCGCAGGTTTTCGCGAGATCGGTGAACAGTAAAATAAAACAAGGTTCGAAAAATTTTTGTCGCGTGCCGCGTATCGCGTTGCCGCGTGTCGCATATCGGTAAACGCACCTTTAGTTTGAAGGATAAAAACGAAATGGCACTGGCTAAATTTTTTATATTTCAGTTTTCAACTTTTTAAATTGTAAAAAGCGACACATCTCAGAAAATTTGGGGGGGCGCGGGACCGCTTTCCCCAATGGCACGACGTCACTGTTTACCGATGAATATGGAGGTAATTATTTACTGTAGACCTAGGCAGGCAATCCTTGTTCGCTAATATCTACCCTAATACTAATCAAACTGCCTTCTGTACGGCATTATATAAGAAAATCCAACGATTTTGTCTCCGTATGGTGTGCACGAACAAGACACACGTAGAGCAACAAACACAACGAAAAAGTCCCTATTCTTCTTAAAGTAATTTTTAATTGAGCATTTTTTTCTTTTGCTGACCGGCGCTTGGTGTATCGGTTAAGAGCGTCCACTTGGTAGCCGGTAGACTGGGGTTTTATTCCCAGTCGGGTCATACTAAAGACTTTAAATATAGTATTCGCAGCTTTCGCGCCAGGCGCTCGGCACAAGCGGAAGTGCGAAGGGTTTTGTGTATGTGTTGTTCGTCATGTTATGTCCCTTAACAGCGTTCAATCATTCGTGATTGAAAATTGTAATGGGCCGACAATTGAAAATGGCCTAAACAATGTGTGCTTGCACCCGCTGTCCCGTACCTTTACCTTTTTTTTCTTTTGCTCCCATATTCAATTGCCTTTTTGCGATGCAGTTTTGCTTTTTCTCTGTACTTACACTTAAATATTTGATCCCATTGCGCTGTTATGATGCAATAATGCTTAACAAGCGCTTTTTGTTGAGAAGTAATGTCGAAATTCAAATGGCGCAAAAATTAGTCGCAAATGAAAAAATGGTAAAGATGAGGGAGCTTTTGAAACTAAGGTTACGGTATTTCATAAGAATGTTTTAATTACACTTCAGATTAAGCTTTGTCAAAAAAGGGAGGCCAGTGCCCCGGTGCCCCTCCCCCTGGCTACGCCACTGCCTACCACTATGAGCCTTTATGGAATTTTTTTTAATAACTGAGAGTTTGATTTGGATTATGTGGTTATGTTCTTGATTGAAAATGTGCCGCTACGTTTGTGGTTATAATCTTAGAATAATGAGTCAAAAGTAGATTTTGGGAATATTTTGTACTTACTCCCCCCCCCCCCCCCTTTGCTCAAATATCTTTTTCAAATTTGGTGTCAAAAATAGTTTTATGGCAAACCATTTTCTCTCCAAAATGCAGGCAACAGTACTACAGGGCATTGTTTCGAGTCTCAGATTAGCAATTCATTCTAATCCAGAGACGAATTGGTTATTTGCGTTTTAACCATGCTCGGATTATCTGATATTTCATAGTTCGTTAAAATTTAAAGTTTTGGGTATGATCAAGGCGTTTAGGATTCTATGGCTGGATAAGTGGATACCTAAGACTCATTTGCCTCTTTTTATCAGCAACTACGAAAATTTTTTTTACTTTCACTTCACTGTTCTGGGCTTCTGGCACAGTACCGGTAAGAAATATTTTCTACTTTCACCACTGGACTTAGCATTAAATTATCTCAAAATGTATGTATGGATTTCAGCAAAACTTTCTACAACTGATGCCCTGATTGACATGTGCATCTACCTTCAGAATCAAAAAGCACAAAAGAACATAACAAATGGTATTTTTATTGTCTTAAAAAAGGCATTCGATACTGTTGATCATGAAATTTTTCTTCAAAAACTTGCTCATTTTGGCATACGAAGCACACCCCTTAATCTTTTCTCAGATAATTTAACCAATAGATTTTAATGCAGTAGCGTTAATTCAATCAAGTCAAACTCCAGGTTAATAACTTGTGGTGTTCCCCGAGGTAGTGTTCTCGGACCAATTCTATTCTTTGTTTAGATAAATGACTTGCCAAAAATGACTAACTTGAAAACGATTTTGTTTGGTGATGACACTGCCCTTTTTGCATCAGACTCTAATGTTTCTTTCGGGGAAAAATTTGTAAATGATCAGCTGGAAAAAGTTGAATTGTGGTTAACACAAAACAAACTAACGCTGAATGTGAAAAAGTCATGTTATATTATTTTTGGGAGAAAGGATTTCAGTCTAAACCTTATGATAAACAATGAAAAGCTAACCCTAAAGGATGCCACTAAATACTTAGGTGTACAAATTGATAACCATCTTAATTGGAAGCCCCAAATTGAGCTCATCGTGACCTCATTAGCTAAAAATGAGTATTGTATAGGTTAAAAAAATACGTGTCCAGAGATACACTTCGCATGGTCTATCATGGCCTTGTTAAGAGCAAGTTGCAATATGGCATTATCTTATGGGGTTATGCTAATGAATCGACTCCAGACAGGTTAAACAAATTACACAGTAAAACTATTCGTAGAGTGACAGGATTGCCATACAAAACTTTCATCAATAAATTATATCATAATGCTAGCGTTTTAATGATTAATGATTTACTTCGATTAAATCTGGCAAAGTTTATGTTTGAATTACATTATAAAATGAACTCGAACAATGCATGTGTTGAAAATATTACTCTTATGACCGCACTGCACAATCATCATACACGACAAACTAAAAATAAAAATAATTTTTTGTCTAATATTTTAACTTCCCAGTGTTCTAATGGGCTTCTTGTAAATGGGTCAAAAGTCTGGAATGATCTTCCAAGTCAGTGGCGTACGCAGGAATTTTCAATGGGGGGGGGGGTTTCAGTGACGTCACATCGTGATGACGTAAAAATACTACAATTAGCCTATAGTAGTTCAGAGGTATTAAAGTGCATCGGATTGTAATGTTTTTAGTCTAAATTACCGCGCATTTAGAGCTACCATGATTTAGCTACATAACGCCATGACGAAGGAAACAGTCCAGATATTTCATTCACATTTTTGCTTGATTCTTTGCGCTTCATTTAAGGAGAGAAAAGGTTTTACCCAAACTCAAGCTGTCAATCCATGGTTAAAAATTTACTAAAAAAATTTAGTTGACTTCATTTTTGGGTCATAGGAAGATTAACTGACTCAAGTAGGCTAGCTTTCGCAACGTCACAAACAAGGTGTAGCCAGGAGGGTAAAACAAGTTATTGCTTCCCTCCCAAAAAAATCTTTTTTCAAGAACCAACATTGATATGGAAGCATGAGAAGTGGAAGCATGAGAACAAACTGCCCTCCCTACCAAAACATTCTAAACTACAATAAATTACGCGCGAGAGGAATCCCTGATGATGCGATTTAACTCAAAAACAGCGTCGATATTATCGAAGCATTTTTCACCCAAATCACAGCGTCGATATCATCAGATACTCTCAAGCACATAATCGGGGTGTCTGGGAAACGGAGCACTCCAGCTTCTGAAACAGTAGCGGTGCGTAAAAACAATTTTGCCACCCCCTCCCCGTTCCGCCCCTGGGCCTCTTAAAATCTTTCGTTGGTTTGGTCTTCCTTGGCAGTGTTTTTATTTTATTTTTAGCATTTAGGGCAGTGTCAATTTAGATTTTTATATTGGAATAATTTTTCAACAAATCGGCCGGTTATAGCGCAGTGTTAAAGTTGTCGTTATCGATGTGGAAGGTCTGAGGTTCAATTCCCAGGCGGTCAAATCGGACACAGAGTAGCCAACGGCTCGCTACCGCTGCGACGTTTCTTCGGAGCTGCGTTGTCCAGGCGTTAAGCCGTGGGGTCGGGCCCCGCCACTCGCTACGCCGCTGCAACACTACAGCGAGTTTAATGAAACGATTACAGTGAAAATGTGATTTTTTAAAAAAACTTTGTGTGCAGCCATAGTTGCTGCAGATATTTCGTATTTAAGGGAACTCCCACTTACCAATTGCTTCACAGCAGCATCAATGACAAAACTGTAGTTCAAGCAAAACACATCAGAAAAGTTGGACTACCGGTATTGTTGCATCGTATCATAATAAAAGTTTCTCGAAATTAAATTAGAAAGTTGAACAGAACAGAAAAAAACGTGACAGCAATTTCGGCAACCTCCGCACGAAGAAAAGTCGGTTTCGTCTCAAAATAAAAAGGTTTCACTTTTTCTGCAATCGTCAACGTCAAGCGCAGCGCACCAGAAAAGTTTGACTACCGGCATTATTGCATCACAAAGAAAGTTTTTCAAGATTATGTAACATAAGGAAGTTGGATAGCACAGAAAAACATGATAATTGATAACAATTTCGGCAATTTCTGTATGAAAAAAGGCGGATAGTTTCAAAAAGAAAGGTTTTCATGTTTTTCAGTCATCAATGGGGGAATGTTTTAGTTAGTTAGTTAGTTGCATATTTGTCCTCCTATCACGAAGCGATCCTCCTATCACGAAGTGAAAGCTGTCCTCCTATCACGAAGAGAAAGCGATCAATGCGCTATACGAGCTCGCTTAGGAGTTGCCAGCCATCTGTCTACCACACCAAGATGGGGGAATCCCGCTAAGTGCCTTTCCCAACGGTACAACAAGTAAACTTGTCGGCTTGTTCTCCACACTGTCCCTTCAATGCTGAGCGTCAAGCAGGGAAGCTGTGAATACCAATTTTAAAGTCATTGGTTTGACCCGACTGGAAATCAAACCCGAGTCAACAGCTCAAGAGACAGACGCTCCATACCACTCGGCCATCTGAGCTGTTAAACCCCCTCCCCCCTCCCGTGCGTACGCCACTGTTCCAAATAACATCAAATCTGAAGCTAGGCTATTTAAAATCAGCAGATTAGTCACGCAGCAATTTCTTTTTTGTGCTTACTTCTCCCCCGAAGTTACCGGATATTCTTATGTTTGAACACTGAGACTTTGAATTTTCTGTACCTTGATTGTAATTTTTGTACTTCTATTTTACTTAAAGCACAACAATTTACATTGATTTTCATTACTGATTTATTTACTTTGAGCTAAGATAATCTGTTATTCTTCACAGTCAGATCAGGCCAAATAGTGGGATATCAATAACTCTTTTATTTACAAAAATAAGAGCCAGTAATATTTGAAGCAATTGAAATTTACGAGAACTTTCGATTTATTCTTAAATCATTGTCAATCTTATTCAAATAGAAAATGAATTATTTAAATAGAATTATTCAATAATTCTATTAATTATTCAATAATTCTATTTATTCAATAAAATTATTCAATAATTCTATTCGAATAAGATTGACAATGATTTTAGTATAAATCGAAACGCAACGTAAATTTCAAATGCTTCAAATATTACTGGCTCTTATTTTTGTAATTAAAGTATTTAAACATTCTTTAATTGTGTTCGAAATAACTTTTTTTTTGGTCGCTTTATACGCCTACTGTTTATTGATCGCTATTTTGAAACCTAATACTGTTAATCCTTAAATAATGGGGTAGAGATTAAATGACTTAAGTCCCTTCCTACTCCTTCATCACACAACCACCAATAAAACTGCATTTTTTTTAGTGTTGCGTTAAGTGCAACGAAAGTTGAGCAGTATACCGCCCCTGTTCTGTTCGTAATTGGTTGCTATGGCATCCATTGCATAGTCAACGCTGAATCTGCTCCAGACCACTGACAAGCCACTACCACCAACAACCATCCGATGTCTGGCTATATGTGCTCGGCGTACTTCATGAAATCCCTATACAGAGACTAAGGTCTCGTAAGCCTTTTTCGTGCCTTGCAGCCGACTTGATCGTATCCAGGTACAAGTTCTAGCAACCTGGGAATGGGAGTCAGTTTCCCATCCTCCTCACTTTGGTATGTGCCCAGACGTCCGTGCTCCTGCTGACGCGTCACTCCCTCAAAAACTTCGGGTAACTCTCTATTATCTCAGATCTGGTGTTGGAGGTTTTGGTGCCAATATGCTCCGTTGGGACATCCGTGATAACGATATTGGCGGGGTAAATCTCCGCGGCTTAGCGCTTGGACAACACAGTTTCGAAGAAACGTCGCTGCGATGGCGAGTTGTTGGCGACAATGTGTTCAACTTTACTGGCCTGGGAATGAAACCTCAGACCTCCGCGCCGATAGCGTCGACGTTAACGATAATGTAAACCGACCGCAGAAACATACTGCTCCTGAAAAGTCAAAAAACTTAGCAGCAAGATCTTTGCAAAATCAGTTTGTTACAAATTTACAAGAAGCCTATGAACGAATGCGGTGTAAAACAGAGTAATCAGAAATTGACGGTCGAAGTAATTCATCGGAGGATATTCATCAGACGCCATTGTTACAGCAATAGCGCAGCGAGAAATTTTGAAAGCGGAGAACAAAAACTGTCAAAGCCATCAAAAGAGTCTGGCATATTTCAATCACCAGGCAACATTTGTTTTTGTTTTTACTGAAAGCAAAGTCAAAGGGGGAGGGGGTCATGGCACAATGGCCACCTTCTAAATACGTCACTGTGCTACAATTAGTGGTGTAAAGTAACGAAATACTTTTACTTGAGCAGATTACTTGAGTAGTTTTTTTCGGTAACGAGTACCTTACTTTTTTGAGAAGTTTTTTTTTTTGATACTTTTACGTTTATTTAAGTAGGCTACTTTTAGTATAAAGTAACATTACTTGGGTAGTTTTTATTTTCGGAAAGTACAAAGCACAGGTAGTCCTTGAGTTACCGGTCTCACTTGAAATTTCTCGTTGCACCTAAAACCTATCGTTGCAAAGTTGCGTCGCATGCAATGTCACCAGAGCCGGCGCCAGAGCAGTCGACTTAGGGGGCCAAGCGTTTATCGGGGGGGGAGGGCAAAGTTTGAAATCAAGCACAAAAGCTACTGTTTTCGAAAGAGTAAGCTTGTTGATTGGGGGGGCCAAGCATGTCGATTTAGGGGCCAGGCCCCTCTTGGCGCCGGACCTGAATGTCACTGTTGTCTGTAATTACTGCATGACCGCAACCGCAAGTTACAAAAAATGCTTAATATGTTCACAATAATATATTCATTCCATAAATCTGCAGACCTAGCAGTAAAACATCCGGTGCCGTATCGTATTTCTCTTTCAACCTTAATTATAGAAAAAAGCCAATTGCAAAGCTAAAATTGAAGTGTTAACAGAAATAAGCAGGTTTCCGCTTCTGAGTTAATGCTTATTTATTCATACGTTCATCCTTCTTTGCGATAGAGGCGCTATAACGAGCCCGCTTTGGAGTTTCGAGCTACCTGTCTGCCGTTCCAAGATGGGGAAACCTCACTAAGCGTGGTTCGCACGGCTCAACAAATAAACTTGCCTGCTTGTTCTTCACGCTGTCGTTTTTGATGCCAAACGTCACGTAGGGAAGCTGCAAATACCAACTTTTGAATCATTGGTTTAAGCTTACTCTGAATCGAACCCCGAGTCCACCGTTCCAGAAGCAGACGCTCTATCCACTCGGCCAACTGAGCGGTAATGATTTCTTTTGGTCAACCATTTATGATTTTGCCACCTTCAGAGCAAGTAGTCATCGTCGGCAAGTGTGGAGTTGACACTTCAACGATTAAGAACGCTATAATTCCACTTGAGTGGTTTTTTAATGACTACTTTTTAACTTTCACTGAAGTACATTTTTTAGTCAATACTTTCTTCTTTACTTCAAGTATTTTTGCCGTCAGCAACAATACATTTACTAATACAGTTTCAAAATACTTGTTACATCACTGGCTACAATATGCTGAAGTTCTCGAAGGAGCACTTCTTACTAATTGTTTTTTTATAAATTTATCTTAAGCTGCATTTACCTTAAATAGGTTGTTACCCTGTGTACATGTACATATCTCGTGGACTAATGGTAAACTGGGTACACATACTTCATAAGCTTATTCATTTTAGATTTTGATTTCAGAACAAATCAGTAAGGACCAGGGATGCGGACTCGATCGATTTTTAATCGAGTTCGAGTTCACCAGACATTTGCAAGTTCGAGTTCAAAGATTTTTATTTTTCGAGTTCAAGTTCGAGTTTGGCAAAAATGATCAAGTTCGAGTTCACAGCCCTGTTTAAAATATCCCTTAAACAAACATACCCTAACCAGGAGCGGATTCAGAAAATTTTGGTGGGGGTATGCAGTTTTGATTTAGTTTGAATGTTAACTAACTACAAAGACGTTTGGATCCGAGAAAGAGCG
Source organism: Trididemnum miniatum (assembly GCA_964006365.1). NCBI lineage: Eukaryota > Metazoa > Chordata > Ascidiacea > Aplousobranchia > Didemnidae > Trididemnum > Trididemnum miniatum. Next base: position 19,571,100 of record OZ023242.1, on the reverse strand, counting down.
TTTAAGCTATTTAAAAATAATGCTTTCATGCCAGGAACGTAATCGGAATTTTTGTAGGGGGAGGGCATCAAAGTTTGACATTTTTGAGCGCACATTTTTCGGCTGAGTTAGTTTGAAGCAAAACGAGAACAATAACGATTTTAGGGGGTCCGGGGGCATGCTCTACCGGAAAATTTTTAAAAATTTGCATGCTATGATGGCCATTTTAGTGCTTCTTGAACAAGTTTTAAGGCAAATTGTACTTAAATTTTTTGCCCTTAAATTTGAGGTCTTCACCAAATACCGGTATGATGCAATTTTTTTCCACGTTTTCGATTTCTGTGTACCGGTATAAAGAGTAGGAATTATTGTTGTCGAAGAGGTTCGAAGTTATGAAAAGTTGTATTCTTCAAAAGCATTGTTGAAAAAGGTCTACCACACCTGGATTCGCCCAGACCTATATAGTAACAGTTGAAACAGAGATTGCAGCACCGCACAAACAACAGGTAACTGTTACTGCAGTGCAGCTGCGTTGTCGTTAAAATCTCTCGGAAGTCGGAACACCGTTTATGATGCAATAAATAAGTTTCAACGAGACAACGTAAAATGAAATGCCAGTGCAGTATCGGTAATTATGTCGACATTTTAAGTAAAAGTGCAAGTCACAAAAAGAAAAAGTATACAAGTTTACGTTTCGATTTTTACAAGAAATGTAGTGATAGCGGGAACATTTTCAAATTATAAAGAAAGCTTACGTTATTTTCCTTTCAACCCCCCCACCCCCCATAAGAAATCAACACCAACACCTCTCCCCCTCAACACACACAAAAAAAATGGACACATGAGCAGATCACTGTGACTAAGCCTAGGTTGGATCCAGCTATTTTTAGGGGTCTTGAAATCGGAAAATGCTGATGTACTGTTTTGTGGGCCCACAAACACCGAGGTATCAACGTAATGACATATGTATGTCTAACACTTTGGGGGGAAGCTTGAGCCCCTTAATCCCTGCCCCTAAATGTACCAATGCCAGTCCAAGCAGTCCAAGAACATACTTACTTTTGCGCCGATTAAAGACTCTAGGTTTCTGCGTCATAATTGCTTCTTTGAAGTTCCGATATTTTTCGATTTTGACGTTGAAGAAGCAATTATGACAACACAAAAATCACACGCGGTTTGTTTCAGCATTACTAAGTATTCTTGTATGCTTATCTCGATGAAAGGATGATACGCTGGTAATATTATGTTCAATGGTCGACTGGTGAGTGGTTAAAGACATCGCTATCGGTGTGGGAGGTCTAAGTTCGACTCCCGGGGCGATCAAACCATGCTCAGTTACTCTGTCCACATGTCCATTGCCAAGTTTAAGTGGGGAAAAAGCTCACAAGCTTTTTGCATCATAATCAAATATGTGGTGTCATATTCACTTTTTTCAATTTGACCTCAAAAATTTGATTATAATGCAGAAAGTTCATGGGTTTTTGGCTAGCTTAAATTAGACATGTGGACAGGGTAAGAGTCGTGCGTACTACGTAATTATAAACAAAATTAATTTGGCAAACAATAAAAAATATCACAAAAAGCAGCACTAATTGCAACAAAAACAATAAACCAATAATATGCAAGTTATCAAAACCTCGTAAGAACGATAAAAAACACGATTTTAGTGCACACAGATTTTGGTGGACAAATGTAAAAGGTTAAAAACGGATAAAATGAAGAAAAAAGTCATAAAAATAAACTCAGAAGCTCACCAGCGCATTTTTTTAGTTGTCTGAGGACAACAACCAAAATACAGCTGCTGCAGCGCTATTTTGGTTGTTGTATCTTGCTGCTTACAATGCTTAGTTTTAAAACTTAAAAGTCGCTCAAAAATTATTATGCTGTGATCGCATTATTTTCTCTGATTTCAAAAGCAATTATAGGCTTCTAGCTTTCAGTCCAATGTTTACCAGAAATGTTTTTTTGCCTGAGCGCTTTTACGCTTACACAGCGTTGCCATAGCGCCCGAGATTAAAAAAAGAACATTTGACCCTCGAAAATGCCCAAACATTATCCGTAAGGAGATTGTTGGTCTCGCACTCAAATGCTCTTGATTACCTAGTCCACATGTCCAGTCCATGCTGACTAAGAGCCCATCATGAGCTTTTGCGTTACAACTTAAGTTTGAAGTAGAGCCTTTTGCATTACAATTAAAATTCAATGTCATGCATCAAAATTATGATGCAAAAAGTCCCTGGGAGTTTGGCTCGCTTAAATTAGACATGTGGACTGGGTAAGTGTCGTCTGTACAAAGTAATCATAAACAAAATTATTCTGGCAAACAATAAAAAATTTCACAAAATGCAGCAATAATAGCAGCAAAAACAGTAAACCAACAATACGCAAGTTATTAAAACTATGTAAGGACAATAAAAGACACAATAAAAGACACGATTTCATTGCATACAGATTTTGGTGAACAAACATAACTTAAAAAGAAAAAAAAAAAATGGATAAAATGAAGAAAAAAGTCGTAAAAAATAAACTCAGTCGCTTATCAGCGTTTTTTTTTTTGAGTTGTCTGACGAGCAGCTGTATTTTATTTTGGTCGTTGTATCTTGCTGTTTGCAATGCTTAGTTTCAAGAGATGCTCAAAACTTGTCATGGTGTGAGCGCATCATTTTCTCTGTGTTTTGAATGATGTTTGATTGGTTTTTAGTGCAATGTTTCCGGAAATGTTTTTATTCTTTTGCGTTAGCGTTTTCACGCTTACAGAGCGTTGCCATTGCACCAGAAATTAAAACAGCATTTGACCCTTGAAAACGCCTAAACACTATCCGTAAGTTCTTAATCACCCTGTCCACGATTCCACCTGTCCACATGATCAGTTCAAGTGGACCAAAATTCCAGGGGCTTTCTGCGTTAATTACAATTTAATTTTAATGTCACTCTTTTCTATTATGACATCAAAATTTGGTTATGATGCAAAAAATTCCAGAGTTTTTGGCCCATTAAAACATGTGGACAGACGGGTACGTGTAACATGAAAACTACTGTGCGGAGACCTTTTTGACATCACAGTTGGTAATTATGGAGGAACAATGCAATAAACAGGAAAATGGTCAGTCAATTCAGGTGCAGCCACAAGAACTACACCTGCTGGTAAATTTTCAGCATTGTCATTGGTGTAGATATGGTCCAGTAAAGACACTTTATGATTGGCTCGTGTTTTTTTAGGATCTCGCGTTGGGCGCGTTATTAACAAGTTACATCCTAGCTCTTTCAATAGCTGGCAGTGTTCAACCGCTCTATTATTTGGCTTTTCGCTTTTAAGCATGTCAAGATTAATGTCTCCTAAAATGTAGTAAAGTTGTTTCTTTTTGGTAATTTTGTTGATATTTCGTTGCAACATTTTTTCAAACTCATCAAAGTTTTCTCTTAAAGCGTCATGTCTGTAAACACACCCAACTATAATATTTACTTCAGTAATACCAGTTACTTCCACCCAGAGTGTTTCGCATTTAGCAATTTTGAACTGCAGATCAGGACGAGCTTTGTAATTTAAAGTTTTTTTAACGTACATTGCCACGCCACCTGGTATGGTGTTTGGTCTCGAATGAAAGTTGAAAAAATCATAATCGTCAAGTTCAACGCTTTTGGGGTTTGGTTTTCTTGCCTCTGTAAAACAAATGATGTCTGGATTTTGGACATCCTCGTCATCAAATCCAACAAATTTATGTAATTTGTGTTTATTCGTAATCAAGCTTTGTATGTTTATGTGTAAAAGAAATAACCCACGGTCAACTTTTACAGAACGAAATTGTTTTTTGGATTTGAATGGGCTTGTGTGTCCTATGGGTACTAAAGCTTCACTTTCAGGGAACAGTTCGTATTTTAACAAATGTTCGTATCCTTCTTCAGTAGCTGCAGTCATTTCAATTTCGTGTGGATTTACTCCGTGCGTGTGGTGTAAAGTCTGTAGTGGTTTTGAAGATTCAGGTTCTTGTTTCACTTTAAACAGCGCGTAATCTCTTTGCATCGTGTGTTTTGAAATCGCATCCTCTGTTTTAATTGGTGAGTAAATTTTGCGGCTAGATGACGAAACTTCATTGTATCTATACGGCTCTGGCGTGTAACCATACGGATCTTGCTTGATTTGTTCATGTGCAGGGTACAAAGATGCTTTAAAACTTTGTTTTGGGTGTCGCGTTACACTTTTAGCTAAATCTTGTGAATTATGGGGCATATAAGTGGGTTTTGTTTGCGATTGGGGTGTCTCTTTAGTTTTTTTCGTGTTATTTGTGACTTGAGTTTGGGTAGACGTTTTTCCTGTTATCACACAGTGTTGTTTGAGTGCTTTTATGTTTTGCTTATTCAAATACGATATGTTTTCTAGGTCAGACCACTGCGTGAAATGTCCTAATTCTTTTCGACGATCTACAATTTTTGAGGCAGTTATATAATATTCAATACCAGGGATACTAAGTATTTCTCTTTCACTTGCATTGTTTAAGTTTAATTTATCAAGATTTGATTGTGTTTTCGTTTGTTTTGTTGTTTGTTTTACCGTTTCAAAATTTTGTCTTTCGCTTTGTGCTGGTGCTTTGTTTAGAAATCTTGATTTTGGGGTCGGCTGCTGCGCTTCTCTAGAAACCTGATTTTCTTTTATGATTTCTCCTAAACCTAGTAGTTCTGCCAGAGATGGCGATGCTGCAGCCGAAGAAGGTCGTAGTTTGTTAGGATAGTCATTATAGCATGATGTGCCTGGATTTCTTGTACCTATATAGAAATTTTCAGTGAGAATTTCCATTTTTTTTTGGCCGAGATATGGTATTCCTTGAAGGTCTGACCAGTCTTTGAAATAACCCAGTTCTTCTCTGCGGTCTACGATACGCTCAGCAGTTATTTCACCGATTCCCGGAACACGCAAGTCTCTCTCATCCACTTCGTTCAAGTCCATCTTGCCCAAGCTTTCCTCTTCGTAATAATATCGCTGCTTGTGCATTCTTTAAGTGTTTGAATTTTTTTTGTCCAAAGTTCAAACGCGGTTTTGTTAAATTTTTGTCAAATTTTCACTTCCATCCCGGTTCTTTGAATGTATTGCGATGTCATCAATGGGCGCGACGCTGTTTTCGCTGTTTTACTAACTTGTACAGCAGCGAGTATTGACTCAGTAGTAAGAGGCTATTTAGGTTTTAGGGGCTTTCCCACAATATCACTTTCGTCTTTTTTTGGAAATGCGCTTTGAAGTGCTTTTAGAGCTTGTTTTCTCCAGTGTATTGTTTCCAACAAAAAGAGTATTTAGACTTGGTTTAGGCTTACTGAGATATTAAAACGGTTGACAGTAACAACTTCGGTGAGAATTTGTCCTCACGGTATAGCTACTGCACATTGCTGTCAGTCGTGTAGATCGCGGTGCACTGATGCATTTGACAACATTGTTGAAGATTACACTCTTCCTGCAACAAATGCAGCGTACTTCATGTGGTATTCCAGATTTTGTATCAAGGAAATATGGATGCTTTTGTACCAGGGCAGTAACATTCTTAACGTAATTCTGCTACTAAGTTTTTCTGAAATGCATGTTCGATATTACTGAGCGATAATCACTAACATAAGTGCCGGAGGCCATTTAAATAACGTCGCTACACCATTGGTTTTCAACCGGGTTTTCGCGGAACTTAACCTCCTCCTTAGCAAAATTGCTAGATCGCGCCTGAACGAGCCAACATTTTTCTAAACTCATGTAACTTAAATAAAGTCAAGAATTTACTTACTGGCTTTTAAGCGTATTGACGTTTTTTGCTATAACACAAAACGAACTGTGTTTGTCTCAACTTTCGAGCTAGGCAGGCTACTTTTTTAACTGCTGCAGATTTGTACACGTACTGACGAGGCGGTTATAATAACGACATAATTCCATACAACACTCTATTTTATTGATAGTGTATATTGTCTTAAAACTAGCTACTGGCCCTAGCATACGCTGTACGTTATGATCATGACGTGTAGCTAAACAACGAAGGAAGGGCTCAGCAGCTAAGCGTCGCGAAGCATGATATGTGACGTACAGGCTATGACGCACTTACTCTTTTTAAGCCAAAAGCAAGCAAGTTGTTTGCTTGCAAACCAGGAAATCAACAAATTGCTACAACAAACATACCAGCCCCAAGGGGGGATCCGGGACGAGGCTCTGAGAGTGCTCTGGCCCCTCTAGTTTTGGTGATAGGTACATATGAAACCAGTACTTCGCAATACTTCCAGAAATACAAAACAAAAGGTAAGGATTTTTTTATTCTTCCCTTTCATTAAAATTTTTCTGGTTATGCCCCTGTCCGAGGCAATCAATGTAGTCATTTTTCATATTCGATTTTTTCAATATCACTGGTACTTATCTTAAACGTTTACTGCTAAAATATCATCTACTCAAGCTAAGCTGAATCATTGTCGGTTGTGTATTAATTAACTTTTTCTGTTTCAGGTTTAGTCAGTAGAGTAGCAAACCTGGTCCTGTCAACCGCTAAGCAAATACTTTTAACTTGGCCATGCAGAACTGCGAAAGATAGCATCCAATACACATATTTTCTGCGCTTAAAATTTTCTGCAATAAGGAAATGAGATCTTATTGTTTTCATAACCCGTGACATTCACAGCATGCCATAATCTTATTTTGCCACTGCAAGAAAGCAGCAAGCGGAAAATTTCGGTGAGAAGAGGGGAGCAATTCAGCATACTGTAGGCCTACTTCAGATTAGACTTTCTCAAAGCTGAAACCACGCCCATTTTCTTGTTGTTTCTGACCCTATTCTACTTGTTGCATGCTATCCCCCAGACAGTTTTGTTGCCTCTTCTTTTTTCGTGAACCGTTGTAATATTTGCTTTATCTTATCGTATTCTTTATCGTGTTGACGGTGTAGAAATAAAAGACACTTCTACAAATAGAGGAGGTAGGGGTGAAATTTTGAGCTCCTCTTCGTGGCTTAGCGCTTGGGCAATACCGTTCTGAATAAACATCACAACGGTGGCGAGGAGTTGGCGACACTGTGTCCAACTTTACTGGCCTGGGAATCAAACTTCAGACCTCCCGCGACGATAGCGTTGTTTCAAGATAGCGTTGTTTTCAAGCATAACGAAGCCCAGCCGGTTATACCCAGCGAAATATAAAAGTAACATGGCGTTTTTAATTATGACGAAAGTTTGATTAAGGCACAGAATATTCAACACCAACTTAGGAGGGCTGAGCAAGGATTTTATTTTTTCAATTTATATAAATATTACTTCGTGTTCACAAGTTTCTTTGTTTGAAAAATTAAAAGATGATTTTTGAATAAAGTGTTTTATCTGTAAAACTTCGCTAGAGAAGAAACAAAAGTAGGCCTATAGAAAAAGCAAAGAAGTTGTACAGGGTAACTACTTTTATTCTCCCAGAAAAAAAACCTTAAACAATAACTTGTATCATGACCGAACAAGAAAAGTTGGATTGACGCGAAGCTACAGCAGAAGAATTGGAACTTACACGAACGATTGGATGGAAGACTACATGGGCAATAAATAATAAAATGAGACAAATAGTGAGCGAGAACGAACAGTTGCTCTATTTACTCATTTCCGAAAAACATTATATAGGAGAAATAAGAATGGATAAAATTTTTGAAGAAATGGATGTGTTAAATCAGTAAGGGATCTCCAATGTTTTTTGGGATTTTTAAATCTCTTGCCTCATAAACTGAGGTTATTTTCAAATTATATTGAACTGAAAATTCAACGGTAATTCAGGGAGACTGCGAAGTGAGCTTGCGCTCTTCGAGTCAGCAGCCACCCGTTAAATATGTCAAATGCGATCGACTCCAGCCGCGAATCGAACCCGTCACGTAGAATCTGTCACCTGCGCGCGGTACCGCTAGGCCATGTCGCGGTACCGCTAGGCTATAAACTGGAATCTCTAGCCTCATAAACCAGAACAAAGACCTCATAAAGATCGCTTCGTCTCATAAAGATCGCAGACAAAAATCTCTAATCTCATAAACCAGAATCCAATTGTTTTTGATTTATGATTTTGTTGGTAAGTATTGCTGTAGAAGATTCTGACCTAGAAATACGTTTGATTGGAAAATTGTCCCAAAATTTCTAGTCTTATAAACTAGAATACAATTGGATTAAATCTTGTCTACGTATATATACGTAATATGTATGAATGACGATAAGAACGACGACGACGACAGTTTTATGAACGATATATCATTAATCCAAGGAGACCCAGAAAGGAAGGCTTCGGAAATTTTTTTAAAACAATAACATTTTCTGAAACACTTCCAAATTTTCCTAAACTAAGGAAATTTCCTTAAAAATGAGAGCCCAAAGTTTTACAATAGGTCTGTCAATCATGAAATACAATTAATTGAGCGTCGCTGCTAGCACGAGAGAAGTAAAATAAACTTAATAATAAATCGCTTCTTTTTATTTTGAATGGCGAAAAGCAGCTGTTTATAGCGTTTAACTAGGGCTAAGCCACAGTTTTCAGTCTCTCCGATTGTCTGGCACAGTGTGGTCCAAATGCAGTCCCGCGGGTCAATTTTGGCTCGCGAAGTAATTTTCTAGGCCCGCAATGAGCTACGCTGATTTGCACGTTTAGGTTGGAAAATATTTACTTAATCTTTGTTTTTGTAGTTTTTGATTGAGTTTACGTTTTTGTTTTTTAAATTTAATTCTGAACAGTCTGTACCGCTTCGCTTCATAACTTGTGTGGTGTTTTATTCATCGAATTGCTGCGGATTACTTTTTAATTTGTTGTAATCGTAGGAGCCGAAGGGCAGGTCCACGTCGGTAGCAAGGAGAACGAGCCGGGACCAACAAGCAAAAGGATAAAGCACTCGACTTCTACTCGTTTGCTTTAAAACTTTCGGTCGTATAGAGTCTAATACGCGATCGCTTTTAATCGCCTAACCTTACTAAAAAAAGATAGCGGCAGCTACGTTGTACGGTTGATGGTTATGCTTAATGCAAAGTAAGCTTATACCTACACCAGACAACCGAATTTTTAACGTTCGCACCTCTGGAGCGGAAGTTTAGGGATCAAATCCTGGATCGGCCAAAAGGGAAACAACATTGCCAAAGGCTCACCACTGCTGCACCATTTATTCGAAAGAAGCTGAGCTGCACGGCCGCGTAGATGGGCCCCGCTAACTCGTTACACAATTAAAACGGCGAGTATAATAAAGATTCGATTTTTACTTGATAAATTTGATTTTCTTCGCAAAATGCCGAATGAACGTCAATAGTAGTAGTTCATTTTATTTCTGGCTTGCCAGAGAAAATACGCGATAAAATAAACAACAATAAGCCAGAAAAAGGACACAGCGACGCACGTTAACACATATTGGAGTTAAAATTAACGAGCAAGTTTTAGATTTTCGTTGTACCTGACAGTTATGTTGATCTATTACTAGCAAGTAGCAACATATCCTATTATGTTTTAGCCGGCGCGATAAGTAAACAGCTTTTTATGGCCCGCGACATAGTTAAGTTGGACCACCCTGGTCTGGCACAAGCAAGCTGCAAAACGTTTCTACATCTTCGATCGACGCTCCACATCTTTTAAAATTTTCACCGTGTTAAAAGTTAGGTTTCTATGTCAATGCATTTGTCACAATATTTACTTGAAATCAGTTTTTTGCGTTGCACTTAAATTAATACTTACTGTAGTTGTTATAACTCATTTTATGCACGGATATTTCTGTTGCCTTACACAACTTATAAAATTACAGCTTCACTTATTCTCGTGCTATTCGTGATAACTAACAGTATTATTATGCAAAGCGCAAGGTTTAAATAACGATTCAAGATTACAAGAAATTGAAAACCACAACCCTAAGATTGACAATTGCAATTTGCATAAAAAATCAAAACCTCTTTTTAATAGCAAGAAGATATATTGTAATAGTGATGATTTTATTTATTTTTTTTTTAAGCAAAATTACAGATTTCGTTTTTTAAGCCTTATATCTATTTATGGCTTTTCAGTTATAATTCTTTAGAATATACAAAATTTCAAGATAGTGTAGTGTAGATTCACCGAAACAGTTAATTCTAAGCCGCTGCGTCAACCTTATTAATGTGAGCTGAATCGACGCTTGGGTGTTCTAGGAACGCTGGAGAGCACTGTCGTGCTCAAAGAACTTTTAACGTAAAAGAAACGGAAGCCCATACAGTGGTGCACGCATGGGAGCTCCCATGCGCGCTCGTCGCCCTCAAGCCTTCTTCGATATGCGCTACAAGCTGTCATTGCTCAGATTCTTTGAGATAATTTGTATTTCTTATGTGGAAAATCTCCTTTGAGCGTTCCCTCTTCAGAAAATTTCTACGTACGATTCTGGGTCATTACAACAACAATGTCGGAAAATCACATGCCGAGTATCGCGCAAAAGTTCGTTTAGTGGGCGATAGCATTTATTTGTTGCATCACAATTAAATTTTCGATGTCATAAAATCGCATTTTCAGTGATATGAAAGTTTGCTCTGGGGCTTTTTACACGTTTTTGACATTTAAAAATCTGGTAGCTAAGATTTCCTTAAGATTTTCTTGGGAAGGCGATCGATCCTCTACAACGCCCATAACACCATGAGTTCAAACGTCCAATGGCAATGTTCATGCATTATGAGCAATAAAACCTTGCTAGACCCCCTCAACCCTTTGCAATAATCATAGCAGGGCTCGATGTCTCGAGACGTGTCTCGGTCTCGAGACATTGCAGCTAGGTAGTACGCTATATTAAACTGAGAAGAAAACATACTGCAAATGATCTTAGCTCTTGAGGGCCGCGAAGTGATAATAGCTATTTACCGTCGTGCACAGCATCTGCTACAGCGAAATTGAATCATTGGCAGAATTGCACCAACCATTTTGTCCGTTTAAGGAGTTGTTCATTAGAGTAGCATACCAGATTATGTCAAACGTTACTAAGCAAACGCTCCTAACTTGACCACGCAATATTGTCAGAGATAGCATCTAACACACATCTTTTTCGCGCGTGAAATCACTGTGCGATAAGGAAATAAAGTCATTTTATTGCGTTGATAATCCGTGACGTTCGCGGCAGGCCATCATCTTTTTTCCGATGCAGGGGGCGTATTCAGCGAAACGTTTATACTGAAAAGGGGAAGATTACAATGGGCCAAAGATGGCGCTATTTCAAAAGACTATTTTGAACGTAATTTAGATTTGGCTTCGTCAGAATGAGGGGGGAGCGCAGTACTGGTGCCTCTCCCTTACGCTACTGTTTCAATGTATATCTTAAAATAAATCGAAACTGCAATTATGTTTTAAATATTGAAATATTTTACTGCTAACCTGAAACAATAAAGCACGCAGTAGAAGAAAATAGTTTATTACAAAAAATGCCACGTGATTATGAAAACTTGACCAAGCGTATAAAAGCTGCCTGCTTGAGCTTTTTACAATCATCACAAATCACATTTTTGATCTCATAATTGAAAAAGTAATCATGACATCAAATCAAATCAAATCTTCATTATACTCGCCGTATTACGCCGAAGCGTGTAACGAGTTGCGGGGCCCATCTCCGCGGCTTAGCGCCTGGGCGACACAGCTCCGAAGAAACGTCGCAACGGTGGCGAGTCGTTGGCGACACTGTGCCGATTTGACCGGTACGGGAATCGAACCCAGACCTCCCGCACCGAGAGCGAGCGCTTTGCAACTGAGCTAACGGCCGGTCTTGTAATCATGACATAAGAAATTTAATTGTGACACAGTAGCCTAATCCCGTGGACTTTCGGCCCTCTTGAACTGGACATGTGGACCAGGTGAGTGTGCAATTAAAGCTGCCCGCTGTCCCGTCACCTTTACTATTTTGTTTCCCAGTTTGTTTATCTAAGCTTCTTAAGTAGTTACCATGGCATCCATTGCGACGTCAACGCTTCACTTGTCGCAGGCCTCGACTCGTCGCGTCACATCTATTCGACAATCGTGTTGATAAACGTCGAAGTCAAAAGCATGCAAACAAAAAACGTACGCTGGGAACATCCTGCCTCATTTCAATGCTACGTTTGTTTATTTAACTGAAATAGACCGTCATAGTAAAAGTGATTGTTGATAAATCCTTTGCACGCGATTTCGAACGCGAAAAGTTTATTGTCTATCTGGGAACACTTACACCAAAAACACTATGTAGCTTCTGTGTTTCACCTTGGTAACGCTTTGTAGGTATATAAAAGTTTTAATTGTTTGGAAAACTTATAATGGAAACAAAACGAATATTTTCGTTCGGTGGATACAATATAAGTGAAGCAAGTTTTAAATTTTATTACTTATGCCTATAATCCCACAGAGTGAGAGTTTAACCTATCGTCGATTTGCAGTACGAGCAGCAGAGAGCCCGATGGCTGTGCCAGAGCCAGCAATTAATATCGTTCAGACCAACTTTTTATAATCAAAAGTTGATCTGAACAATATTGAGCGAGAGTTGTGTACAGTACACTGGACGCTGAACTTCGATTTGAGATTCCATTTTTGCAATCTCGAACCTAAAATTACCAACTAAGTGGAAATGTTATAAGATTAATTAAAACAAGTTCTTTTTTCATCATTTTGTGGAAGAAGTACCGTGCAGCGCAATGCGATAAAGTAAACGCAGAGCAAAAGCTATTCAGGAAAAAAGATTAACACGTTCAGCTCGTTCGCATTTCACACACACCATCCTCTGTGACGTAATTGCGTATTGTACTTTGAACTTGACCAAGCAAAGGTTTAAATGTTCGGCAAATGCAGTATAGTCGCTGTAAGCAAGGTAAAGTGTTTTTTATGAGTGTCCACCGGTGGTGCACGACGTGTATTCATTAAACATTTGCGTCTTAGACGTCATGTAACACCAGTGGTACACGAATTTTTTACTAAATACTGTCATTATTTCAGAAATTTAAAACAATTTTTGTTTCAAAACACTCCGTGTGACATGAATAGTGCTATGTTTTATGGACGAACAAGCCCTGAAACTGGAAATAATTCGAATCTGGCTATGTACAATAAATGCTTCAACGAAAAATATTTTTAAAAACTTTTGCAACAAACTAGACCTTCAATATACAGGGTGATCCGAAAGTAACTCCCTATTCTAAAATAACTATAACTTATTCAAATTTACTGACAACTTTCTCAGTTTTTGCGTGTAAGTTACTCAGTCTGCGGCAATTACATCTATGCTCTTGTTTCTATATTTTAATAATTTTAACTTAAATTTGAAATAAAGTTAAATCATGTTTTGTAAATTAACATACTAATTGTGATAAATAATAATTTTTAAAAAATTTAACCACATTTAAATAAACAAATAAAAAGATATTGAATTTTAAATGAAAGTCCATGCAATGCACTTTTTTCTCATGTTTAATAAATGAAAAAATTACACTTCAAAAACAAACCATTTTTATTTTAGAATAGGGAGTTACTTTCGGATCACCCTGTACATATATGCTTATTTTCAGTTTTTGTCGTGCGTATACACGGCATGCGTTTTTTGAATACTCTTTCCTTTCTCAAAAACTGTTGTTTTTGGGCTGAAATAAGCTCACAAATTCATTTACTTACTGTTTCATAAAGCCACGGCCAAATTAAACGAAACTCGAAATTTTTCAACGAGAAATTTTTCAACCATTAAGCGGTGCACGAAAAACCACCTTTGATTTCAAACTTCTACACGCCAATCCTACAAAACGCATTGACTTAGAACTACATGTGTGTACCACTGGTGGTACACAACGTGCGATGTGAAAGTTACGAGTGTACCACCGGTGGTACACGACGGGCTGAACGTGTTAAAAAAACTGGCCCGTTCGCTCAGCTGTTGAAGCACATGGGTATCGGCAGTGGTGGGCACTTGGGCAATAACTAGTTACTTTTGTCACTAGTCACTGCAATGCAATCTTGACCAAAAGCCTACCAAAGTTGGGAACCTGGGCGCTCCCTAATTTGTTCTTTATAATTAATACAAGGGTAACCGAAGTTGGCCTACCAAAATGGTCATTAGGCAGTCCACACTCTGATGTCTTAACACATACGCATACTCATCTGACTGCAATAACAAATTTGCGCCCCGAAGAAAATTTACGATTCCAGAAAAATATAGTACCAATACCACATTGTTACATAATCACAACACAACAGCAGGCGTCTCCATTATAGTAAACAACACCATAGATTGCAAAACCTCGATTATGACGTCATAAGAAGTGTCTAGAACGGGCATAAGCAACATAAGATAAGAAGTGTCTAGACCGGGCATAAGCAACATACGGCCCGCGGGCCGCATGCGGCTTACGAGACCATTTTGTGCGGCCCGCCGGCATTTGCAGAAATATAAACTCCTAACGCGAATCAAGCCGAAGACCTTTTATTTTTTATAGGACACCTGAGGACAAGTAGATCTTTTTTGCTCTTCACCACAGGGGTGTATTTAAGAGGGGGGGCATTGTGTCATGCCCCTTTCCCCTTTTGACTCTGCCTTTTAGTAAAAAAATAACAAAATTAATGGTGCCAAGTGACTGAAATATGTCAGATTCTTCTGATGGTTTCTGTAGCTTATCGCCGGGGGCGGATCCAGGGGGTAAGATGACGGGTATGCATCCTCCCACCAGCCATTTTCAACACTGCTTTTGACGCACACAATTTTTCCATAATTTCGAATCTCTTCGAAAGCGATAAGTCTTTACGCATTAAAAACAGGCATAATCGAAAATGTGCGAACAAAATGCATCATATTTGGCAAAGCACTCAGAATTAGGGTCAAAAAATTTAAACAAAATTTGCGTGAAAGTTATTCAAAAAGCACTAAAATAGAAATAACTGCGTGTAAATTTTCAAAAATTTTTCGGGATAGCATGCCGCGGGACCCCTCTAGAGCCTTTCTTGTTTCTCAATCAGCTTTAAAGTATTTCTGCCGAATAAGAAGACGATTAAAAAAATGTCGAAATTATCATTATGGCTCCTCATTTAAAATTTCTCGCTACACCAATGTTTCTGCGATATTTTCGTTAGAAAACAGAACATTAATTGAGGACGTATAGACCCTTGTTTTGCTTTTTTTTCGGTAAAACACAGGACATCTGAGGACTATAGACTTTATATTTTTTCTCTTTTAATCAGAGCGACCCTGACAACAGTTGTTGAAGATATTGAACTCGATCCATCTAATAATCCGGCCAGGGAAGGACTTCGTCTTCTCACATATGGCCCGACGACTAAATAAGTTGCCCAACCCTGTTCTAGAAAGTTCTGATATATCAAATAATTCTAATCAAAACCTGCGATGGACAACGAAAAATTATAGGCAAGTAAGACGGATTTATCACAGGGTTATAAACTCAAAATATATCGCTTGATTAATAACGTGACAATTTCATAAATTTACCTTGATATTATTACTAATTATGAATTCAGGTTGAGAAAAGAAAACGATAGAGGAAACAGAATACAATTTAGTTCTTGTTTATTTTTTAGAAAAACAAAGATAGATTCTGTTAACTGCAAATTAAATAAATTAATTAATTTTAATAATCCTCAATAAGTAGCTTTTTGAACTCGTTTTTCAACTACAAGTGCTTATACCCCTATTATACACGCACCATGGAGCTCGTACCTACATGCCCATTAAAATTAACTTGAGTTGTTTCAAAGGCTCTCGCTCAACAGACTTGTGTGGTGTAGAGTGTGCAATGCTCACTGCCCATTCAGCGTCTTTTTTTCCTTAGTTTGTTTAGTTGATTTTTATTTTTGTTTTTATTAGTTTTTATTTTTTATTTTGTTTATAGTTGATTTGATTTTTTTATTTTTGTTCATTTACATTTTTTATTTTTATTTGCCTTAGAAAACCGAAAATTGTGAGAAGATGATTGTAACAATCATGCTTTATTGATTTTAGACTACCTGTTTACGTAATGTAGTAAATCCAACGTTTCCCAACCTTTTTTGGTCGCGGACTGTTTCTTCACGAGTGAAAGTCTTTACGGACTCAAGGTGCAACAATAAAGGCTATTCACACAAAGTCCGGTTAATGTTATATTTTAGGCTTAAGTTAATTGTAAACTGAAGCTGTTGATTGAAGAGATAAACACTACAGAATCTTAACAAAATAGTTTTATTTCCACATTTAAAAACTTCAAAGGGAACCTTGTTCCTGAACACCCATCACTAGCTTGTCAAAATTAGGGTATATTTTCGTGAATGTAGGCCTGCATCTAATGTCATCTTCTGGTTGAAGTTGGTTGCGGTGCTTAGTTTTGATCATAGCTACGATAGGGCTGAAAATCCAGCTTCGCAAAGATACGTAGTTGGAAAAGGTAGAAGAGCTTTTGTTGATTGACAACAAAGATCAGATAAGCTTGGGTTTGGTTCCTTTGATTGAACTTATGCCCAAAATTGAGTCAGAGAATCGTTTTTGAATTTTCTTCTTCGCAGCTGTCGACTTTCCAGCTCAACCAGCTGTTCACCAATGCAATTCACCCGTTTCTGGGTGAACTTGTAATGCTCACACCTCTAGAGGACATCGCACCCAGTTAAACGTTCTGCTGCAATCATGAGAAGGAATATATAGATTCAACTTTGATAGACATGAAGAAAGATGTTTCACAAAAATCTGACAAACGCTGTGCATATTAAACTCTTCTTCCACAAATGCGTTCAAGGCCGGATATGCAGCTATCTTCCCATTTTCCATTCGATGCATATAGGCTACAATTCCATTCTATTTTTAAATGCAATAATATCTTCTGACACGTCCAAAATTATTTTGTCTTTTCCCTGCATAGAGGTGTTTAGCTGATTTAAATGGCTGAAAAAATCAGCCAAGAATAATAACATTGCAATCCATTCGTTGTCGCTAAATCGCTCTGAAAGTTCATACTTTTGTTCTTTTAAAAAACTTTATGTCGTAGGTTAGCTACTCTCTCTAGCCCTTTTCCTCGTGACAACCATCGAATGTTCAAATGATACAGAAGTCCACGGACTTCAGCTTCCATTTTGTCACAAAACACTTAAAATAAACGAGTGCACTGGGAACGGGTTTTTATATAATTCACAACAGATACAAACTCAATAAACACTAAAGCCACGTTTTCTTGAATATTTTTCGCTGCAATGTTTTCTCAATGAAGATAACAATGAACGATGAAAATGTCGTTGTCTTGTTTTTTCACAAAGCTCATGAATCCTTTTCTGATACCCATCATGGATCGAGCAGCATCCGCACAAACAAACACACAATCAGTCCACAAAACTTGATGCTCTTTTCTTCACAAGTGGTATTTTTGGAAAGCTGACGGCAAAAGAGAAATTCTTCCACATGGTGATCGGCAGCTCGGAATCGTACAAACACCACAATCTGAGCATCGTTTCCAACATCAGTTGTCTCGTCTAACTGCAAACTTAATTTTCCTCTTCGTTTTAAAAAGAAAATGTTTGACGGAGTAAAAGAAAAAGACTATCGTGCACGTAGTATTCGTGATAAAGTGCGCCAAAAATTTTACGAAATAGAAGACGTATCAGCACTGGGGCGATTTTTGGTCACAAAAGTTACAATTTTTTTGTTGGCTCCAATTAACGTAAAATGCGAGGAAACAAAATTTTACATGTAGGGGGTCAGTGTTTATGAAGTTATAAGGTTACAAAAAGTTACATTTTGTGTTTTCGGTCACATTATATTTTTAAGGTAACAGTGTTTGTGTGCTATTTTAGCCCAATTTTCCAACTTTTTTTATTTTTTATTGCTTCAATTAGAACGAATTTACGCGTCATGTTCAAACATTTGAAGTCGCAATCACTTTTTTCAATTGAACATGTGGACAGGTAATTATGCACCGAGTGGCTACTAATGTCAAGAACGCAAGCTCACTTCGCACTCTTCTTTAATCACTGCTGAATTTTTACTTCAAAATAATTTGAAACTATTTTAAGGTTAATTCAGAAATGAAAAACAATTAGTAGTGCTTCTCCTGGCTGACGAACTGAATCATTTTAACTATCCTGTAAAAAATGAAACTACTTCTTACAGTCATAATTGATGCTATTTGCATTATAGCGTAAAAAACATTGTCCTGTTCCTGCCTTTATGACACTGCCACGAAATGTAGTACTTGACATTTGCTTGCCCATTGAGGACAATCCAACATGTGTTTTTGGTCAATTGCAGCAAATTAAGTTTCTGTGATTTTTCCTGTTGATATGAAGAATAAAGTGCTTTATCTAAAAATTGTTGATAATTATTACCCGGTTTCTCTCTTCTGTAATGCTAAAATAGCAATCCTATCTTGATGCTTTCGTAACGATATTGACTATTTCCATGCTAGTGCTACAAGAACGCTAAGAAGACCGCTGAATATTACCATTGGCCATTTACATGTTATCTAGAATCAAAAAAAGCAATGAGTGAAGATGAAGGGCCCACAGGCTCTACAGTAAATGAACAGCCAAAAAGTGCATCAAAAAAAACAAAGGAGAATATAACTGCTGAAGTAATTAGAAAAGAATTGGAAAAACAAGGAATAAACGATGACGTCGTTGAAGGCTGCTTTACGAGCAAGGAACAAGTGGCAAATGCATTAGGCCAAATAAGTTCAACCTTTATTGAAACATATCAACTCATCAACAATCTCAACAACAAAGGATATTGTCTACGAAAGCCTCATTTGAGCGATGCAAGCAATGAAGATTTAGAAAAGTTAAAGAATATGACAAGAAGTTGTTCCACCGAAGAGACGCTTACTTTTCTCAAGAAAGTACACACTTGGAGAGAATTATGTTCTCAAAAGGTTCAAGACGCATATAAAGGGTTTATGAATCAACTAAAATATAAATATTGCTTGAGTAAGTCTTTATGTCACGCTTCAGCGCAAGAGTTAATGAATGCAGGTGTACCTGAAAACGTTGCAAATTCAGGGAAGTTACAGGAGCGATTTAGACTATGGATAGACGTTGAAAAAGAATTAGATCCAAATTCCGAAGTTCTTTCTAAAACAACTAAAAAATTAAAAAGACGTTTTATCTTAGACATAGACTTAAAGACTGCTGTAAAAAATGCCGATAGAGACTTGCAAAGCATTTATCCTAAAATGACTGAGGAAATAGCAGAAAAAATTTCGAACAATACGGTAACTAAATGGGAACAGTTATACTCAGAAAAAGATCGTAAACTGCATGAAGTATTTAAAACACTGAAAAAGAATTATGCACTACGAAATGCTCATTACAACAACCTATGCGATTATGTGTTATCTTTTCAAAGTCTATTCATAATTCCTGAAGGACATTATAGCCCATATATATTGCAAGAAAACTTTAAGTCTTAGTAATAGTTTCTAGATTTGTTTCGTTATGGCTTTGGGGGTTCCGCTGGTACTTTATCTACATTTTGTTGCAAACTTTTGTGCTTTTGGCACTTTACTTTTGTTGTGAAGTTGCCCAATGAACCAAAAAAGCTCTATCAAGATTTTAAGGAAAAAAATCATTGTTTATTTCACTGCATTTTTGTTCTTTCATAGTAAAAAAACAATGTAGGTGCTCTGACCAACTTACTAGGCAGTTGCCGACCTGTTTACCTGTCCTAAGACGAGCAGAGTTGCAGTTTCGATAACTTTTTAGTTCGAGTTCAGGCTCAAGTTTTAAAAAAATTTTGCACCGTGAATAAACCAAAACTTTTCATAGCTTGAAGTTTTGATTTCGTTAATGCGAATCCATCCATGTCGTGATGACAAAGGCTCTTATCCTGGTGAGGTGCTTAGGCTTTGATCAAAACTAAGTAACCGATATTGCATCCAAGCGCGTAAGATAAACCATTGGCGAGTTTTTTCAAGCAGTTCCCTCCTTCCGTATGCAAATTGCCATTGTCCACGTGATTGGTTATATTACAGTGTAACATGTTACCAGTAGTGTAAAGTAACGAAATACTTTCACTTGAGTAGATTACTTGAGTAGTTTTTTTCGGTGACGAGTACTTTTTTGAGTAGTTTGTTTTTGGCTACTTTTACGTTTACTTAACCCTAGAGTGCATGACTTTTTTTGTGTCTGTTACTGCATAAAGGGTCTGTGAGACCCTGCGTCCGAAAACTAGGTTAAAGAATGACTTTAGTTACATTATGCGAATAACTTGGTAATTTTAGCACGGAATGTAGTATCTTCATACATCTGTTTGTGAAAGGGGGTTGCCACACCTAAATGGGTGGTCAAAAAGGGTAGGCCTGCCTCGAGGTCATAAATGGTGATATAATGTCCGGAAGAATAGGTTTGGACGCTCTTCCGTTTTTTGTATTTTTTAGTATGTTTGTGGACTAAATTTCATGGATATAATACGTTCAGAAGAGCTCCCACCTAAATTCTATCAGTTTTTAATGATAAAAGATTTGAAAAGGCGTTGTTAAAGTCCGTTTCCGGCAAAAGTTGGAAAGCAATAAAGGCCACTGCACTGTGAACATAAATACTAACACCGGAATACAATAAACATGGGATGCAAATAGCTTAAAAGGAGGAAAAGCACAGCCGCAGTAAATTTTAAAACTGCACGGTACGACAACATAGGTTCAGCTGGGCAAAACCATCAGCAATATAAGCAAGGCAGTAGGCCATTTTCTTTCAGTTTTGCACTTCCTTGCTTACACTACTGATGATGACAGCTGAATCTGTGTCGAAACGTCCAGTTTAGAGATTTACTGTGGCTGTACTTTTCCTCTTTAGTCTTAGACCGCTTTGTATGAAATGCTCATGCACAGTTCAGCAGTTTTTACCAGAAATTGGCAGTGTTTAACGCATAACGAACACCCCTGCAGCAGTAAGCAGTCTTTCTGTTGGGATTATGATCAACAGTGGTGAACAGAAACTTGCTAACTTGCTTGAATAAAGCTCTCGATTGTAATCACTTCGTACAGCTAGAAGTATTTTATCTCGACTATACGCGATCTTATAGTACCTAACAATGTCGAATTGCGTTTTCACAAGACCCTTGCAAGGGATAGGCACGTGCAAAAAAATCATCATCTGTAGCAGCATTTCTGCCTTCCGTGACATGTCTTGTTGCATTCATTGCCACATTTTCTAAACTGCTTGGCTCGCGATCAGTCGTCTGATCCTTCCCGGCTGATGTAGATGCGCACGAAATGTAATATCATTAAGCATGAGCTAGCGTTCGGAACTTCCAACCATATGAAGCGAGCCTTTTACACATATATTGAATGTTACCATGGGTATCTGCCTCTAAATAGGTACAGCTCCTTATCGGCAGTCACGAGTTGTCGTTGTCTTTGCTGACAGGCCCATCATTTTCAGTCTGCTTTGCCTCAGTGTAATACAGAGTCGGCGGCAGAGCAGTCGACTTAGGGGGGTCAAGCGTTTATTAGGGGGGACCAAAGTTTGAAATCAAGCACAAAAGCCGCTGTCTTCAAATGAGTAAGCTTGTTGATTGGGGGGGGGGGTAAGTATGTCGATTGGGGGGCAGGCCCCCATGGCTTTCCCTTGGTGCCGGCCCTGGTGTAACATGATAATTCAACCGATTTGGCCGCTTTTTTTTTCTGCATACAAAACAGAGAAAGTTCACTTATGGCAATCGTCCCTTTTGCCCTATTTTTATTATTTGAAACTGCTTCTTGTGGGGCGTTTCACAATATCCAAATAAGGCAATTGGACATTGTTGTGACAATGGCTATTCCTTTTGATGACAAAATATGAAAATCCAACGTGTTTCACAGAAGCAGTCGCAGTTTTTTCATAAGAAATCCATAGGGGTATGAGAGACCCGCGTCATGCAGTAATGTAATAAGTTCAATTTTTTTTATTTCTAGAAGTTGCTTTGTTTCGAGATTTGGTAGTCGCAAAGTTCAGCCCAAAAAAATAAAAGTCAGAAAATTTGGGGTTCATCGATTGAAGATTGCAGGAGCTACGCAAGACGAAACACCGTAAAGGGTCTCACAGACCCCTTCATGCACTCCTGGTTAAGTACTCTAAGTATAAAGTAACACTACTGGGCAGTTTTATTTTGGAAAAGTACAAGTAGTTTACTATAGTGGCACCTGAATTGCTAGTCTCGCCTTGAAATCCCTCGTTGTGCCTAAAATTTGTATTTACACTCCAATTCTTCATCATTCAACTCCATAACACTCCGTCTCATCCTTGCCATAGAAACTTCACTCCATGCGATACGGTTTACGCTGTTGCCTTTGATGCTGAACGTCACGCAGGGAAGCTGTAAATACCAATTTTTAAGTCATTATTTTCACCCTACTCTGAATCAAACCCCCAGTCTACCGTTCCAGAAGCAGACGTTCTATCCACTCGGCCATCTGGGCGGTAATAATTTCTTTTGGTTCACCATTGTGCCACCTTCAAAGCAGGCAAGTGTGTCGTTGACACTTTAACGTTTGAGAACGCTACACTTTTACTTGAATAGTTTTTAAGTGACTGCTTTTACTTAAGTGCTTTTTTTAGTCAATGCTTTCTACTTTACTTCGAGTAGTTTTGCCGTCAGTAACAATACTCTTACTTCAATCAATGCGCTATAAGTTTAGTTGCATATTTATCCTCCTATCACGAGAAAGCGACCAATGCGCTATACGAGCTCGCTTAGGAGTTGCCAGCCATCTGTCTACCACACCAAGATGGGGGAATCCCGCTAAGTGCCGTTCCCAACGGCGCAACAAGCAAACTTGCCGGCTTGTTCTCCACACTGTCCCTTTAATGCTGAGCGTCAAGCAGGGAAGCTGTGAATACCAATTTTAAAGTCATTGGTTTGACTCGACTCGGAATCAAACCCAAGTCTACAGCTCAAGAGACAGACGCTCCATACCACTCGGCCATCTGAGCTGTAAAAAGTCTGCAGTCTACAGCTCAAGAGACAGACGCTCCATACCACTTAAGTACAGTTTCAAAATACTTTTTACACCACTGCATGTTACAGTATAGTTGTTTTGGATTTTGTTAATCGCTTTTTTCGTCTCATGTAATTACAGTAGGCTATATTAGTTTATTATAAACATTAGTTTATTCGTTTATTTAAAATTTATCTCCAACACGTACATAATGCACTTAAGTGATCGTCCATTGTCGTATTCTTTCAAATTCTTGTTTTGTATTATGCATGATTAGTGGTCAGCATAATACACTGTTCGTTTTATAACTTTGCGTTTTTCTTCAGTATGTAGTTACATGTTCATATTTGCCGATTAATTTACTTCAATATGTAGTTACATGTTCATATTTGCTGATTTGATTACCGCGATATGTAGTTATATGTTTATATTTGCTGCTTACTTAATTCCAAAGTGAGTTATGCAATTTCAAATAAGATTTCATAATAAAAAAAAAATGGAGCAGAAAATCTAAAAAAAACTTCAAAAATGGGGGTAGGTGGGGTCAGAAATATTTGTTGGTGGGGGATATTTTTTCAAAATTTTTAAAAATTGTTAGGCTATCAATATTATGATACACAGTGCATATTAAAAAGTTCATCTTTTGCGATAGCAGGTCAGAACACTTTTTTTTTTTGTTCTAACCCTAATGATCACATCGATTTACTGCAACTAAAAAAAAATTTACTTTTAACTAAAGAAACTTGTCTAGCAGCCTAGTGCTGACTAGTAAACGGGTAGGTCTGTTTTTAGTGAACTCATTACCAGGGTATAGGGCAACTAAACAATCAGCTTAAAATACAGGTCGCCAGACATCATAAACAATTACGGTAAATAGTTACAGAAACGTAAAATGAAAATAATTAAATTGAATACAAATAACAGAGATAATAAAAACATGAAATTAGGAAATATAGAAAAATATAAACAACATCAAACACAGTCGGAATAACCAAATAAGTACCGGTATAATCACAGTGCGAAGTATTGTAGATTATGAGACAAAAAAAAACAGCTTTAATCTAGGCAACCTGTCGAGTTGGCCTGTTTTAGTAAGTTGACTACCTGGGACCTGGGTATCGCAATACCACCATCACTAGTAACTACAGTTTTGACGGTTGAGTTACCGGTATCACAGTCCGTATACTTCCACTAGCAGTGGCGTAACAAGTGGGGGGCGGCATTTTTGGATAAGCTTTATACAATTTTGTTTCCTAATTACTTTGAACAACCATTACTTATTTGCTATATCGCTTATTTGCTAATCGTACATTATCTTACTGTGTTCCAATGCCCAGGCGCAAGCCCGCCATCTCGTTTACGCTTCGGTGTATTCCCACGAGTATAATAAAGATTTGATTTTAATATTTACTATGTCACAATTGCGCACTGCTTTCTTTTTACTTCATTGCATTATTTGAATCGCTCACACTCAGGATGAGCTGCGGAGATATTTTAGCATTGTCCATAGTGACTGCATCACCGCATGCCCTTTTTCGATTAAAAAATGTGCTAAAATGAGTGTTTTTGTTGTGTGAAAACCGTAAAAATTCATTGGCGGCTGGGGGCTACACCCCCAGACCCTTTTGGCCTCCGTAGGCTGGAGGTTTCACCCCCAGACTACCGATTATGGTACCCCCTCCCCCCTTTGCCGAATCCTGATTGCCCCACTGATACTGCATAGGCCTATTATTTTTGCGTATTATTCTTGTGTTGATGGTATACGGAAATGAAAGACACTAACTAACTAAGCCGGTTAATACACACCAGCATCTAAATCATTGCTGTCGCTTGCAGGTCCGCGCGCTTTTAATCGACGCATATTTTGTTTGGAGAATAGATGGCCACAATTGAAGCTGATTAATGCTTAAAAAACTATTACTCATTTGGGAGCGGCAATTTCTAGAACCGCCCTGGACGGCAGAACCTCTCGCTACGTCAATGTCCACTGGGCTATCTGACTTAAGCTAGTCTCTACCGTATCAAGGATTTCCAAAAATAATTTAACACAGGATAAGTTTTTGGAACATCCTTTCCTTTTTGACTGCAACTGCGCAAACCCGCTTTCTGTTCTAACGACAGTTTGATGTATCTTTACACATCATGCCTGATCAGTATGGTTTTCTATGCATTCTGCACTCGGTATATTTTATGTGTGTTTACAAAAAATAATATTACGTATGCAAGTTGCAAGCGTAAGGGCTTGTGGTCAATTTCTTGCTGGTGCTCTTTCCTTTTAAATTACGCTACTAATTTTTCACTGCGCAAAGTTTGCAAACCTTGACGTAGCTACTATATACGTACCACAAAAATTACAATTTCTTGGTTGAACAAAACGTGAAGGATTATTGTCGCATTGGTTGAGGTTATAAGCATATAACTAGCAGAATTTAATAATTGTGTTGTTGTACTTATATTTTTTTTGTTTGTACTTCAGTATTTTGTCTTGTGTGCTCATTTCAGGGGTGAAAATAAATAAAGGTGAGGTCGCGAAAGGTGATGGCTGCAATTGTAGCAAGCTGGTGGCACTAAAACGAAAAATGCTGTGTTTGATTTTCCCATTTACTTATTGTAATGAAGTTGCTCGAACTACAGTATTGTAGGTTATTACTTGTCACTCCTGTGATATTATTTGAGTTTTTATTTTAGGTGATCTTCATAAAATCTTAGTTTAGCCTGTCCTTTCTGATATATTGCCAAGTTAACGAAGAAAACTCTACTTAAACTGAAAAAACACTGGTATATTGTCGTATTGATCATCCTGCTGCGGTACATGACCACAAATGAGCCAGTCAATAATCAAAACAAAAATTAATAAAAAAAGGAGCAGTTCTAGCTCTCCTTTGAATCAAACTCAAGACAGTTTTCAAAACGAAGAACCCGAGAGTCAGAAATCTTCTCCAAAGCTCAGTAGTGCGAAATCAGGTAAACAATCTGCGATTGTTGGCAAAGGAATATTTAACTCTTCCACAAGTTCAACACCAAAAACAAAGCCCTGCAAGGAAAGTAATACCACAGCAACACAAGGAAGTTCTGCAGAGGAAACTTCTACAGCACCTAATGAGAATTCTTATCAAGAAACTAATGAGAATTCTAATCAAGCAACAAGTAATAAAGAGAACGTGCAAAGTAACGAAGATTTGGAAATAGTATTGCGAAGGTTGCCTTTGGTATCAAATGGTACCATTAGCCCATATTTATCTGAAAAACCCTGCGATGAATCATTGTTCCTGTTACATGTAAATATTAACAGCTTAGAAACAAACTTTAAAAAACTTGAAAATTTGATCCAGGCGTTTACCAAAAAACGTCCTGATGCAATTTGCGTTTCTGAAATAAACAGACCCGACAAGGACAAAGTAAAATTAGACGACTATGATTACTATGAAAATCGCTTGGAAAAGGGTAAAGGAGGCGTAGCAATTTATGTTCGAAACAAGTATAAGAGCGCAGAAATATGTCAATATAAAATTCCCGATGGCGGAACTAACAAAAACCCAGGCAAACCAAATTGCGAAACTATTTGGGTGGAATTGACTACTGCTGAGGGAGAAATTGTAGTTGGCTGTGTGTATAGACACCCTGACCAAAAAATTACAGATTTTGACACTTTCGAAAATAAACTAAAAGAAAAAATCTCTAAAATAAAAAAGGACGATAAAATAATTTACGTTTTAGGTGATTTCAATATCGATATGCTGGCAAATTCAGAGCTTCAAATCGAAATGAGCAAGCACTGCGCTTTGATAAAAAGCTTAGGGTTTAAATTGTTAATCACAGGCCCGACAAGACATGTGGCGATTCACAAACCATCTTTGATTGATCACATTTATACCAATGACTCCAACACCAAAAACATAACAGCAGGTATTGTACAAACGAATGATGTGTCAGACCACTTTCCTATTTATTGTGTAATTCCTGTGGATTCTGACAGTCCAACATCAACTGATCAAAAAGATCATCTTCCTAGTCAGTTTAAACTAACGATTCCTTATCCTAAGGCACTAAATATTGCAAAGGGAAGCTTGTAACTAAAGGAGTATTTAAACTACATATTATAGGTCTACGATTTTTCATACGCAAAGTGACGTAAGCCACGTAACAGTGAAAGGTTATTGTTACGTTGTCAATTCAGATTTGTGTTGTTACTTTACTATGTTGTAGCGAATCGAACTCTAGTTCACCTATTTATGTTAAACGCGATCGTTTTGTTGTTCTGCGGCAGTTGGTGTAGTAATCAGCGCCACAGGGTTTCATAAGTTTCGTAATTGCGAAAAGAAAACTAGATCTATTCGGCCAATGCAATCATTCCAGTATAAGTGCTGAGATGTGTAAACGTCGAAATTGCGTGCTAGTTCAGATGTGTAAACATCAATTTATAAGCCGGTTATTCCAGTTATCTACAGTTGAACCTGTTGCTAAATTTGATTTATAACCGGCATTGGCCAAGCAATGAGATTCAGTATATTTTCTATTGGAAGAAGTTGGTGCAAACCAGAAGTTATTACATTCGTGCAATATATTTACTTTATTCAAGCCAGTCCGCGTTTTACGAGTGTTAGTCTCGCGTTTTGACAGGTGGCGTGATTGAGACGTAACAGTTATGACGTAAAGCTACGCCAATTTGCTAGGCATTCTAGAAAAATATGTGAGGTATATGCAAAACAACCCGGATAACAAGCGGTGTGGGGTTCAAACTCAGTGAAGATGTTTCTGCAGGACAAAAAAACTTGGATAAATATCTAATTTAACGCAAACCGACCTTAACTCCCATTAAATGGCAGCAGGTTTATTAGTATTTCTATTATTTAAAAAAAAGTGATTTTTGTCTGGACATGAGAACAGTATTAAATGCTAAATTTGCGGAAATGTTGAAAGTTTCGTTTGCTTATAGCAGACAAAGTTTTGTCGTGAAGTTATATTATCACTCATTGTTTTGAAATAGTTTTGTTATGAAAAAGCTTTGATTTGAATGATCGAATTCGCGAACATTTTATTGTGATAGAAAAAGAACTGTCCGGATTATAGGCTTTACTGGTTAATGAATCTACGGACCGAACAGGGAAAGCTATATTAGTGCGCTGCTACATACAAAAGCTTGAGAATCACTGGTTTAAACTGTGTTTAAGTTATTTTTTAGATTATTGTGTTATTATCGTGTTGTCATTTTTTTAACTTGTTTTACTTGTTTACTTTAGTACAATCGATAGTTTTTGTAGCTCGATTTATGGCATGATTTGACTTATCATTGTTGTCTTTATAGACTTTAGGCTTGCGATGTGGCTATCATAATTTCTTATATAACTCTATGCGTGTATAACACTATATGACGTGATGAACAGTATTATTCTCGTTTAATATGTATTGTACAGGTGGTAGTGTTTTTGAATTAATAATTTCCATGTCGTTTTTGCGTCCGATTTAATTGTTTTTTTCGTTGATTGTCATGGATATTTTTGGCGTCTGCTTTTTGATAAAAACGGTGTTTATTGTACAAATATATCATGTTATATTTATGAAGTATGTGTTGGAGCCAAGTTTTTTGATAAAGACCAACTGAACCATGGTGCTAAAAATTTTCGAGGTATAATCTATAAAAAAAAGCACAACTTTTTAATGATGAATAGGCTACCAATGCTTTCCATTCGCGTTTAGCTCCTTCAAAACAAAACTTGCACGATGAATTCCAATTTAGCAAAAAAAAATATTTATGCCTAAACTAACATAATACTCAATAAGATCGCAAAGAGTGACACGAAAATCGAACTTGCCTTGTGGAACTATAGATAGAAATCACTCTTTGTTTTGAGATTGTCTTATGCTTGGATATTTGGTGTATCAGTTAAAAACAACAACTGCCAAAATCAGTAGGCATCAATTAAAATCAAAGTCTTTATATTTGGCTGGTTCGTCGTCGCAGAGTTCTGGATGGACCGGCTTTTTCACGCTCAAACCCGCCCCGAACTAGAAGCTGATTTGAAACCTAATCAGGCCCCAAACACCTGAAAGATAAATTCGGTCAAATTCGTATTTCCTGAAATAAACTTTGGTGTTTGAACAAAGTACGCCGCCATGATAAGAGGCAATACAATAAACTTGTAAATACGCAAACTGCTTGGCTTCACTACAGTGCATGGCGCTAAAAATAGGGGGTCGTTTCTTCAAAGTGGGCCCGAATTAAGCCCGAAGTTTTTCTCCAACTCGATCCGAAAATCCCTGTCCGACTCTACGCGTTCGGATCATGTTTATGATTTTCGCCATGAAATTAGTATTCGCAACTTGCCATGCGCTTAACACAAGTGAGAAGTTTTTATAATGGGCTAACACGTAATCAAAATTACTGTACCATGAAATGCGGTTAGCTCTGCCATGAATCGAACCCGTCACGCAGAATTTGTGCCCTTCGTGCAATGTCGCGCGGTAATATCGTTGACTATAGAGCAGCGGTAAAATTGCAGTCGCATTTACTAAACCCAGCTCTTGTTAAAAATATGCGATCAAATTGCCTCCTACAGTAGGCCTATTTCATTTCTGAATTTTGTGTTTCTGATCATGTTGGTTGCTATGGTATCCATCGCGTCTTCGACGTTTTGAATTATTATATTTGACAAAGCTCCGTTCGTCTTTTAATATTGAGTAAGACTGCAAAACCTACTGTACTTTTTATTTCTGTAAATACACCACCGACCTGCACGGAAATCTTTAGAATTTTTAACAAACTTTTTGATGAAAAAAAAAGAGTTGCGAGAAGACAACCTTTTCGCTTTGCGTTTGATGAAAATCAATTTAAACCATGTCACCTTTAGATCGAATGTATTCACTACCGGTACGCCTTTTACTGTAGACAATGGACCATTTACAGGTATAAAGGCATAATTTTGCGGAAAAAAAAACAAAGACAATTTTTCGTAGGAAAATTACCAAAAATCGGTATACGAGTATCGTTATCGTCGTTGCTTTTTAAAAAATATACCGTTGTTGGTAAGCCAACCGTCGTCACTTTTTTTCAAAATATTGGTATCGATATCGTACCGAGTAACATAATTAACGGTATGGCAGCTCTGGCACTAACATAGTTATCGGTATGGTAAATAAGCGTTAGTTGAAAATATAATGTGTAAGTGGAAAGCAAAATACGCTAGTGAGAAATGAACGCTAACTGTCCAGTACTTATCATTTAGTTCAGGTTCCCAATTTTTAATATATTGAGTTTCGATATTTTACTTTGCCAGTGCCGGTAGTATGGTTAACCTAAGGACATGCTACCCCGCAAAAGCTTGCACTCGCAGTTTCAATGTTTTTTGAAAATCTTTTATTCGTTAAAATCTGTAGACCAAATTGTGATTGCCGCATTAACAAATTTGATTTCATGTTTTTCTGCTGAAATTAAAATTGACGAAACAAATCAAAACTGCACTGTGTCTAAATACACGCCATACATGTTAGCTTTCTTTGGCATGCAGTGGTCAAGCACTTCACTATCGGTGCGGAAGGTCTGTAAATCGATTCCTGGGCAGGTAAAATCAAACACTGTGTCGCCAGTGGCTCGCCACTGCTGCGAAGTTTCTTGGGAGCAGTGTTGCTCAAGCACTAAGCCGTAGAGATGAGCCCCACCACTGACACCTGGGCATCACTTGTTACACCCTTCGGTGTGATGGTGCGAGTAAAAAGAAGTTGTAGTTTTTATGGCCAAGCGTTCATATGAAGTTGAAATAGGACACTTATTGACTGAACTGGGTATTTGTCATCAATCACAGCAAAATAAAAATCAAAGGGTAAACAAAATTGAGCTGACACCAAAGAAAAAGAGATAGAGCCCACTCGATGTAATGATATAAAGAAAAAATTGCCGGCACCTTCCAAAGTGGCGCCAGCGGTGTGGTGCATGGTTAGTAGGCTACATGGGAGTGGGACTAACGCTTATAGCAATGATTTGTAACCAAGGTTCGTTCGAACCCTTGGGGTTCGACGGAGTTATCTCAGGGGTTCGGAGAAAGCTTTCCAAAATTTGATATACTGCAAAGAATTATAAAATTTCCCTTGACGTTCTCACATCATTTGTAACCACTTATTTATGCGAGCGTGCGTTTTTTAGTCTGGTGGAAGTCAAAATATAAAAAAACGAAACAGGCTGGCGTGGAAAAATGACTTGAAACATGCTTTTTCCGAAACAAAGCCTCGAATTTTTCAGTCGATTGCCCAAAAAAATATAAAAAACAGAGAGCACGTTGATTTTACAAAGTGTTTATTCGTGATATGATTAAATGTGGTTGGTTTTTAGTTACATGAGTGAGAAAAAATTAGGGGTGCAATGAAATAGCGCAGAATAACGTGGGGTTTGGCAAGCGAACAAAGGCTAAGAACCACGGACTTGTTTGGCGACGAATAAAGCAAACATGTTATAAAACCATTCTGATATTTATGCATCGAGTAATTCGTGTAGCCTACCTGCACGTCACAGGTCCAAGCTCGGAGGATTTCGTTTATGGTGTAACTTTACCAATCAATTAGCAAGTTTTGCATCAAAGCTAATTGAAACGCCTAATATTTTTGCAGCAAAGTTAGTAGCAGTGTGTGGACAATTCTTCTTATTCTTCATTCTATGACCTGATTCCAAGCTTATTCTTCATTCTATGATGTCCTCAATTTCAATACTTACAGTTACGGTATAGGTTAAAAAAGTAAAAGCTCCAATTTTAAAAAGTTATTTCAAGAATCAGCCGACCAGATGGTGTAGTGATGAAAGAAATCGCTGTCGACAAGGGAGGTCTTGTGTTCAACTCCCGGGCTGGTCAAATAGCTACTTTATCTGTATTGAGAATCGAACTAGGGATTCAAGCATTTACACTTTCAGTAAAATTTATTTAATCAGGAAAGTATCTTTACATCATTTAATAAACAGCCCAAAGAGCGGATCCGGAACGAGACTTCAAGAGAACTCATGTTCCTAAATTTTTAGTTATGCGTATTAAAGCGTTGGTAGGCCTACTTCGATACTTTAAGAAATACAAAACGCAAGATAAGCATTTTTGATTCCCCTCTCCCCCTCAAAATTCCCGGGTTATGCCCCTGTCTGAGCCAATCCATGCAGTCATTTTTTATTGTTATCTCGATTTTTCTTTTTTTTTCAATAATACTGGCGATATTCTCGAACGTTCACTGGCAAAATATTCCCTTCCCAAACTAAGTTGAATCATAGTCAGCTGCAAAGTTTTGGTGGTTTGTAGCCCAAATCCACTTAAAAAGCAGCAAATTGCCATAAAAAGGAACACAAAATAATTTTTTAACGAAACAATTAAACGCACGTGCTTCTCTTAACAGCTCAGATGGCCGAGTGGAGAGAGCGTCCACGTTTGGAGCTGCAGACTCGAGTTTGATTCCGAGTCGGGTCAAACCAATGACTTTAAAATTGGCATTTACAGCTTTCCTGCTTAAAGCTCAGTACTGAAGAAACAGTGTGGTGAACAAGCCGGCAAGTTTGCTTGTTGTGCCGTTGGGAACGGCACTTAGCGGGATTCCCGCATCTTGATGTGGTAGACAGATGACTGGCAACTCCTAAGCAAGCTCGTATAGCGTATTGATTGCTTTCTCATGATAAGAGGATAAATATGCAACTAAATACAAAAAAACTAAATACTTACAATTAACTATATCTGAAACAAAAACAGAAGTAAATTACATTAATCTCCAGCTCATGGGCTGACAAATTTAACTGCAAGGAAGCGAAGAGATTGAGAATCACTGCAAATTTCAAATATTATCATCTACTACATGTGTATTTTAAATACACTATTAAAATACACTACTAAAAAATAATCTTCTTATGGCGTCACACTATTAAGCATTCTAAAAATAACAACCAACAAAAAATTTTATCTTAATGTATTGTTAAGCAAAAGATTATCTTTTATCTTTTTTCGGAAAACCAAACAAAAGAATCTACCGTGTACGAAAAAAAGTTATTCATAAAAAGCAAGTTAACTATGGAATCGAAATTAGCCCAAAACATTTAAAACAGCATTTCCTGCAGTCACCTGGGGGCCCTGATTCGGATAGGGCTGCCACAGCCCTACTCACAAGGCTCGACGGGAAGCGGAGAAATCGCTGGTCAGAGACGGTCCGCAACATTGACTTTTCGCACTCCAGCCGGCTGGCATGGAATACTATAAACAACTTGACTGGTAGGTCACGACAATCCCCTCGTCAATGTCCCGTTTCAGCTGATGCTATTGCTTCTCAGCTGGTTAAAAACGGGAAATACGAAGGTGTGAATCGACGCTCATCTCGGCTCGTTTTACAGGAAGTGTCTGACCTTTGGAGGGCTGATTCATTACATCCTGCGAATGTCTCTGGGAGTTTTTTCCCATCGGGAGTTCGCTGCTGCCCTCCAACATCTAAAACCAGGCAAAGCTCCTGGACCTGATTCCATTTGTCCGGAGCTGATAATCCATGCTGGAGCCAGCTTAAAATCTTGGCTACGTGGCTTCCTATCTTCCTGCCTGCACCACCTCAAAATTCCTAAGATCTGGAGAAGAGCGCTAGTAGTAGCGGTCCCAAAGCCTTCGAAACCGGTAGAGGACCCAAGGAGCTATCGTCTGATCTCCTTGCTCTGTGTTCCCTACAAGATTCTCGAGCGACTTATCTACGCCCGCGTCGAACCTCTTATTGACCCTCTGCTCCCACGGGAACAGGCGGGTTTTCGACGCGGAAGATCCACCGTGGATCAAGTCACTTTGCTCACGCAAAGCATTGAGAATGCATTCGAAGCGAAAAAGAAGGCCGGTGCCGTCTTTATCGACCTGACAGCTGCCTATGACACTGTCTGGCACCGTGGCCTCACCTGCAAGCTGTTGCGGCTTCTGCCGGACAAGCACATGGTTCGTATGATTATGGAGCTGATCCGCAACAGAAGCTTCACCCATACAACTGGCGACAGCAAGCCTAGCAGGTTACGACGCCTGAGAAATGGCGTCCCCCAGGGATCGGTCCTGGCCCCCCTCCTTTTCAACATCTATACGTATGATATCCCCTCCATAACCTCCAAGAAGTTCGCCTATGCCGACGACCTGGCGATACTTCATACATCTGGAGAATGGAAGGAGTTGGAAAGGACTCTAAGCCAGGACATGACTACACTCTCGGAATATCTCCAGACCTGGCGATTGAAGCTTAGCCACACTAAAACGGTGACGGCGGCCTTTCACCTCCACAATCGAGAGGCTAAGCGTGAGCTTAAGGTCTGTAACATCGGTAAGACCTTACCTTTCTGTCCAGTTCCCAGTTATCTTGGGGTCAAACTGGACAGATCGCTCACATATCGTCCTCACCTGGAAGCATTGCGCAAGAAGTTAAGTGCTCGCGTCTCACTGTTGAGGCGACTTGCCGGAACAGGTTGGGGTGCTAGCGCTAAGACATTACGCACAGCTGCCCTGTCTCTGGTCTACTCGACTGCCGAGTACTGCGCACAAGTCTGGTGCCGCAGCGTGCACATACGGCTTATCGACAGTGTAATAAATGACGCCTTGCGCATTGTCACTGGGTGCCTGCGTCCCACTCCATCGGTCTACCTTCCGGTTCTTTCAGGCATCCAGCCAGCTGAGCTTCGCCGCCAAGGAGCGACACTCTCCCTAGCCAACCGCAGCTCCCTGGACCCTGACCACATTTTACATGGCCAGTTTCATGAGTCACAGGACGTATGTAGGGAGAGATTGAAATCTAGACGCTCATTTGTACCTGCTGCTCGGAAATTACTAAACAGTCTTTCTGAGATGAACGTCCGTGCAGCCGAGTGGACGAACACGAAATGGGACATGGAGTACTCTGCCAACGCATTGTCACTCCACGCTTTCATTCCCAAGGCTAGCTCCAGACCCTTGGGTATGGGTCTGCCCAGGGCAGCCTGGGTCAAGCTCAACCGTCTGCGTTCTGGTGTTGGACGTTTCTGTTCGTCCATGTACAAATGGGGTCTCGCTCCTCTAGCGAATTGTGAGTGTGGTGCCAGTGAACAAACCGCAGATCACATCATCTCACAGTGTCCCATACATCGAGCACCCCGAGGTATGTTTGGTCTAATGGTTTTGGATGACGAAACAAGATGCTGGCTGAAGTTCCTTACAGTCAGCATCTGACCCAAGCAGTTTGGTGGCCAGGGTGGTAAAAGGATAAACCCTCAGCCTTGGTCCTTTCATCTGTCTTGGAAGAGATGCCCCGCCAAACGACGACGACGACGTTAAGCAAAAGATTATCTTTTATCTTGTTTTCGGAAAACCAAACAAAAGAATCTACCGTGTACGAAAAAAAGTTATTCATAAAAAGCAAGTTAACTATGGAATTAAAATTAGCCCAAAACATTTAAAAAAGTAGCACAAAAAGTCGTAAGCCGCAAGTTTTAAAATTTAGGCGCAGGAACGCTTCAAAATTAGCCCAATTTGCGACTTTTAGCCCAATCTGGCAACACTGGTCAGCAGTGCATTAATTAATTATTTTTTCCTGTTTGAGGTTTAGTCAGTAAAGTGGCATAACTTGTTCTGTCAACCGTTAAGCAAACACTTTTGACTTGACCACGCAGAACTGCGAAAGATAGGATCTAACATACATATTTTCTGCGTCTAGTATCCATATACAAGCGACTACCATCAACAACCATCAGATGTCTGGCTATGTACTAGGCGTACCTCATGAAATCCCTAGACAGAGGCTGATGTCTCGAAAGCACTTTTCCGCCATGCGGCCAATTGGATCGCCTCCAGCAAACTTGGATGCGTAATGGTAGTGAGCTTCCCATCCTCCTCAGTTTGGTGTGTGCCCACTGCCATGACGTCCATGCTCCTGCTGGCGCGTCCCTTCCTCGAAAACTTCGAAAATTTACCGCTATTGATCTTGTGTTGTTTTGTGTATGCACATTTGTTGTTTCTCAGGCAAAAATAAATTTATCCATTTACCTGAAAATTGGGGGAACTCTCAATCGTCTCAGATCTGGTGCTGGAGGCTTTGCTTCCTACAAGCTCCGTTGGGGTATCCGTGATAACGATTGGCGGAGCTCATCTACGCGGCTTAGAGCTTGGACAACAAGGTTCCAAAGAATCATCATTGATGTGGCGAGTCGTTGGCGACAGTGCGTTCAATTTACTGCCTTGGTAATCGAACCCCGACCTCCGCACCGACAACGTTGTTTTTAACCACAACGCAAACCGGTTGGTTATCCCCCAGTTACTGGTCGGTGCAGGCGTGGGTTCGAATCCCACTCGTAATCAAATTTTTCTGATTACGTTTAATTCAGCCTAAGATCTTGGAGGGTTAAATTCAAATTGTATTTTTAAGTAGAATTCTTTGTACTGATTGATAAACTTGAATCATTTGCTTGCCTCGCAGCTAGACCGGATACACTTCGGTACAAGCCGTGATTGATCATTGGATTTTTAAATAATTATGATGAAAATTTGATTAGGGCACAGAAAATTCACCACCACCTTAGGTGAGCAGAACAAGGAGAGTATTTTTTCACTTTATACAATAATACCTTGCGTTTTTTGTTTTTTTTTTTGAAAAATTAAGAGACCGTTTGTGATTTTGAAAGAAAGTGATTTTTTACAGTGATAGGTGTGGTAAAGTTTGTTAGCTCAGCGCGTTATCTGGTTTAGTTTGTCAATGTTCTTTTCTCTAAAAATTGCTCGAACTCGCGTCTTTGCGCAAAATCACAATGACGTCAGCATGCTTTTCACAACCTCTCTGCTTTATCGAGATGCAACTGCTTATTTCTCTCTTCTAGTAGTACAGTATAATCTGTAGCGCAGAGGTAGAATGTGTATCACTTGTGCTAAGTGTTAAGTATTTTGCATGTGCCCAGTTTTATCTTTTGGCTTAGATCTTTAGTTGATTAATATTGTGTTATATTATAGATCATGTTAAGTTCTCAGTAAATTAAAACCTAGAGTCATTGATATTGTTTATCTAGATTCTGTCAAAGGTCACGACTATAGGCGTCATTGTCAAAGTGTTTTATATCTGTAAATCTTCGCTTGAAGAAGCTAATAAATTGTAACTACGGAATACAATTTATATGTGACGAAAATAGATTAAGGAGGAAAAATAAAGCCATGATAAATCCCAAAACTGGACGTTTCGACAACATGGATTCAGCTGTCATCATCAGTAAATGCAAACGAAGGATCAGTACAAAACTGAAAGTTTGTACGTAATATAGCACAAAGTACGAAATATAGCTACTGACAATACAATTTGCATAACCATTTTTATTGTTTTGCATAATTACGTCACAATAACGAAACAAACGATAATGCAAGATATAGGAAACTACCTGACCTGCATGTACTGTAATCAAATCAATCAAATCAAATTTATTCATGTACAAATTTCCACTACAATCATCAATAAAAGTAACAGTACAGCAATACAGAAATGTGTACATTGGAGGACAGCAAAGAGAGCAAAGTGCATCTAAGTCGCTGCCACCTGAAGTACATAACCATACTTGCAGCGAGCGTAAAAGTGGAATTAAAACAAAAATGAAGTTAATGCATAGAGTGATAACCTTGTCCCTGCAGACTGTAGTAATGCCATAATTTAAAAATCTTAAATTTAGGCATCCTACCTATTGATCATTATCATGCGTGAGGATAAATTATTGTGCACACAAACATTCATATTAACACTGGTTTAGTAAGGTATCCCAACCGAAATACATGGGAAATTTCAAACATCGAAAATTGATAACATGTAAAATATTATCAGAAAGAACTGGTGGACATAGTTTGTTATCAATTGTTATTGATATTATTTG
The DNA here is from genome assembly GCA_964006365.1 of Trididemnum miniatum. Classification (NCBI taxonomy): domain Eukaryota; kingdom Metazoa; phylum Chordata; class Ascidiacea; order Aplousobranchia; family Didemnidae; genus Trididemnum; species Trididemnum miniatum. The sequence continues at coordinate 19,533,443 of OZ023242.1, read as the reverse complement.
GGGAATATTTGGTACCGGTAATTAACATTTGTTTGATTTCACGTTTGAAACAGCTAAAACTCAGATTTTTCGGAAAACAATTTATGGAATTTTTGAATACTTTAATTACAAAATAAGAGCCAGTAATATTTAAAACATTTGAAATTTTCAATATGCTCCGTTGGGATATTCGTGATAACGATTGGCGAGGCTCATCTACGCGGCTTAGCGCTTGGACAACACGGTTTCAAAGAATCATCATATCTGTGGCGACTCGTTGGCGACAGTGAGTTCAGTTTTACTGACCTGGTAATCGAACCCCAGACCTACTGCACCGATAACGTTGTTTTAAGCTATAACATCAACCGGTCGGTTATTCCCCCAAAAATAGAAACAATGGATTTTTAATTCTGGTCAGTCACTGGTCGGTGCTGACGTGGGTTCGAATCCCACGCGTGATCAATTTTCTGATTACGTTTAATTTAGCCTAAGATCTTGGAGGGTTAGATTCAAATTGTATTCATTAAGTAAAATACTTTATATTAATTTATAAGCTTGAATTACTCGCTTGCTTAATAACTGGACTGGATACACGTCGGTACAAGCTTTCATTGATCGCTGAATTTTTAATTATGATGAAAATTTGATTAAGACACAGAAAATCCACCACCACCTCAGGTGAGCGGAACAAGGGGTTGTATTTGTCATTTTATAGGAAATTACCTTGCGTTCATAATATTTTTTGTTTGAAAAAATTATAGATGATTTTTGATTTTAAAGAAAGCGCTTTTTACAGTGAAGGGTGCAATTATCAAAGTGTTTTTTATACCTGTAAATTTTCACTTAAAGAAGCTAATAAGTTTACAGCCGTGGTCCATCGATGACAATAAATATGGGACGAAAATGACTTAAGGAAGAAAAGTGAAACCGCAATTATTCTCATAACTGGACGTTTTGACATCATAGATCCAGCTGTCATCATCAGTAAGCAAGAGAGTACAAAACTAAAAGTTTGTACGGAATACACTACGAAGTACGAAATATAGCTACTGACAATACAAATCATTTGCACAGCCATTTTTAGTTGTTTGCATGATCACGTCACAATGACGAAGCAAACTTGAAACACGATAATGCAAGATACAGAAAGCTACCAGACAGCACCTAAAATCTACGAATTTGAAACTCTACACCAGCGATTCTTAACCGGGGAGGCAAGCTGTGTTAACCCATTATAAAAACTTCTCTCTTGTGTTAAGCGCAGCATGGCGGAAGTTGTGAATATTAATTTAAAGTCATAAACGTGATGTGACCGCGTGGAGTCGGACCGAGATTTTCAGTTTAAGTTGGAGAAAATTTTCGGACTTCATTTGGGCCCATTTTGAAGCCAAGAAATAAACGACCTCCTATTTTCAGCGCCATGCAATGTAAGTAAGTAATGTTTATTCGGCCTTATCCACGCGAGAAAAACATGTGCACAAGTAAAAACTTCCTGGATATACTACTACGGTAGTACGCAAAACCAATCAATAAATTAAAACTTTATTCTAAAATCTAAAATCGATTTTGACCAAGGTGGGTCATTCCCAGTTAGTCTGCAAAATAATAAACGCTCTATTTACGCTCGAAAACTGCATCTAAAATACACACGAAATGGGCATGCACAAACTAAACTTTGAATAAAACCGTTAGGAACCACAATGCATTTAAAGATAAAACTTTCACGCTTAAACAGTCAAACTTTCACGATTAAAATGAATCTTAATCGCAGAAACTATGGTATTTACGGCGCAAGGTGTCTCTTGTGAGGTCAATTCTACGTTGACCAGACCATAAATATGTGGAAAACCAAAGGATTGACCCTAATAAGTAACCATAACTAAATATCTAACTTTGCCAAAGATGGTTTACAAAATTATGGTTGTTCCTATAACTATATCGTCGTGCACACATAAAAACATTGAACGAATATTTTTCAAATTTATTTGGGGTTCTAGATGGGAAAGAATAAGCAGACTAAGGCTGTGTGTTTCTTTGGTGGAAGGAGGGACAAACATGATTGATCTAAATTCTTTTGCACTTGCTTTGAGATAAAAAAGAGCAAAGTGTCTTCTTAATGTGAACTATGCGGCACCCTGGAAAGAAGTTGAAACGTTATTTCTAAGCATCAATTCCATTTGGTGTCTTTTTCTGACCAACCTGAAAGCAAACCACAAAATGCTAAATAAACTTATTCCTTGTCGAGCTTCACGAGCAACACTGAGTGCATGACTTCAGTGAAGTTAAGCGTAGACTTACGACAGAGCAAACACAAACACTTTGAACCACAATTTACTATGGCTGAATAAATAAGTTTTGTATTACAAGCGCCAACCTTTACTTGAGCAAGAATTTGTAGATGCGGGAATTATTTACCTTCTTCAGTTAGTCGGTCCAAATAATGATTTTTTGCCATACGATGAATTAGCAAAAAAACACAAACTAGTGCCCAATAACGTTTCTTTCATCAATTTTATTAAAATGAAAGCAGCAATTTCTCATTTTTGGGAAACTAATTTAAATACTTATTGTCAAGAAGATATGCCGTTGTCGGTGAAAGATCTTCATGAAATACGTTTTCCTGAAGGCTGGACCACTCAATCGGCGTATTAATCTTTTTCAACGGCAAAAATGCAGTTGCCGCTGAAACAACAGAACAGTTGGCAAAGAGACTTGGGAGTTACAATAACAAAAAACGACTGGAAGGCGGTATACAAGATTAATTTCTTGTCAACTAAAGAATCAAAATTTCAAGTAAAATTAAACTTTCGAGCGATTGACACGAATAAACAACGTCATGGTTTGGGTTAGATTGAGCATGGTACCTATGGTTTTTGCAACACCGAAACTGAAACTTTAATGATATGTCATTTACCAGGGTAAATGCAGGGGTCTAGGGGCCAAATTTGGTAGAATATCTAGTTACTATTAGTGAAGTAAAACATACTGAACGAAAAATTGCTGAACGAAATAATAATTTAAAGAAATTTCACAATAAATGGAAGTATCTTAGTAGAATGTAAAATGGTGTTGGCTAGGGGTGTCCAACTCAAACTCCCAAACGTGCCAATATTTGTTTCTTAAAACGCTTGACAAACTATCATTAATTTAATAATTTTTCTGTTTTAAAACTATGTTGCTTAGAAAGAACTAAACATTCACAAAAATGCGAAAACAAAAATCACTTACAGTAGTTTGACTTTCATCAACAACACGATTAACGAAAGCTCTTTTTGCAAGCATTTGTTCTGAGCCAACTAGCAAAATTGACCTTCAACGGCGCAATGGCAATACGCATTATTGCATTGAATAAGTGCCAGTCTGTTAGCTGACTTCACACTTTGGATTCATTAAATTTCATGACAGAAAATCCTTGTTTACAAAGGACGGTTTGTGCTTCCAAATGAAGCTAACCAGAAACGAGCGTTTTTCAAAAGCACTGGATATGTTTCCCTCCTGCAACTGAAAATAAAACTAAATATAGTACAGAATCAATTCAGAAAATGCGTTCAAAAATATGAAATACATTTTAAGCTTTCGTAATTCAACTTTTTTCGCACGAAAATATTTTATTTATGACAGAACATTCGCGGCCCATCTGAAGGACCATCGCGGCCCATCAGTTAAGAAGAGCTGTTATACAGTAAATCATATTTTGTAGCTGACGCAAAACTAGTTTTTGGTCTAGCAGATATCTCAGCTTCACACCTCATCCGTCTTGAATCAGGATAGACGAACAAAAACTGTGATAATCGGAGACTAATTTTATTAGTACGATACTGCAGCGATTAAGTACATAACGATACTTAAAATTGCATTGTAGCATGTTTATAAAATATGGCAGGAGCTCGCGTGCCACTTTCAATATTGTCGCGTGCCACATTTGGCGCGCGTGCCACGTGTTGGACACCCCTGGTGTAGGCCTATAGGTTGATATATGTGCATATTTTGCTTTTGACTATTTTCAACCAAAGTGTGGTGATATTAATTTAACTGTGGTGATATTAATGTGCTGTAGGCTATCAATCATATTAATACTATTTACTTAATGTTTAATTATGTTAACTGCCTCATCTTTTCGTACGTGTTTTTGTTGACCGATTAAATACAGCAAAAAAAATCAATAGGTTTTCCAAGCGATGGGCTGGACATCGTGCCTCGTGGAGAGCTTGCGTTAACTCGGAGAGAGTAAATTAACTTCAACAGCGGATGACAGCTCGACTCTCTATACGCACATGATCAAATATCACAACGTACTCCGTAAAGCTGCCACACTCCTGGACTTATCTGAAGTAAGTTTTTACAGCAACCCAAAAACAAACAAAACCTAGACCTTTATGAAAGCCAATGGATTTATAAACTATGGATGCTTAAATTAATGTGGCTAAAGGAATTCTACCCAAATATAAACAAGGTTTCTTGGTTTGTGTGGTGTCTACTCCGCTTTTCAACCTTGTGCTTCCCTTGATTGATTAGATGCATTGTGGTTCCTAACGGTTTTATTTAAAGTTTAGTTTGTGCATGCCCATTACGTGTGTATTTTAGATGCAGTTTTCGAGCGTAAATAGAGCGTTTATTATTTTGCAAACTAACTGGGAATGACCTACCTGGATCGAAATCGATTTTAGATTTTGGAATTTTTGCAATAAAGTTTTGAATTATTGACTGATTTTGCGTACTGCAGTAAGTGTATATCCAGGAGGTCTATAGATTCGCACATGCAAAATCGTCAGACGATCAAACTCTGTTTTGTTGGCAAGATATTTCTTTTCTTAACTATGGTTTCGATCGCACAAAAAAAAACAATAAAACATTGAACGTCATTTGTGAACTGACGATCGCGGGGCGACCATTTAGGATTCTACCAGACGCTTGCTAACTCTCGGTCGAATAGAGTCCAATCCACGATCGCTTTTAATCGCCTAACCTTACTGAAAAAAGATAGCGACAGCTCCTTTGTGCGGTTGATGGTGATGTTTCATGCAAAGTAAGCTTATACCTACACCAGACAACCGAGTTTTTAACGTTCGCGCCTCTGGAGCGGAAGTTTGGGGATCAAATCCTGGATTGGTCAAAGGGACACAGCATTGCCAAAGGCTCACCACCGCTGCACCATTTATTCGAAAGAAGCTGAGTTGCTCGGCCGCGTAGATGGGCCCCGCTAACTCGTTACACACTTAAAACGGCGAGTATAATGAAAATTCGATTTTTACTTGATAAATTTGATCTTCTTCGCAAAACACCGAATGAACGTCAATAGTAGTGGTTCATTTTTTTCTGGCTTGCAGAGAATGTCCACGATAAAATATACAAATATGCAAGTCAGAAAAAGGACACAGCGACGCACGTTAATACGTGCTGGAGTTAAAATTAACGAACAAGTTTTAGTAGATTTTCGTTGTACCTAACAATTATGTTGATCTACTAGTAGCAAGTAGCAGCATCTCCTATAGTGTTTTGGCCCGCGACATAGTTCAGTTGGACCACCCTGGTCTGGCACATGTAAGCTGCAAAACGTTTTTACATCTTCGAACGACACTGAACATTTTTTAAAATTTTCGCCGTGTTAAAAGTTAGGTTTCTGTGTCAATGCATTTGTCACAATATTTACTTGAAATCAAATTTTCGCGTTGCACTTAAATTAATACTTAGTTGTTGTAACTCATTAATACAGTACTTAGTTGTTATAACTCATTTTATGCACGGAGATTTTTGTTGACTTACACAACTTATAAAATTGCAGCTTCACTTATTCTCGTGCTATACGTGATAACTAACAATATTACTATGCAAAGCGCAAGGTTCAAATAACAATTCAAGATTACAAGAAATTGAAAAACACAACCCTAAGACTGATAATTGCAATTTGCATAAAAAATCCAAACGTCTTTTCAATAGCAAGAAGATATATTATAACAGTGATGCTGTTTTTTTTTAAGCAAATTTACAGATTTCGTTTTTTAAGTCTTATATCTATTTATGGCTTTTTAGTTATAATTCTGACCGGCCGTTAGCTCACTTGCAAAGCGCACGCTATCGGTGCGGGAGGTCTGGGATTCGATTCCCGGGCCGGTCAAATCGGCACAGTATCCCCAACGACTCGCCACCGTTGCGACGTTTCTTCGGAGCTGTGTAGCCCAGGCGCAAAGCCGCGGAGATGGGCCCCGCAACTCGTTACACGCTTCGGCGTAATACGGCGAGTATATAATGAAGATTTGATTTTTTAGTCATAATTCTTCAGAATATAGGGAATATCAATATAGTGTAGATTCACCGAAACAGTTGATTCTAAGTCGCTGCGTCAACCTTATTAATGTGAGCTGAATCGACGCTTAAGTGTTCTAGGAACACTGGAGAGCACCGTCGTGCTCAAAGTACTTTTAGCGTAAAAGAAACGGAAGCCCATACAGTGGTGCACTCGTGGGAGCTCCCATGCGCGCTCGCCCTCAAGCCTTCTTCGATATGCGCTACAAGCTGTCATTGCTCAGATTCTTCGAGAAAAATGGTATTACTTTTGTGAGAAATCTTCTTCGAAGGTTCCCTCTTCAGAAAATTTCTGCGTACGATTCTGGGTCATTACAACCACAATGTCGGAAAATCACATGCCGAGTAATGCGCAAAAGTTCGTTTAGTGGGCGATAGCATTTATTTTTTGCATCACAATTAAATTTTCCATGTCATAAAATCGCATTATCAGTAATATGAAAATTTGCTCGTGGACTTTTTATACGTTTTTGACGTTTAAAAATCTGGTAGCAAAGATTTCCTCAAGAATTTTTTGGAAAAGCGATCGATCCTCTATGAGTTCAAACGTCCAATGGCAATGTTCATGCATTATGTGCAATAAAACCGTGCTAGACCCCCTCAACCATGCTAGACCCCCTAGAACCGCCCCTGCAACTTGTCAACAGTTTTCTGAACTCATGTAGCATGAATAAAGTCAAAACTCTACCGGTCAAAGTTAATTATCGGCCGCTGGCATTGTCAATTTACGATGCCACAATTGCAACTCTCTATACTCAGTATGCTTTCGCGAGACCCTACACATTGCCCAACTTTGCATACTAACATTTGACAATACTGACGTCTGTTGCCATGAACTAAACACCAGAATGAACTATTTTTTCTAAAAACTAACTTTTGAAAAACGTAACTTTTTTAACCATCGCAGATTTGTACATTTACTTCTTAATGAAAGAGATGTGTATCGTCGATAAAATCTCGTAATATTCTTGTTCATTTCTCCAGTTTGTTTTGCTATCTTTGAACTAGCTGCTACTTGTAGCATATTTCGTAACAATACAACGAAGCAATAGCTCTACAAGCAACTTAGCGTCGCGGGCTGAGTCGTGACGCTCCGGCTATGATGCAATTATCCACTTTTTAAGCCAAAGTAAAAAACTGTTGGCTTGCAAATTAGAAAATCAACAAATTACTACACATGTAGTGCATAGCAGCCTCTTTGGTGGATCAGAGGGGAGCCATGAGGCTCAAAACTTCCTAAATTTTAGTTATACTTATCTATGGATTTTTACTGCAGTAAGAAATAAAAATCTTCAAATAAAATCTTCTTTTGATTTTTTCTCAGCCCTTTGAAAACATCCCGTTATATGTCTCAAGCCCAATGAATGTTGCGTTTTTTCATACTCGTTTCGTTGAATTCCTGAGTCTCGAGTTTACAACGCTCATTGCAGCTAGGTAGTACGCTATATTAAACTGAGAAGAACACATACTGCAAATGATCTTAGCTCTTGAGGGCCGCGAAGTGATAATAACTATTTACCGTCGTGCACAGCATCTGCTACAGCGAAATTGAATCATTGGCAGAATTGCACCAACCATTTTTTCCGTTTCAGAAGTTGTTCAGTAGAGTAGCATACCAGATTCTGTCAAACGTTACTAAGCAAACGCTCCTAACTTGACCACGCAATACTGTCAGAGATAGCATCTAACTCACATTTTTTCCGCGCGTGAAATCTCTGTGCGATCAGGAAATAAAGTCATTTTATTGCGTTGATAATCCGTGACGTTCGCGGCAGGCCATCATCTTTTTTCCGGTGCAGGGGGCGTATTCAGCGAAACGTTTATACTGAAGAGGGGGAGATTACAATGGGCCAAAGATGGCGCTATTTCAAAAGACTGTTTTGAAACTAATTTAGATTTGGCTTCGTCAAAATAAGGGGGAAGGGCAGTACTGGTGCCCCTCCCTTACGCTACTGTTTCAATGTATATCTTAAAATAAATCGAAACTGCAATTATGTTTGAAATTTTGAAATATATTGCTGCTAACCTGAAACAATAAAGCACGCAGTAGGAGAAGAAAATAGTTTATTGCAAAAAATGCCGCGTGGTTATGAACTTGACCAAGCGCATAAAAGCTGCCTGCATGAGCTTGCTACAATCATCACAATCACATTGTTGATCTCATAATTGAAAAAGTAATCATGACATAAGAAATTTAATTGTGACACACTAGCCTAATCCCGTGGACTTTCGGCCCTCTTCAACTGGACATGTGGACTAGGTGAGTGTGCATTTAAAGCTGCCCGCTGTCCCGTTACCTTTACTATTTTGTTTCCCAGTTTGTTTATCTAAGCTTCTTAATTAGCTACCATGGCATCCATTGCGACGTCAACGCTTCACTTGTCGCAGGCCTCGACTCGTCGCGTCACCTCTATTCGACAATCGTGTTGATAAACGTCCAAGTCAAAAGCATGTAAACAAAAAACGTACGCTGGGAACATCCCGCCTCATTTTAAGGCTAAGTTTGTTTATTTAACTGAAATAGATCGTCATAGTAAAAGTGATTGTTGATAAATCGTTTGTACGCGATTTCGAACGCGAAAAGTTTATTGTCTATCTGGGAACACTTACACCAAAAACACTATGTGGCTTCTATGTTTCACCTTGGTAACGCTTTGTAGGTATATAAAAGTTTTGATTGTTTGGAAAACTTATAATGGAAACAAAACGAATATTTTCGTTCGGTGGGTACAATATAAGCGAAGTTAGTTTTAAATTTTATTACTTATGCCTATAATTCCACTGAGTGAGAGTTTACCTTATCGTTGATTTGCAGTACGAACAGCAGAGAGCCCGATGGCTGTGCCAGAGCCAGCAATTAATATCGTTCAGACCAACTTTTTATAATCAAAAGTTGATCTATTCTAAACATTACTGAGCGAGAGTTGTGTACAGTACACTGGACGCTGAACTTCGATTTGAGATTCCATATTTGCAATCTCGAACCTAAAATTATCAACCAAGTGGAAATGTTATAAGACTAATTAAAACAAATTCTTTTCATCATTTTGTGGAAGAAGTACCGTGCAGCGCAATGTGATAAAGTAAACGCAGAGCAAAAACTATTTAGGAAAAAAGATTAAAAAACTGGCCCGTTCGCTCAGCTGTTGAGACACATGGGTATCGGCAGTGGTGGGCACTTGGGCAATAACTAGTTACTTTTGTCACTAGTCACTGCAATTAGTTAATTTTTTAGTAACTGTAACTATAACTAAATTACTTTTCTGCAAAAGTAACGGGTTTTGTTACAAGTTACCACTTTAGAACTTTAAAAGCTACAGTTACTTTTAGTGGCATCTTCGATCGCTAAATAAACGAAAAAAAAAGTTCAATTTTACTTCATGAATGTAAATGATAACATGATTTCTGTCGTGTTATTGGAACTCTGAGAACAGAAACGTTATCTATCCCAGAGAACGAAGTGAGAGTATCAGTATTATATCTAATAGCCTTTGGAAATCTTGCAATCTACCACTTTCAAAAAAGAAACACCCTTAATATATATTCTTCCCAGAAAGTATTTCTCCCAGAGCAATACAAATCACTTTGAAATCTTCGCTAACACTCACTCAAAATGACTGACAAAATACGAGAAGCAGCAACACAGACTTACTCTTAATACAAATTTGTTCTTTATAATTAATACAAGGGTAACCGAAGTTAGCCTACCAAAGTGGTCATTGGGCAGTCCACACTCTGATGTTTTAATTATTTGGGAACCCTTCTCATTATTCCATAATTCTGCGCAATGATCCTAATTATTCCATTATTTCATAATTCTGCGCAATGATCTCGAAAAGTGCGCAATGATCTTTCTCGGAAGTTTTCTCACGTTTTACCCGAATATTTAAAAGAGTTTTCCGTCATTCTGGATCAACTTTCTTGGTTCCGACTTAAATCTCAAGTTGTTATTTTCGATGATGATGAAACAATGGATTCAATTTCGATGACAATCACAAATCCAAATTACCTGATGGTCATCATTTCGCTTACGTTGGCAACTGATGTATTTAAGAAATTTTTCCTTCATCTCTGTGAAACCTACTATTTTCACTGTAAACTTTCCGATGGAACAACTAATACGGTTCGCGGGAAACAATGAGCTGTATTACTTGTTATTCTCGATCTTTTACTTTTCCTCAAATCCCTTCACTCGATGCCATTTTTGCACCATTTTCCAGCTATATTCACCTGATGAGCTCACAATAAGAGCGAAGCCGGTCGTGGATTGCTACACTGTTCCCTGCATTGCTATTTTTTGCGATGCTTTCTTGTCAACTACCCTCTCCTAATTTTTATGTCTTATATCCCGTTACTTTCGAAACTGCGGTGCTTCATGCACTGACTGCAACTCTAATTGTGCATCGTGGGAAGGCAAGATATTTTCGCTTCGAGGATTTAAGTGACGTATCATTATCACGGAATCGATGCAGAAGAGTCTATCTTGACCAAAAGCCTACCAAAGTTGGTCACCTGGGCGCTTCCTAATTTGTTCTTTATAATTAATACAAGGGTAACCGAAGTTGGCCTACCAATATGGTCATTAGGCAGTCCACACTCTGATGTCTTAACACATACGCATACTCATCTGACTGCAATAACAAATTTGCGCCCCTAATAAAATTTACGATTCCAGAAAAAGATAGTACCGATACCACATTGTTACATAATCACAACACAAAAGCAGGCGTCTCCATTATAGTAAACATCACCATAGATTGCAAAACCTCGATTATGACGTCATAAATAAGATAAAAATGCTTAAAGGTAAGAAGTGTCTAGAACGGGCATGAGCAACATACGGCCCGCGGGCCGCATGCGGCTAACGAGACCATTTTGTGCGGCCCGCCGGCATTTACAGAAATATAAACTCCTAACGCGAATCAAGCCGAAGACCTTTTATTTTTTATAGAACACCTGAGGACAAGTAGATCTTTTTTGCTCTTCACCACAGGGGTGTATTTAAGAGGGGGGGCATTGTGCCATGCCCCTACCCCTTTTGACTCTGCCTTTTAATAAAAAAAGAACAAAATTAATGGTGCCAAGTGACTGAAATATGTCAGATTCTTCTGATGGTTTCTGTAGCTTATCGCCGGGGGCGGATCCAGGGGGTAGAATGACGGGTATGCGTCCTCTCACCAGCCATTTTCAAAACTGTTTTTGATGCACAATTTTTCCATAATTTCGAATCTCTTCGAAAGCGATAAGCTTTTACGCATTAAAAACAGGCATAATCGAAAATTGCGAACAAAATGCATCATATTTGGAAAAAAGCACTCAGAATTAGGGTCAAAAATTCAAACAAAATTTGCGTAAAAGTTATTCAAAGAGCACTAAAATAGAAATAACTGCGTGTAAATTTTCAAAAATTTTTCGGGGTAGCATGCCGCGGGACCCTTCTAGAGTCTTTCTTGTTTCTCAATCAGCTTTAAAGTAGTTCTGCCGAATAAAAAGACGATTAAAAAAATGTCGAAATTATCATTATGGCTCCTCATTTAAAATTTCTCGCTACACCAATGTTTCTGCGATATTTTCGTTAGAAAACAGAACATTAATTGAGGACGTGTAGACCCATTTTTTGCTTTTTTTTTCGGCAAATCACAGGAAATCTGAGGATTATAGACCTTTTTTTTTTTTTTCTTCCAATCAGAGCGACCCTGACAACAGTTGTTGAAGATATTGTACTCGATCCATCTAATAATCCGTCCAGGGAAGGACTTCGTCTTCTCACATATGGCCCGACGACTAAATAAGTTGGCCATCCCTGTTCTAGAAAGTTCTGATATATCAAATAATTCTATTCAAAACCTGCGATGGACAACGAAAAATTATTGGCAAGTAAGACGGATTTATCGCAGGGTTATAAACTCAAAATATATCGCTTGATTAATAACGTTACAATTTCATGGATTTACCTTGATATTATTACTAATTATGAATTCAGGTTGAGAAAAGAAAACGATAGAGGAAACAGAATACAATTTAGTTCTTGTTTATTTTTTAGAAAAACAAAGATAGATTCTGTTAACTGCAAATTAAATAAATAAACTAATTTTAATAATCCTCAATAAGTAGCTTTTTGAACTCGTTTTTCAAATACCAGTGCTTATACCCCTATTATACACGCACCATGGAGCTCGTACTTACATGCCCATTAAAAATAACTTGAGTTGTTTCAAAAGCTCTTGCTCAACAGACTTGTGTGGTGTAGAGTGTGCAATGCTCACTGCCCATTCAGCGTCTTTTTTTCCTTAGTTTGTTTAGTTGATTTTTTATTTTTGTTTATATTAGTTTTTATTTTTTATTTTGTTTATATTTGATTTGATTTTTTTATTTTTGTTCATTTACATTTTTTATTTTTATTTGCCTTAGAAAACCGAAAATTGTAAGAAGATTATTGTAACAATCATGCTTTATTGATTTTAGACTACCTGTTTACGTAATGTAGTAAATCCAACGTTTCCCAACCTTTTTTGGTCGCGGACTGTTTCTTCACGAGTGAAAGTCTTTACGGACTCAAGGTGCAACAATAAAGGCTATTCACACAAAGTCCGGTTAATGTTATATTTTAGGCTTAAGGTAATTGTAAACTGAAGCCGTTGATTGAAGAGATAAACACTACAGAATCTTAACAAAATAGTTTTATTTCCACATTTAAAAACTTCAAAGGGAACCTTGTTCCTGAACACCCATCACCAGCTTGTCAAAATTAGGGTATATTTTCGTCAATGTAGGCCTGCATCTAATGTCATCTTCTGGTTGAAGTTGGTTGCGGTGCTTAGTTTTGATCATAGCTACGATAGGGCTGAAAATCCAGCTTCGCAAAGATACGTAGTTGGAAAAGGTAGAAGAGCTTTTGTTGATTGACAACAAAGATCAGATAAGCTTAGGTTTGGTTCCTTTGATTGAACTTATGCCCAAAATTGAGTCAGAGAAACGTTTTTGAATTTTCTTCTTCGCAGCTGTCGACTTTCCAGCTCAACCAGCTGTTCAGCAATGCAGTCCGTTTCTGGGTGAACTTGCAATGCTCACACCTCTAAAGGACATCGCTCCCAGTTAAACGTTCTGTTGCAATCATGAGAAGGAATATATAGATTCAACTTTGATAGACATGAAGAAAGATGTTTCACAAAAATCTGACAAATGCTGTGCATCTTAAACTCTTCTTCCACAAATGCGTTCAAGGCCGGATATGCAGCTATCTTCCCATTTTCCATTCGATGCATATAGGCTACAATTCCATTCTATTTTTAAATGCAATAATATCTTCTGACACGTCCAAAAATATTTTGTCTTTTCCCTGCATAGAGGTGTTTAGCTGATTTAAATGGCTGAAAAAATCAGCCAAGAATAATAACATTGCAATCCATTTGTATGTTGTCGCTAAATCGCTCTGAAAGTTCATACTTTTGTTCTTTTAAAAAACTTTATGTCGTAGGTTAGCTACTCCCTCTAGCCCTTTTCCTCGTGACAACCATCGAATGTTCAAATGATACAGAAGTCCACGGACTTCAGCTTCCATTTTGTCACAAAGCACTAGGAACGGGTTTTTATATAATTCACAACAGATACAACCTCAATAAACACTAAAGCCAGGTTTTGTTGAATATTTTTCGCTGCAATGTTTTCTCAATGAAGATAACAATGAACGATGAAAATGTGGTTGTTTTGTTTTTTCACAAAGCTCATAAATCCTTTTCTGATACCCATCATGGATCGAGCAGCATCCGCACAAACAAACACACAATCAGTCCACAAAACCTGATGCTCTTTTCTTCACACGTGGTATTTTTGGAAAGCTGACGGCAAAAGAGAAATTCTTCCACATGGTGATCGGCAGCTCGGTATCGTACAAACACCATAATCTGAGCATCGTTTCCAACATCAGTTGTCTCGTCTAAAGGTAAAGGTACGGGACAGCGGGTGCAAGCACACATTGTTTAGGCCATTTTCAATTGTCGGCCCATTACAATTTTCAATCACGAATGATTGAACGAATGATTGAACGCTGTTAAGGGACATAACATGACGAACAACACATACACAAAACCCTTCGCACTTCCGCTTGTGCCGAGCGCCTGGCGCGAAAGCTGCGAATACTATTTTTAAAGTCTTTAGTATGACCCGACTGGGATTAAAACCCCAGTCTACCGACTACCAAGTGGACGCTCTTAACCGATACACCAAGCGCCTAACTGCAAACTTAATTTTCCTCTTCGTTTTCAAAAGAAAATGTTTGACGGAGTAAAAGAAAAAGACTATCGTGCACGTAGTATTCTTGATAAAGTGCCCCAAAAATTTTACGAAATAAAAGACGTATCAGCACTGGGGCGATTTTTGGTCATAAAAGTTACAATTTTTTTGTTAGCTCCAATTAACGTAAAATGCGAGGAAACAAAATTTTACATGTGGGGGGTTATAGTTATTATGAAGTTATAAGGTTACAAAAAGTTACATTTCGTGTTTTCGGTCACATTATATTTTTAAGGTAACAGTGTTTGTGTGCTATTTTAGCCCAATTTTCCAACTTTTTTATTTTTTATTGCTTCAATTAGAACGAATTTACGCGTCATGTTCAAACATTTGAAGTCGCAATCACTTTTTTCAATTGAACATGTGGACAGGTAATTATGCACCGAGTGGCTACTAATGTCAAGAACGCAAGCTCACTTCGCACTCTTCTTTAATCACTGCTGAATTTTTACTTCAAAATAATTTGAAACTATTTTAAAGGTTAATTCAGAAATGAAAAACAATTAGTAGTGCTTCTCCTGGCTGACGAACTGAATCATTTTAAATATCCGGTAAACAAATGAAACTGCTTCTTACAGTCATAATTAGAAGCAGAGGTTTCATATTTCCCGAAGCTTTTCGTCTGACACTTGTCAAGGGAATCGTCAGAATAAAGAATGTAGAGCTGAGACCGCTTATAAAAGCGCGAAGAGAGAAAAGAGAAGTAGTTTCTGATTGGACGAAAAGTGTCGATCAATCAAAAACAGAAGCGCTAGTGAGAGATTTTCAGCGCGTAGACAAACTCCTTTTGCCGGCATAGGATTGGTTGAGAAACTTTGGTGTAAGTGGCTTCTAAGGCAGATAGATGAAAAGCCGAGCGACCTTTTGAAAGGATCGAAAATCTGTCATCGCTGTAGTGTAAGGCACAAAATTGATTGGTCAATCTTGTGCCTTACACTACAGCGATGAGATTGATTGGTCAAAATAAGGCACAAGATTGACTGGTCAATCTTGAGCCTTACACTACTCCAAAAGTAAACTCTCGAGCGAATTAGACAACATCCGTTCCATCATGGCTGAAAATAGCTATCCCGACCACGTGGTCAACTCTTCCATTACCAGGAAGATACGAAACTTACGCAGACCACCGTCATACGGACCGAAGAAATGTCCTGTTTATCTACATCTTCCATGGTTGGGTGCTATTTCGACGAGGTTCGAAAAGCAAGTCGCTTCAGCAGTTCAACGCTGTTATTTCTCTGTGGAGCCTCGCGTCGTTTTTACGACTAGACAACTTCTGCCCGCAAGCAAAAAAGATGTGCTTCCTGCTTTTCAACAGAGCAATATCGTTTATCAATTTTCGTGCCACTGCGACAGTCGGTACGTGGGTCGCACATCTCAACGGCTGCAGGACAGAATTAAGCAACACGTTCCCAAATCTGTGAGAACTGGTTAAGTTTCTCAAGATCGCAAAGCCTTCAATCGCTCGTGCAAATTGACCAATCACGAACCTATTTGCGACTCGGCAATTGGACAATATCTGCTGACCAATCAATCTAGTGCCTTACACTACAGCGATGACAGATTTTCGATCCTTTCAAAAGGTCGCTCGGCTTTTCATCTGTCTATGGGGCGCCGTGTGTAAAGCTACGCAATATAAAATTTTGCATCATTTTTTTGGTTAATTTTGGTTAAATTACGTGCAATATCATATATTGTTGCAATTTATGTATATTACTGCAATATGTGTTAAATTGTTGCAATTTATCTATATTGCTGCAATTTGTGTAAATTGTTGCAATTTATGTATATTGCAAAAAAAACTTTAAATCGGCTTTTAATTGCCATGGTGATATGCTAACTAAAACAGTCAGTGTTGCCCTTTCCCTTTTTCCATGAACTCATATAGTGTACTGGCCTGAGGCGCTGTTGTACTGACTGTGCGGTGTGCGCTTATTGGTTTGGCTGAAACAATTAAGCCACTGGTTAAATGAATCATTTAAGCTACTACTGTTAAGCTACTGGTACCGGTATCCTTTGGAATACCAGCAGCTAGACTAGACTAGACTACTGGTATGGGGGTAACTACTAGTATCAGCTCCCAGGTCCAGTTGGGTTAGATTAGAATTAGGTTCAGTTAGGGTTAAATTTAGTTAGGGTTCGTTCAGTTACAAAATATCGGTAGACTAGATTGACATTTTTAATTTTACAGTTTACAGTATGTAACTGGCTACTGGTGCATCGGTGTGCTGGTATTCCAAAGGATACCGGTACCAGTAGCTTAACAGTAGTAGCTTAAATGATTCATTTAACTACTGGTGTATCGGTATTCCAAAGGATACCGGTACCAGTAGCTTAACAGTAGTAGCTTAAATGCTTCATTTAACCAGTAGCTTAAATGTTTCAGCCAAACCAATAAGCGCACACCGCACAGTCAGTACAACAGCGCCTCAATCCAGTGCACTACATGAGTTCATGGAAAAAGGGAAAGGGCAACACTGACTGTTTTAGTTGGCATATCACCATGGCAATTAAAAGCCGATTTAAAGTTTTTTTTGCAATATACATAAATTGCAACAATTTACACAAATTGCAGCAATATAGATAAATTGCAACAATTTAACACATATTGCAGTAATATACATAAATTGCAACAATATATGATATTGCACGTAATTCAACCAAAATTAACCAAAAAAATGATGCAAAATTTTATATTGCGTAGCTTTACACACGGCGCCCCATATCTGTCTGCCTTAGAAGCCACTTACATCAAAGTTTCTCAACCAATCCTGTGCCGGCAAAAGGAGTTTGTCTACGCGCTGAAAATCTCTCACTAGCGCTTCTGTTTTTGATTGATCGACACTTTTCGTCCAATCAGAAACTACTTCTCTTTTCTCTCTTCGCGCTTTTATAAGCGGTCTCAGCTCTACATTCTTTATTCTGACGATTCCCTTGACAAGTGTCAGACGAAAAGCTTCGGGAAATATGAAACCTCTGCTTCTAATTATGACTGTAAGAAGCAGTTTCATTTGTTTACCGGATATTTAAAATGATTCAGTTCGTCAGCCAGGAGAAGCACTACTAATTGTTTTTCATTTCTGAATTAACCTTTAAAATAGTTTCAAATTATTTTGAAGTAAAAATTCAGCAGTGATTAAAGAAGAGTGCGAAGTGAGCTTGCGTTCTTGACATTAGTAGCCACTCGGTGCATAATTACCTGTCCACATGTTCAATTGAAAAAAGTGATTGCGACTTCAAATGTTTGAACATGACGCGTAAATTCGTTCTAATTGAAGCAATAAAAAATAAAAAAGTTGGAAAATTGGGCTAAAATAGCACACAAACACTGTTACCTTAAAAATATAATGTGACCGAAAACACGAAATGTAACTTTTTGTAACCTTATAACTTCATAATAACTATAACCCCCCACATGTAAAATTTTGTTTCCTCGCATTTTACGTTAATTGGAGCTAACAAAAAAATTGTAACTTTTATGACCAAAAATCGCCCCAGTGCTGATACGTCTTTTATTTCGTAAAATTTTTGGGGCACTTTATCAAGAATACTACGTGCACGATAGTCTTTTTCTTTTACTCCGTCAAACATTTTCTTTTGAAAACGAAGAGGAAAATTAAGTTTGCAGTTAGACGAGACAACTGATGTTGGAAACGATGCTCAGATTATGGTGTTTGTACGATACCGAGCTGCCGATCACCATGTGGAAGAATTTCTCTTTTGCCGTCAGCTTTCCAAAAATACCACGTGTGAAGAAAAGAGCATCAGGTTTTGTGGACTGATTGTGTGTTTGTTTGTGCGGATGCTGCTCGATCCATGATGGGTATCAGAAAAGGATTTATGAGCTTTGTGAAAAAACAAAACAACCACATTTTCATCGTTCATTGTTATCTTCATTGAGAAAACATTGCAGCGAAAAATATTCAACAAAACCTGGCTTTAGTGTTTATTGAGGTTGTATCTGTTGTGAATTATATAAAAACCCGTTCCTAGTGCTTTGTGACAAAATGGGAGCTGAAGTCCGTGGACTTCTGTATCATTTGAACATTCGATGGTTGTCACGAGGAAAAGGGCTAGAGGGAGTAGCTAACCTACGACATAAAGTTTTTTAAAAGAACAAAAGTATGAACTTTCAGAGCGATTTAGCGACAACATACAAATGGATTGCAATGTTATTATTCTTGGCTGATTTTTTCAGCCATTTAAATCAGCTAAACACCTCTATGCAGGGAAAAGACAAAATATTTTTGGACGTGTCAGAAGATATTATTGCATTTAAAAATAGAATGGAATTGTAGCCTATATGCATCGAATGGAAAATGGGAAGATAGCTGCATATCCGGCCTTGAACGCATTTGTGGAAGAAGAGTTTAAGATGCACAGCATTTGTCAGATTTTTGTGAAACATCTTTCTTCATGTCTATCAAAGTTGAATCTATATATTCCTTCTCATGATTGCAACAGAACGTTTAACTGGGAGCGATGTCCTTTAGAGGTGTGAGCATTGCAAGTTCACCCAGAAACGGACTGCATTGCTGAACAGCTGGTTGAGCTGGAAAGTCGACAGCTGCGAAGAAGAAAATTCAAAAACGTTTCTCTGACTCAATTTTGGGCATAAGTTCAATCAAAGGAACCAAACCTAAGCTTATCTGATCTTTGTTGTCAATCAACAAAAGCTCTTCTACCTTTTCCAACTACGTATCTTTGCGAAGCTGGATTTTCAGCCCTATCGTAGCTATGATCAAAACTAAGCACCGCAACCAACTTCAACCAGAAGATGACATTAGATGCAGGCCTACATTGACGAAAATATACCCTAATTTTGACAAGCTGGTGATGGGTGTTCAGGAACAAGGTTCCCTTTGAAGTTTTTAAATGTGGAAATAAAACTATTTTGTTAAGATTCTGTAGTGTTTATCTCTTCAATCAACGGCTTCAGTTTACAATTACCTTAAGCCTAAAATATAACATTAACCGGACTTTGTGTGAATAGCCTTTATTGTTGCACCTTGAGTCCGTAAAGACTTTCACTCGTGAAGAAACAGTCCGCGACCAAAAAAGGTTGGGAAACGTTGGATTTACTACATTACGTAAACAGGTAGTCTAAAATCAATAAAGCATGATTGTTACAATCACCTTCTTAGAATCTTCGGTTTTCTAAGGCAAATAAAAAATGAAAATGAGCAAAAATAAAAAAATCAAATAAAATATAAACAAATAAAAAATAATAAAAAACAAAAATAAAAAATAAACTAAACAAACTAAGCTTTTTGTAGTCATAATTGATGTTACTTGCATTATTGTGTAAAAAACTATGTCCCGTCGCGGCAATGCAGTATACTTAACATTTACATACCCATTGAGGACAATCTAATAAATGTTTTTGGTCATCTTCAACAGATTATATTTATATGATTTTTGCTGTTGTTATGAAGAATAAAGTGCTCTTTTCAAAAACTGTTGGTTGTTATCACCGAGTTAACTCTTCTGCATTGTTGAAAAAGCAATCGTATCCTGATGCTATCGTAACGATACCATTTTGACTGCTCCCTTGCTGGTGCTACAAAAACACTGTAAGAAGAGCGCTGAATACTACCATTAGTCATTCACATGTTATCTGGAAACAAAAAAGCAATGTCACAAAAAAAGAAAATAACCGCTGACTTAATTACAACGGAATTGAACAAACATGAAATAAACGATGATGTCGCTAAACGCGTTTACGAGAAAAGTGAAAAATTAAACCCAGCCAAAGGCTTTACGAGGTGGAAACAAGTGGAGAATGCATTAAGTCCAACCTTTCAGTTTATCAACAACCTCAAAGACAAAAAATATTGCCTGAACAAGCTACATGTGAGCGAGGCAAGTGTTGAAGATTTTAAAAAAATGAAGGAAATAACAAAAAAAGATTTTACTGACGATGAGTTTTGTGCCTATCTCAAGAAAGTTAGCAATTGGAACGATATAACTCCTCCAGAGGTTTCAAGCAAAGACAAAGCGTTTATAGATCAACTAAAAGATAAATATCGCTTGAGTAAGTGTTTATATCACGCTTCAGCAGAAGAGTTAAGGGAGGCAGGGGTACCTGACGAAGTTGCAAATTCAGGGCAGCTACTACAGAAGCCATTTGAAAAGTGGGAAAACGTCAAAGAAGAATTAGGTTCCGAAGTTTACTCTGAAATAGAAAGCATATTAAAAAAACGTTTTATTTTAGGCATAGACTTAAAGACTGCCATAAAAAAAGCAAATGGAAACTTACAAAACATTGATGGTGAAATGACTGGGGAAATAGCAGAAAAAATTTCAAACAATACGGTAACTGAATGGGAACAGTTATACTCAGAAAAAGATCGTAAACTGCATGAAGTATTTAAAACACTGAAAAAGAATTATACAGTACAAAATGTTCATTACAACAACCTATGCGATTATGTGTTATCTTTTCAAAGTCTATCCATAATTCCTGAAGGACATTATAGCCCATATATATTGCAAGAAAACTTTAAGTCTTAGTAATAGTTTCAAGATTTGTTTCGCTATGGCTTTGGGGGTTCCGCTGGCACTTTATCTACATTTTGTTTCAAACTTTTGTGCTTTTGGCACTTTACTTTTGTTGTGAAGTTGCCCAATGAACCAAAAAAGTTCTATCAAGGTTTTAAGGATAAAAATCATTGTGTATTTCACTGCATTTTTGTACTTTCATAGTAAAAAAACAATGTAGATGCTCTGACCAACTTACTAGGGAGTTGCCGATTTGTTTACCTGTCCTAAGACGAACAGAGTTGCAGTTTCGATAACTTTTTAGTTCGAGTTCAGGCTCAAGTTTTAAAAAAATTTTGCACCGTGAATAAACCAAAATTTTTCATAGCTTGAAGTTTTGATTTCGTTAATGCGAATCCATCCATGTCGTGATGACAAAGGCTCTTATCCTGGTGAGGTGCTTAGGCTTTGATCAAAACTAAGTAACCGATATTGCATCCAAGCGCGTAAGATAAACCATTGGCGAGTTTCTTCAAGCAGTTCCCTCCTTCCGTATGCAAATTGCCATTGTCCACGTGATTGGTTATATTACAGTGTAACATGTTACCAGTGGTGTAAAGTAACGAAATACTTTCACTTGAGCAGATTAAGTTCTGCGCTGCTTGTTCTTCCGGTACGGTAAAACGGAGACAGAAAAATCTACTCTCCAATTTTTTTATTTTTGACGTTTCGCTTGGCAATGAACGCCAAGCTTCATCAGAAAATACAGTGACCTGGGAAGGAAATCAACCCAGGTCGAGAACAGTAAAACGTAGTAGCACTGATTTTAACTGAACTGATTAAAAAGTTACGAAGTGTAAATTGTATCAACCCGATTAACTATTGCGTCACAAAAAGGCGAAATGCGTGAATAATCATCAAATTGTTATGTGTTATACGTAAAAAAACCAGTATGTAAACTACAGTGATTAAATTGCATTAAAATTATTTAGCCAATGAACGATAAACATTTGGGAGACTGTCGCCATCAGACCTGTTCATAACCTTAGGATGGGCATTGATGAACCAAGCTTCCGAGATGAGTCGTTTAGAATAATTGGTGTTGGTGGAGTCGGTGTTGATAAAAACCAAAAAAGCGGTGAGTTACGAAACATACGTTCCAGTGGCGTAGCGTGACCTGCCAGATGAGGCATGCAATTGCGATGACGTTATTATGATGACGTCATTAGTTTGTTAAATCAATTCAACTTCAAAGGTATACTCATTAGAATTCGTTCAAGCGTATTAGGTAGGCAAAAAATTAACGCACAGAACATTAGATTTTTATTTCACAAGGTAATAACTTACACTGTATGTCAAAAAATATGATTTCAATTCTTTGGTAATCCAGTCTATTACATTACTTTATCGCCTCATCTCAAAGAGGCTCCATGACGTCATACAATTGTTGAAACCAAACGACTGTGCTTTAAGGCACACAAATCGAAGATCACAAATTATATAACAATAATAATAACGTTTATACAAAGCTAAATAGATAACTTTTTAGTGTCTGACGCTGTTTATACCCTAATCCTTTAATATCCATGAGTGCGTGCGTTAAATGTCCCACAGTGTAGTATCAAGACAATCTTTGTTAATCATAAGACGATTGCATTTCTCATGCCCGTGATGGCCTGAATTTTCAGGTTAACGGCTGGTTTCAGAAAGTTCCAGTTTGTTTATTCGTCACCAACCACAATGGATAAGACAAAAACACAGGCATTAGATAGATAACATAAGGATTAGTGACAGGGTGACTCCGAAGGAACCGCGAGGTCTTGGAGTCAGAAGCCACCCTATTGAGTCAGAAAGGAATTCTGCGCTCGTTATTTCGATCCATCTGAGAATGTTGTTGAGAATTTCTCGCTACAATGTAATTGCAAATAATCAACTTTCATCCCATTCATCGAATGTTTACCAGCAGTTGTGAATCAAACCAAATGTTTTTCTAGTGACAATCCTTTTTTTTTTTAAACTAAATGCTGTTTTGTCACACAAATAATTTTTCTTTCTTCAGATATATAAGTCTGGAATTGTTGAGTCATTCGGTGTTACTAAATAGTACATGTCCGCGATGTCCACGATGTCCGCGATGTCCCAAATTGCGATGTCCACGATGTCCGCGATGTCCACGATGCCAACGATGTCCGCGATGTCCACGATGTCCGCGATGTCCGCGATGTCAACGATGTCCGCGATGCCCGCGATGTCCCAAATTGCGATGTCCGCGATGTCAACGATGTCCGCGATGTCAACGATGTCCGCAATGTCAACGATCTGCGAAATTGTGATGTCCGCGATGTCCCAAATGGCAATCGATCGCAACATGGGACATCGTTGACATCGCAATTTGGGACATCGCGGACATCGCACTTTGGGACATCGCGGACATCGTGGACATCGCGGACATCGTTGACATCGCGGACATCGTTGACATCGTGGACATCGCGGACATCGTTGACATCGCAATTTGGGACATCGCGGACATCGTTGACATCGCGGACATCGTTGACATCGTTGACATCGTTGACATCGCGGACATCGTGGACATCGCGGACATGTACTATTTAGTAGCACCCGAGTCATTTGCACAACTTGGAAGTTTTTCGCAGCAGTAGTATCTATTCCACTACTCCATTAACTAGGCTTTAATAAAAAATCTTACCCTTGGTACCTGAAAACATATTCACAAAATATTGAAAAAATAAAACACCGGAAATCTATAACACTCTGTGAAGTTGAAGTATACATGTGGCGATAGGCCACAATATACTGTAATTTAAAAATACTTGATAAGTGATATTCTGAAGCTTTTATGCTGTGGAAACAAAACATACTACAACAACACCTGTAACTGAACTTACATAGGAAGTTCAAAAAAACTCGTGCACCGTATAGTCACTCTATGTATAAAACGTCATAGATAAATAATACGACGTCCTACTTCATCCAGGGTTAAATTTTGACAAAGTCAATCATTCAATTCACCGCTGACAATTACCACTAACCCACTGACCCACACCAATTGACAAATGATCATGGGTAATTAGTGGTTAAATGTTTAAATTAAAAGCAGATAATTTTCTATTAACTGGTGTAAAACCACGGTCGCCAGTAACTTCGCCACAGAAACTTCGTCACAAGGTAACTTCGCCACACTTTGAGAAAGTGAAGGGTGATGTAGGGATAGTAGGAAAATGTGTTGGGGTGTGAGGGGAGGAAGGGGAGATGTGGGAAGAGGTATGAGAGGAGGAGTAGGAAAGTGTGATGGGGTGTGGGGGAGGTAAGGGGAAATGCAGGGAAAGGTGCGGGTAGAGAGGAGATGTGGGGAATTAAAAGTGTGTTGGGGCTCCATACCTCAATACATTTCCCTACATCTCCCCCATTCCCCTCCCCACATGCTTTACCCACACGCCTACACACTTCCCCACTCACCCCATACACTCTCCCACACCCTCCCCACACATCTTTCCTTACCTCCCCCCACACCCCAACACATTTTCCTACATCTTTCCCCACACCCCCATATTTATTCCCACAGCTCCCCTGACCTCCCCCTACACCCCAACACACTTCCTTATTTACTCCATGCACTCTCCCTCACCTCTCCCCACATCTTACCCCACGTTTCGATTATGTGGCGAAGTTACCATGTGACGATGTTACCTTAATGAATTTAACTCGAAAAGCCCGATAAAATTTTTACGACAACCGGGAATTTACAGTCTTGTTTCAGTGTAGGCAATGTAAATTTTTGATGTATGAAAGTGTGGCGAAGTTACTGTGGCGAAGTTACCATGCGGCGAAGTTACTGGCAACCAAAACCACAAGGAAGCACTATTAACATGAACAATCTAATTTCTGCAGTTTTGACAATAAACCAAGATGTTGAACCTGTGTTTTGATTCCAAGGGTAACAGTTGCTGAAGCATAATGAAGCTGATCATACAAAAATGAGATAAAGATTTTAATATCTGCATTGCAACTTTAATTACACCAAATCTTTTAACCAACCTAATGAAATAAGAATGGAAACAAGCTAATTAAAATAATGTCACAGTATTTCTATACTGCTCCATAAAGCAGTAGCAACAAATTAACTGAAGAAATCAGAATTTTAACCAGTCACAAGCACAGCATGACCAGCAAATGAAAACACACAGGGCAAACCTATGTTTAAATTAAAAGCAACCAACTTAGAAGTCAAAACCTTATTTGTAACATCATACACTGTACAAAGCAAATAAGTTAGACAAGAATAAAAATACAGCAAGCCATACGCCTATAGTGTTGTCTTTAAAAAATAACAAGCAAGGCCAGCAGTGCAATTTGTTTGATGTCAAGCTTCTGCAGATCCAATATTGGTAAACGTTACTATAAATTTCTGAATTAAAATTTTTTGAGCTAGTTTTGATTTGTTTATCGATACTTATGTTGGGTCTTATCTAGAGTGAGCTGTCCATGTTTTTCATCGCCTTATGCAGACGAGTTAATCTAGACGCAGACGGCTTACTCTAGACAGGACCCACTTATGTTCAACTGTGGGGTAGTTTTGCCAGAAACAGCCTTGAAATGTTAGAACTGTAAAACTTTTTTGTTTCAACTTTTTAACAATATTTTTGGTCAACAAACTTGAAGCTGTGACTTGGGCTTGGCTCACTGTCTTCGTTCAAAAGCTTGATGAATATTAATTTTACTAAAGTACCGGTACTATAAACTGTAACACTGCACCAACCAGTACCAATGTTCTATCCAGCATCTGTACAATGAATCTTAATTTCATTAAGATGATGTTCTTTTATCTGCATTATCGATATTTATTTACTGGTAACGATATCTCAGACCCCATGGTTTGGAAAGTCTACCTACCGGTACTTCAAACAAGTCATGCCCAGTAACAGCCCCACACTTTTTCTGTCTACCAACCTTAACCTAACCTATGACCTTAACCAAACCTATAATCTGACCCTAACCAAATCTAGCCCTAACCGAAACCAATCCTAACTGAATTTAACCTTAACCAAATTTAATCTTAACAAAACCGAACCTGGGGGCTGGTACAAGACCTAACCCCTTTGAACCCGTACCGGTAAGGTACACAATACTGTTACCCCTAAACTAGACCTATTACAACTAAATTCCTGCTTGCTTATATTTTGCAGCTTGATCTCTCAGTCTCATAGCCTATCATTTTTAAACTAGCTTATTTACCAGTATCATACACTGTAGATCTGTTGCACCATGGCACCGTATTGAATAGACAACCGTTAGCGTATATGATCACTAAGCGCTTACCAGTTACTGCGTCGTCTTACCGCGTAGACCGCATAGGCATGCAATTTGACGATTGCATGCCTTCTTACGTAGTTATTCGCGGATTTAGCGTCAATCTGCCAATACAACTAGATGCAGAACAAAAAAGCAACTTCGAAAATTGCATGCCTATGCGGTCGTCCGCGGTTACTTTTAAGTGTTACCATTTATTAATATTCAAAATGGTCTGCATGTTTAAAGGGGAGGTTCGGTGCCAACAAACAAAAACTTATATGAAAATATTTTTTACACTGAATTCTTTTGTCAATATTGCCGAACTGAAAAAGGTTTTGTTAAAAGCCTGTTAGGCTTTTTAAAATATACTGATAGGTGGCGCTACATAACGATGACGTCATTGGAGGGCAAGCTGAACTGTACTGAGTATTTCCATAGCTGCAGCACGCATAGGTTGGTTGTAGACTACCGGTAGAACGTGTTTCAACTGCGTTCTCTGGTCAACGGAAACATAATTATGGAAGGTAAACAAAGGGAAGGATTTTTGTTTGAACCATTACGCAAGCAAGATTTGAATGCTGAAGACAATGAAAAT
Organism: Trididemnum miniatum; assembly: GCA_964006365.1. Classification (NCBI taxonomy): domain Eukaryota; kingdom Metazoa; phylum Chordata; class Ascidiacea; order Aplousobranchia; family Didemnidae; genus Trididemnum; species Trididemnum miniatum. Next base: position 19,506,484 of record OZ023242.1, on the reverse strand, counting down.
TTTGAATTAGCTGAACTAGCAATACCTGCACCAAGAACTAGAACAAGCCTTGACACTAGCTGTAACAGTGAAATGCTTTTAAACTCTTGGACTTGGTGTGATTGTAAAAAATGTGATGGCATGCCTTCTGCATTTGAAAATTTGTGCTGTAACCAAATAAAAGAGCTGAGTTGCAAACTAAATGGAAGTACTGAAAGGTGTGTCACCCAAATCAGTTCTTTTAAAAAAATGTGCCTGGATAAGGAGATTTTAGAAGTTTTGATGACTGCAATGAAAAATGCTGTTGCTGAGTGGCTGGAGAGTGGAATTACTAACAGGTACTTTTCAGTTTTATTATGACTACTGTACAGTAGGGTGGAGCGAAAGAAAAATTTGTTTAAGTTTTTTTCACAATAGCGCGGAAAACTTGCATATGGGTGAATATAATTGTCACGCAAAATTTGAAGAAATTTATCAAACGTCTTCAGGTGCCCCCGCTGTGTGGAAAATTCGTTGCGAAATCAGCATTTTGAGCTATGTTTTATAATGGCTGGTTCGCTTTAGAGCTCGTAAATGAGAAAAACTGTCCGTTTTAATTTTGTTATTCGCTTAAATATGTAATAACTGGCATTGTAGTGTAATAATTACAAAGTAATAAAGACCTGCCAATGGGAGTTTTGTGGTATAAAACTGAAAATATTTCAAAGATTTCGCTAAAAGCAAAACAAGCACCAGATCTAGTGCACGAAAAGTAGTTACAGTCCAGCAGGCAGCAAAGAATATTGGTGTATACCGTAGTTTATTAATGAGGTGTGAGTTACCAAAGGTCATAGTTGCTCCATTTAGCAAATTTCAAATGTTTTTGCAGATCAGCAATAGCGTCAATAATCACGATTACAATGATACTACAAGGACCAGGATCCTTTAAGTGCAGTGAAATAATATCGTAAAAATGACGAAAACAAGGAATTCAGTATCCTGTGTTGTTTTTGGCCGTCCCTATAAATTACCTGGAAACATGCTTCCTACCTACGAAGACACCCTTAAGTATTACAATTTAGTGAAATTCCAACTGAAAGAAGCATCAAACGGCAAAGACCCGTCGCATTCGGAGGTATCATCAAAAGTGACTGCAGAAATCGAAGCCTTATGGGAAAAAGCATTTCTACCTGTTGTGTTCCACGATCGAGTAAGGGCAATGCTAAAAACGTACCACCAAAAGCACAGAAATCTCCTGAAACCGTATCAAACTTGCAAAGAAAAAGGTAGTTACAAAGCCAAATTATTAGCATATAAGCAAGAAGCCATGAAGTTGTTTGACATTTGCACCTGCAAATGCACTGGAGAATTTTGCAAATGCTTAAAATCAAGAAAAATCCCAGCAAAAGAAATGGCGTTTTTACATGATCAGAGAGGTGTCCGCAAAATGATTTTAGGAAGAATTGATGCAGTCGAAACTGCTCTACTGCAAAAACGGCTCCAGCGTAATGAGGCCTTGAAACGAAGGTATACCTCACCTTCTTGCTCTAGTGATGGCACATCTTCGCAACTATTCATTGCAGCTGCAAATGCTAAGAGCATCGATACCAATAACTGTGATGCGGCTCTTATAAGTCTACGTGTTTTAGTGATGGTGAATGGCAAGGAGAAAGCAATACTCTACAGAAGAAGAAGCAAATACGTGTAGCTTTGCCAACATTGGCTGCCGCATGTGACAGACATGGAGTTTCCGATCGAGCTGCAGCTAATCTTTGTGTTGCAAGACATGCAAATAGTCCATAAAGCAGGCTTAACCCAAGTGATTGATTGGAGTTAGGTAAGAAGAGAACGGCACGAAAAGCGCGGGGTTCAGGCAACAGGAAGTAACACAACTTTTTGTGGCTTGTATTTTGATGGAAGAAAAGACCGAACCATAGTACAAAATAAAATGGATTATGTAAAGTTTCACCGATAAACTATCACGGAGGAGCATGTTTCGATCGTTTTGGAGCTAGGGTCCTCCTGTTTCATTCACGTTTCTCCAACTAATGGCGCCAGTGAAAGTATAGCTAGAGCAATAATTAAGTGTTTGGAGACCAAATCTGTGGATATGGTTCAAATTCAAGCAATTGGATGTGACGGGAGAGTTGTAAATACCGGAGTGAAAAAAGGAGTTATTCGTTTGTTGGAAACGAGTTTGAACAGACCATTGCAGTGGTTCGTACGCCAATTTTACACGAATGAATTGCTACTGCGCCATTTATTTGTTCACATTAACGGAGCTACATCTGGACCTCAAGGATTCACTGGACCAATGGGGAAAGCTCTTGCATCTTACCATACCTTACCAATTTGCAGCTACGACAAAATTGAGGGTGAGCTTCCAGTGATTGACAGTGAAGAGCTGAGTACTGATCAAAAGTATTTGTATGATATTTTTGGTGCAGTGATCAATGGCCATTGCTCTCTAGATCTATCTTTGCGCAATCCAGGAGCAATTAATCATGCCAGATGGTTAACAATAGGTAATCGCATTTTGAGTGAGTACATTGGGAGCGAAAACCCAATATTTGAATCGGTTACTCTGGCAACATTTGTGATTCGGGTATATGCATCTATGCGGTTTTGCATCAAAGGCCATTCATCATGCGACAATGGAGCTCGCCATCTTTTCTCAAAAATTCTTAGGTCAAGATACTTGCCAAAAAATCTTCTTACTGTCATTGATCCAGTAATTCAACAAAATGGCTACTTTGGACATTCCGAAAATTTGCTATTATCCATGCTCACTGATGTAAGACCGAACATACGTGAACTTGGTCTTCGTCGAATCCTTAAAGCTAGAAAGAATAAGCTTCCCTCAGCACGTGTATTCAAAGTTCCGTCTCTGAATTTATCAGCAAAGGATGACATAGATTTGATCGACTGGCATGTAACTGGAACAATCAATGAGCCACCTTTGACCTTCGGAATCTGCGAAGAAGAGCTGTTGCAGTTTATTAAGCAAAAAAAACACCATCAGTTACTTTTCCTTGCCTTCTTTGCTACACCAAGCAGTCGAACGCTGTGTAAAAATGGTCACTGAAGCCTCTGGAGCAGTTTGCGGTGCAGATCGGCGGGATGGTTACATCAAGGTGCAATTGGAATCGCGGGGGCTCATGCCATTTTTCCATGACAAACGAGATTACGTCCTGTGAGAATAATCGACCCTATACGCTTTGACAAATGTGCTCAATGTTATTTTTTTGTGAGCGATATTGTTTTGTGACAAGCCTAACACTTGCAAATTCGAAAACTTTAATATTGAATTTAGGTTTCAGATGAAGCTTTCTGATTTCTTAATTCTTTTGCTTAGTCAAGCGTAACGATGATCAATTTTATTGGGGTCACATGTTGATGTTAAGGATAATAGTTGCAGAATACATGATCTCAAAACAGTTTATAAAATTGTGCTTGCAAAAGCAGTATAAAGTAACAGGGTTTAAATAAGTCCAATTATGTGCAAAAATGAAAAAAATGCGCCATTTTATGAGGCTTTGGGCCACCTTAAAAAATGTAAAACTCGATACAACGTTTACATAATACTACTCTTGCATAGTTAAAAAACCTTTTTAAGACTATTGATAGCAGATGTGATATAAACAATATGCAGTTAGCAATTTGCAATTGCATCAAAAAATAGCGAAAATTGCTAAATTTCAACTCCGCGGGGGCACCTGAAGAATATCAAATATATGAAAAATTTTTGTACACTTTTATTAGTACTGTAACAAGGCAAATTTTTACCACTATTGCGTTTAAAAACGAAATAAAAAATTTTTTTTGGCCTTTTTCACTCCACCCTACTGTACAGTGTAGCAAGACTTAACAGCACCTGTAGACTAGTGTGTTTTACTGCTACTACTGGCTGTGCATGCAGTATGGTCTGTGGAATCTGCTAAGCATATTTTGCCTAATTCAACAAGGGAATGGCACAGACACAAAATAGCAGCATTAAATTTTACTAGCTGTATTTTTAATGTTACATTGGAAGTAACAGTATAGTAAGTGTGATGCTCAACTATGGAACTACAATAACCTATTTGACATACGTGTTGATTATGCATACTGGTACCTTACCCTGTCCACATGCACGGCCTAAAGCTGACGGTTCTGGTTTCTGCATCACAAGCAAATCTTTGATGTCATACTCACTTTTTGTAATGATGACATTAAACAATTGACTATGATGCAGAACCACGAGCCATGGGCTTTAGGCCGACAAAAAGTGTACCCTGGACAGGGTAATTGTGCCCATAAGTGACATTTTTGCAAACAGTTTTTAAGAAGCAAAATATTTGTAGATTTAGATAGCATAATCACAGTTCTCAACATGATTGACAAAAAAATTGTCGCTTTGATTGCAAATACCATTGACAGAGTCCATTAAATAACGAACCTAAAAAACTACCGGTAATAACTGTCTCATTTTGATTAATTAATTATTGCTTGTTTCTTTGCTACTATTAAGAGCCATGTAAACAAATTTGACAGAAAAGTCTTGCCAAAGCAATTCAGTTTTTACAACTTATTGAATCTACAGTAGCCTATATTATTTAAACCCGGCAAGCGTATGCCCAGTTTCATGAATTCGTAGATTGCGATAAATGATCCTCTGTTTTGGAACTTTTGTCAGGCAATGACTATAAGCAGTATATACTTGTTTTTAGAATGTACCGATTTGCAGCCTACAGAAGTTTTATCTTTTGGATTTATGGAAGACTGGGAAAAAGCAAAAGAAAGTTAATCCCGTCTTGTGTGGTTTTAGAAATAAGGAGAAACTTTCCCGAAGAAAACGAACAATACGAAGGTTTTCATGAATTTCAACCGTAATTGTTATCAGTACTCTGCAGTAACATAATTGTTTTTCTTTGCGGTATTTTCATTTTTTGCACTGCTGACTGGAAAACCATTGGTCACTTTGCAGCTTCCTGTTGCTTATTTTTTATCTTTTACTGTTCTTGTATTTTGCGGAACGAAATAAACCTGTTCTGCTTGCTTTGTATTTGTTAACACGAAATCATAACAGGCTTTGCTGTGTATTAGTTATATTTTTCCTATTTTTATTCCGTACTAATACACAGCAAATACTAACAGGCCTACTACACGCTCAACCTACGCCATGAGAAGGCAAGGAAGATAAGTGCGGTCCTGATAAGCTCGATTCTGCATTCGTACGATAAAGCGGGTAGAGACAAGAGCTCGTTGCAGCTACTTTCTTCAGTTACAATCCTCAGTTATTTTGAATTGATAAAAATCAGGTTTCAGTTACATTGCAACTGGTACTTGCACAACAGGTTAGTCGCACGTAATGCAATAGGTAGTTTAGAAGGCAAAGCCCATCATTTAGGCACTGACAACCACAAAATCTCTCGCTCGATCATGGGAAATCGAGAGGGTGAAGCCCACCAGAAGTTGACACGGTTAAGTTATTTCGAGCTCCTTTGTTACTAAAACGCTCCAGCACCACAGAATATAATTATCTGAAGCGAGATATGTGACGTTGAATAGCCTCAGATGTTGAAGGCTTTTCTCCTTCACCAATAGATCTTCTCACCATTGGAGGCACCGTTATGCCAGATGAAGAAATGACGGTATTGCTTCTAAATGATTCTGTAAAAAAAAAAAAAAAGTTTTACAACGGCTGTTCTCGTCTAATATAATTTTTCTAATTAAATAGGCCTATCACGCAATTAATCATAAGCGCAGTCACAACGCTCTAACTTCTGCTGCACTAACTTTAGGGTTGATCTAAAAAACTAAAAACAATGCAATGTGTCGATTAAATACTAACTTACCCGAAGCACTGCTTTCGCATTTGGTCTGCTTGAAATAAGCCAGTGTGCATTCCATTAAATTATCACGAAAAGAATAGTCTTTCGATTCGGACACTCGTTTCACAATAAAACTTCGACTCCTTTTAGACCACTGCACTACCCAACATTTTTCCCCCTCACGCGTTTCTTGATGTTCCAACGAAGAATTCATATTGTTGTCCAAAACCGCCAACATTGTTCTGGCAACCATTCCTACCAAATACATTATACTGATGAGCGCGGACAGCTCAAATCGGTTGGAAAACCGGGATTACTTTTGAGTGCTACAATCCAATGCCCGAAACAACCAATATTCAACCCTCAGTAACCTAATTCCTTTTTTTTACAACTCGAAAAATCGCGATTTGTTAAAATATACCGGCACAGTTTATATAAAACTAGTATCGCAAATAAGGGCTTGTTTTAGATGTTGCGTCGGAGAGCTAAGCAGCATAAGCAGGTTTGTTTCTTGCTTGCGTACCGACGTACAGATGGTAATTTAATGCCAACGAAGTACCGCAAAAGCCAACGAAGCTGGTTAAGGCAATAAGTTTACATAAGAATGCTGTTATCAACAAATATCGTAACCAATCAGTCAATGCTTAGCATTTGACGAATAGCACATACCTTCATAGCTAAAACTGAGACGTTTGGGAAGATACTTCAAAAGCATGCTATGGAAGGACTCCAACGAACCAGTGTGACAAAACTCTGCTACCTAAAAGGCAATTTATTTGAATTACCAGCGGTGGAAAGGGAGAAAAGACTAATTTTTTGACTTGCAGCACGATGCAGCATGCGACATTACCTTTTACGAGCTGGGATTGATGGAGAACGTACATAAACGAGTAACAGGATACTAAAACCCGGCATGCATGCAGGGAATGTTTAAGATGCTTAATTTATAGCTTTGAGTGCCTCAGAAAATTACACCAATAACATCCGCAAGCTACAGCACATACACTCACCATGCCCATATCTTGCAAAAGACGCTTGTCCAGTACGACGCTCTGTAGAGCACGATGAGCAAAACTTCCAGGTTGCAGCCATGCTTTATGACGCTGCTCTTGCTCCGTCAATGGCTCGTGAGCACAATGGTTGTACCCTGCATCACTTAACCAGCTATGTTGATTCGTGATGTGATGGAGAATGGACACCCACCGACTCTGAAACGGAAATACATTACCTTAATTTGTTAAAAATACTTTATTTTACAACATGGGAAACACCACTCATTTTTGCAAAATATCTTTGTTAACTTGCCAAATTGCATAAAGTTGAAGTTTTACATACGCGATGTTCTCCACAGAAAATGTAGGAAAAATGTGATTACTGATTACCTTTAACTGCTTGGGATCTTTATTGCAGGTTTCAGTGGACCACCAAAAATGATTGACTATCGATCGGATCCAAGGTTGCAAATTTTCGTTTTCTTTAGTCTTGCTTGCTGAGTTGAGTTTTTTTGTTATTGACTTAGCCAAATGCCATACGTCAAACTGGTGACTAATTGATGGAAATAACGATCGAATTGTTTTTGTTACTTGCGGATGTCGGTCGGTGGCCAAAGTTGCAATCCTTATCCCAGCTTCCTGCAAATAATACAATAAGTGCAGCTGTTTGATAAACAATGATTAGTGACAAATCATTAACCAAAAAGACACATTTTTATAACAACGAAGTACATACATTTTGGTTTCAACGCAAGTTTCAAGTTAACTGTACATAACAACGCACAGATATTATCATAAAGTCTTGACAAATGAACAAAAGCATGCATTTCAATATAAAGTAGCGACACCAACAATGCTTGACAGATGAAATCATAGCAGCGGTTGTTGCACATGTTAGACCCAAATTTATTATTGTAATTTGCAGTAATGCTGACATACAAACTAACGGTTACTCCGCGAGTATGTGCTAGGCTGATCAATCAATAAAGCCTAAATTCACTCCACTAGAAATTCTGGTCCAGCTAGTTTTTACCTGAACTTCATTTAAACATCGAATGAGTCCTTCATTTTCCATTCCATAGCTATTCTTCACCTCAGTCACCTTAACCACATTAAAAGCTAATATTTTGTTGTTTTGAGTATCCATGAGGCTGTATGTACCATAAGTGGCAGAATGACCAGGGCTGTCACAACGCCCATCTCCAGCCAAAACCAAATCATCTCTGTTCTTGTAGCCTGAAATTTTAAAAAATGGTTATGATTAAAATTTTTTCAACACTTTAGCAAAGCTGCGTTTTAAAATCTATAACTGCACTATAATTATATTTCAAAATTACCAAAAACTTACAATTAGTTTACGCACAGCATCACTTACTTTCCAAAAGTACGCTTTGCTCCATACTCCATTCATTCATTCATTCATTCATTTTATTTCATCACCACAAAACAACAAAAAACAAAGAAAGTAACAAAAAAAAAGCATACAATATAGCGTACCGGTAGTTGTTGGCGACAGGGAAACTGCGAAAGGACCTCCTCGGTCATCTAGTCAAGCAGCCACCCCAGACGACATCATAAATATTAAATACAAGCCAAAAAGGACCAAGAAAGGCCCTTCGCTTGTATAATATCTTCTCAGCTTTAACCAAAAATATCAGTTGTATACAATTCAATGAAATGTTTCTTTAAGTTAGAGTTAAAAGATGTTTTGGGTAGTTTTCTAATTTCCGTAGGGATTGAATTCCATACTTTAGCACCCTGATACCTGATGCAACGCTGCAACCTGCTTGAACGATAAAGAGGAATCGATAGATTAAAAGGGTTTGAAGAAAATCTAGTTGAACGAGTAAATGATTCGTGTGATTTTTTGAAAAGATTAGAAAGAGGAATAGGTAAATTATTGTGGACATGTTTGTGGACTAATTTGGCAACTTCTAATTTAAACAGTTCAGGAATTTTTAAAATCTTTAATTTAATGTAGAATGGAGTTGCTCTTTCGGAATAGTTACCATCTCCTATTAATTTAACTGCTTTGTTTTGTAGAATACTTAATTTACGTAGATAGGTAGGAAATGTTGATCCCCAAACTATTATTCCATATATAAGGTAAGGATGGATTAAAGAGTAGTACAATTTTAGTAAAGCACTTTGTGGTAAAATGGGTTTTAGTTTATATAGAATGCCTACTCCCCGTGATATTTTTTGCTCCATAATATTTATATGGGATTGAAAATTTAATCGGGAATCGAGAGATATACCTAAGTAGTTAACATTACTTTCGGTAGATATATTAGTGTTATTGAGCATAATTGAAAAATTGAGGTTATTTTTATTGAGCTTTGGCGGGATTAGGAGGAGGTGACTTTTTAGGGGGTTAATGGTTAGTTTATTCGAGTTGCACCATTCATGTAACAGAGAAATTTCGCGATTTAAATTATCATGTAAAATAGTCAAATCTGGGTGATGAAGTAGTAGGCAGGTATCATCAGCAAATAATCTCGGAACACTACAGACTGCATTAGGCATGTCATTTACGTACAGTAAAAAGAGAAGAGGGCCAAGTACGGAGCCTTGAGGTACTCCAAAATCATTATCACACAAAACTGAATTTGAACCATTGAGGGATACATACTGTTTTCTTTCTAAGAAGGAACTTAATAATTTTAAAGCTGGGCCCCGAATTCCGTAATGATTTAATTTGGATAAAAGAATGTTATGACAGACAGTATCGAATGCTTTTTTTAAGTCGAGAAAAAATATAGCTGTAAATTCGTTAGAATGAATGTTATCGAAAGTAGCGGTTACGAGATCGAGAACTGCATGTGTTGTAGAAGTATTTTTTTGAAAACCGAATTGATGTGGGATTAAGACTTTATTGTCCGTTAAGAAAGAAGAAATTCGTTTATGGATCATTCGTTCAAATATTTTTGAGACGCAAGTTAAGATGGATATTGGTCTATAGTTATTGGGATCGTTTTTGTCACCATTTTTATGAATGGGGATGACTTTGGCAATTTTGCAATTGTCGGGAAAGATACCTGTGTTGAAAGCATAGTCGATTAGTATACATAGGTAGGGAGCAATAACAAGTGCAGCAGTTTTAAGAAAAAAAGCGGGAATATTATCATGACCAACGGCTTTGTTTATATTAAGGGAGGTAATGACGTTTAGTATTTCGTTAATAGTAGGCGCTTGTAGATAAATGGAAGAGGATATACGATTCGTTAGGTAATCTAAAGGTTGAGGGTTTTTTTGACTTAGAATGTTACTTGCTAATTCTTCACCAATTGAACAAAAAAAGTTGTTAAATATATTTGCTTTATTCGTTGCATCAGTGAGAACATTGTCCAGCGAGCTCTGGTTTTGTTTTTGCTTTTTACCAGGCATAGGAAGTAGCTTTCGAAGCACCTTCCATGTACCTTTTGGATCTGCGCGGTGTTTCTCCAGCTCGCTTTCAAAGAAGGATCTTTTTGATTTGGATTTAATTTTAGTCAATTTATTACAATATTTTTTAAATAAAATTTTTTGGGAGTTATTTCCGTTTACATAATGGGATATAAACATGCTACGTTTTCTTTTGATGGAAACTAAAATGCCTTTTGTTATCCAAGGCTTCTTTTGTAATTTTTGTTGTCTTCTTGAGAACTTTTTTAGGGGAGCATGTTTATCAATGGACTGCGAGATAAGACTAATAAACTTATTGAAAACATTATTAAAATTGTTGTCGGTTAGGGAAGTTAAGTTTGAAAAGTACGAGTAGAGGATTTGATTAAGGTCAATGTTAAATGATTCTGAATCGAAGTTTGTTTTATCTCTATAATAACTGGTAGTAACTTTAGACTTAAAATCTGTATGTAAACTAATCTCACAGAGAATGGGATAGTGGTCACTAATTTCAGAGGTATCAAAAATTGCTGGGGATATGTCATTTTTATTGTCATTAGTGATGATGTGGTCTATGATTGTTGCTGTTGAGTCAGTAACTCTTGTAGGTTTAGAAATAATTGGGAGGGCTCCACAACTGATTATAGTTTGGATATAATGTTTTGAAGAGGGTGTCCTAGTGGCACTCGAGATGTTTATGTTTATGTCACCTAAAATATAATAGTTTGATTTAGACGTAGACAAGTCTGTCAAGCAAGTCGATAGATTATCAATAAAAGCGTCCACATGAGCTGCTGAAGGGTGTCGATAAACAACTCCCAAGATACAAGAGGAGGTTTTATTTAGAATTATATTAATCCAAAAAGATTCGGATTTAGCAAGTTGATATTGATTTTCACGTATCTTATAATTGACCGAATTGAGAATATAAAGCCCTACCCCTCCGGCACTGGTATCAGAATCAACGTGAACAAAACCGTAGTTTGGGATATTAAGATTGGTCGAAGGCTGGTTTTTAAGACGAGTTTCCGATAGACAAATTACATGAGGAAGAAATTTCAAAGACTGAAGGAAATCGTATAAGGAATCAAAGTTTTTTTGCAGGGAGCGTACGTTGACGTGCAGGAGTGTCAAGGTGTTGTTACTAGCGGTGAAATTTAAATTATTTACGTCAAGATAATTACAGTTTTTGATATTCCCGGTTAAAGAGTAAAAAACATTATTGCCAAGCTCATCTTGGTCATGAAAAGTTGGGTAGGCTGCCCAACCCGGACAGAGGAAATCCATCAGCTCCCCCTCGCCCACGCCTGGCGCCGTGAATGTAGGCTGTAAAGGCAGGGTCATTACAAGTTAAGTTCAGTTACAATGCTCGCCGCTTAAATAAAAATAATAGTAACGAAATAAACAGTTTAACACAATGCAAAATTAGTCAGGTTACAGTAGTAATATCAATAACAATGCTTATAGCTGTAAAAAATAATAATAATACAATAACAAGATCAATCACCCATGAATGCTAAGAAGAGTTTGAAAAACTTATATTTTTATATCAACATAGAAGGCTCCAAATAGTCACAATTCGAAGATAGTTAAATAAATATAAAATTAATGTATACTTTACCGAATGTTCATTTTCATACACTTCATTGCTAGAAAACTTAACAAACGAAATACGGTCATTTGGTAAAACATAACTAATATTCTAAGCCTCTTTATTTAGAGGATGTTAACAAGATCATATTCGGCATTATGAAGTTCGTTGTGCGAAAGCTAGAAACCGTTGAATTAGTACGTATGTTTTTTTCCATCAATGAATAAACAGTAGGAACCGTCGCTTATGCTCCAACTGGTTTTCTGACCGGCTTGACGTGCTTCTTTGAATTTAGGCATTAATCTCTTCTTCTGATTGTAAAATTGCTTCGGCAAATGTTCAGTTATAAAAACAGGGGTTTTTCTTATTTGCAGGTCACAGCTCTCAGTAGATTCGTTTGCTTTCAATTTTAGCGATTCATTATAAGCTTTCAAATTGCCCAGATTTGACATTATTGAATACTTGTCATGTGAACTAGCCACTTTTATTATGATCGGCCTTGCGACTTTTTTCCCATGTTTTGTTATGGGATGCTGGGGAAGACGGTGAATATCTAATATTGAAATTTTAGATGAGTCGATTTTTAGACCGTCATCCATAAATTTAGTCAAAATATTTCTGGTTTCAGCTTTTGTTTCCCAAACTTTTTCGTCAAGCCCATGAATCAAAAGATTCATTCGCTTACTATAGGCTTCCCGGTTAAGATCTTGTTTTTCAAGGCTTTCAACTCTTGCTAGTAATTCATAGTAGTCTTCTTTGTTTACTTTGGCTTCGACCTTAGTTTCTAAATCAATAATTAATTTTTTTTGTTCTTGAAGTTCTTCGCTTATATAGTTAAATTTTTTATCGAGACTGTCAACTTTACTTTCCAAAGCTTGTATTCTTGCTGAAAAAGTGTCTATAGCAGTTAAAATTGCGTCAAGCTTCTGCTCCATCTTTTGCAAGCGAGTCGAAGACAACACTATTGTTCGAATGCTATTTAAGCGCTGTACTGCTAGAAATTGATCGCGACTGCGCGTTGACACAGAACTCAAACTGTTGCAAAAACGCGTCTGCACTCCAGCTTGCCTTTTTTGAACTCTGTGCTCCACATGTGCGAGATACATGGCAACAAATACGTCTTCTGAATGTAATAAAAATCAGTTTTTCCAAAGATGCGCAAGTTTAAAGATTTGCAAATTTCAGCTAATGTTGAGTATGTATTGCCGGAGTACAGTGTAGCTGCAGCTAATAATAAATTTCCTGATGGGGCATTATCAATCACGGGTTGAGATTTCCACTTGAAAGTGTGGTGATTCAGACATGCACAAGTCACTGAAAGCATTGTTCCTTTTGTGGAAGTTGTCGTAATTTCGGCAGGAGCAGTGCAGCAAGGATCTGCCAAGCATTTTTTTGCAAGCAGGCTGAATAGACATGAGGCAAATACAATAAACTTGTCTTCCTTCACAATAGAAATACCTTCTTTCTCATCTTCCTCACCAATAATATGGTCACTTTCGTTCTCACTTGACTGTTCATACGAAACGTCATGGACTTCCATGTAGTCTGATTCACTGCTATCAGACTCTTTTACAGAGCTCCTATTTTCAGGCAGACACATGACTGGATTCATTCCAACTTTCTCCACAAGAGAAAATAAATGAGATGGCATTGGTTGGCAACTTAGTTGAGCACAAGCTGCACATTTTGACAAACTTGAATCGGTTTGAGTAGCGATACTTCTGTGAGTAGAAGCAACTGCTACTTCTTCCACTATTTGTTTGGTGTCCAAAGCACTAGTGTCTTCAGAGACTATAGGCTGAAAGCAGCTAGAATTTCCATGTTCAGCAGCAATTTCTTTCTCAATATCTTTGTGAATCTATATAAGAAAAATACACACACATAAGCAAAAGCATGACCTGATATTGATTAGATCATTAAACAGATTAATATGAAAGTTGGTTAAGTATTTCATTGAAGTCTCCAAACAGAAATAAAAAGAATCGTACTCCTACTTTTAATCTACCCATTAAAATCATACCTCTACCACACCACAAAAATTCAGCTCTTCACACTGTTTGTTACCGATATTACAAATAACAATTTCAAACATCAATTCTGTACTGACTGCCAACAGTACATTTCCCCTACAAAAAATACCATATACCGGTAGCTTATTGTTGTTATGTCAGCTGACAGTATGAAAAGTTGCAATTGTTATGTCACCACATAACTTGAATGGCCAATGCGGTACGAAGCATTACAGATACCCCAATTAGCTTTTCAACAGGTTCATAGCACATCATTATTATTATTAACCTAGTCTAGTCTAGCACATTATTATTATTATTAACCTAGTCTAGTTTCTTATTAAACAAATAGTGGTACCCACTGTTCCCTCCAAGTTTTCAGTCAGTGCAAATTTGCCCAAATATAAATTCCAATAAAAAATTTGCCCAAAGGTTTTGGGGATTTAAAGAAAGTTTGATTCAATTTTTGCCTTAAAGTTGAGTTTCCAGAGTATGAAACATTTGTTTTGCAGCAAAATATTGAATACTTTTATTCAAATTTGGCCAAAAACTACCAATGCAGCTGCCAAACTCTAAAGTTGGAAAATTTTGCCCAAAATTTCTCACTTTTCGCAGCTTAGAGGGAACAGTGGTGGTACCTATCTGCTATGCAGTATTACTTTATCAGCCATCAACTTCATATAAATAGGCTACTGCCACTGTAACCTACTGTACATCATTTACCAGTTCACTTAATTACAGTACCGGTACTTAGTCTACACAGTATATACAAGGGATATAATACCGGTACCAGTACCAGTAGTCCAGTAGCCTGTAGAGGCTAATATTCTAGCTTATTAGGATACTGGTACCACATAATCATAGCGTAATCTAGAAGTAAATCAACTTACTTTTTGCATAACCTTTCTTTTCTCCCTATTTTCTATGCGAAGTTTTCTTGCTTGGGTCAGTTTTTTTGGCCGAGTTGGAAAATTGGGTTTATATGATGAAAAATCAAAAATTGTGGGTATTGCTTTTTCTTTGAGTTTCATTTTTGTTTTGGAATTGGTCAATTCTGCCTTTAAATCTCTTTCATAGCAATCATCTGCAAAATGATCACTACACACTCTTGAATTTTTGCTTACAGGTGGATCTTTTAATTTCATGTTGCTGAGCCATTTCTTCAGTCTTGGGAGATCATTTAGTGGTAACCGATGAAAGCTGACTTTACTATTTGTTGCCCTGTTGCTACATCCAGGAGCCATGCAAAAATTAACCATTTTTTTTCTAAAACTCAGCCACGGCAATGCAATTATCAGCAAGTGGTGAAGCCTAGACCTCTGATTGAAGAAACTGTACCTGCTTGCCCTCCAATGACGTCACGAATAAAACTGGCCAATCAGAAACCAGTATTTTTTTTACTTTGTTTTGCTGATAACTTTTTAACGAAATCAAATTTCAACATCGGACCAAAGCTATTGAGTAATTCAAGTCATAACAAAACTAATTTTAGCGTATTGTTTTGCACCGAACCCTACCTTTAATGCTTTTCTGACGCGGAGAAAGTTCTCAAATTAAAATCGAGAAACTTTTTCAGATATTTTTTCAAAAATATTATCATTAATTTTTTTCGGTTGAATGGCATTCCGCAAGGCATGCAATGCATGCCTTGCATGCATTGAGAATACGCCCCTGATATTACGTTCTACTCTGCAACTTAACGGATTTCCTACCAGAGCTACTTTTCTCTCTCGCAAAAACAAACGCTCTCAAACTCAAAACTCTCAATTCAAACAATTCACTTCTATTCCGTATGTGCAAGGTACATCAGAAAGAATTAGACGAGTTCTGAACGAGGCAGGAGTCGGTGTTGCCATGAGACCTGTAAAAACCATTCGCCACATTTTGCCCTCCCCTAAAGATCCGTACACTACAGAAGATAAGAGTTGTGTTGTTTACCAGATCCCTTGTTCTGACTGTGACTATGTTTATATTGGTCAAACCAAACGTGGCCTTAAGTCACGACTGGCCGATCATAGGCGAGCCACAAGCCAGCTGAGACCGGAACTTTCTGCACTTTGCGAACATGCGATGGACTTTAACCATACAATTGATTGGGAGAAATCGGAAATCTTGAAAGTGGAGAACAATTATTCTAAACGACTCATCTCGGAAGCTTGGTTCATCAATGCCCATCCTAAGGTTATGAACAGGTCTGATGGCGACAGTCTCCCAAATGTTTATCGTTCATTGGCTAAATAATTTTAATGCAATTTAATCACTGTAGTTTACATACTGGTTTTTTTACGTATAACACATAACAATTTGATGATTATTCACGCATTTCGCCTTTTTGTGACGCAATAGTTAATCGGGTTGATACAATTTACACTTCGTAACTTTTTAATCAGTTCAGTTAAAATCAGTGCTACTACGTTTTACTGTTCTCGACCTGGGTTGATTTCCTTCCCAGGTCACTGTATTTTCTGATGAAGCTTGGCGTTCATTGCCAAGCGAAACGTCAAAAATAAAAAAATTGGAGAGTAGATTTTTCTGTCTCCGTTTTACCGTACCGGAAGAACAAGCAGCGCAGAACTTGAGTTAGCCTAGCTAGCCTAGACTACGATGCCCGGTATACAAGTCCAACAAAATCTTCCCCACTATGCAGTGTTGAGCAGATTACTTGAGTAGTTTTTTCGGTGACGAGTACTTTTTTGAGTAGTTTGTTTTTGGCTACTTTTACGTTTACTTAAGTACTCTAAGTATAAAGTAACTCTACTGGGCAGTTTTATTTTCGAAAAGCACAAGTAGTTTACTATAGTGGCACCTGAATTGCTAGTCTCGCCTTGAAATCCCTCGTTGTGCCTAAAATTTGTATTTACACTCCAATTCTCCATCATTCAACTCCATAACACTCCGTCTCATCCTTGCCATAGAAACTTCACTCCATGCGATACGATTTACGCTGTTGCCTTTGATGCTGAACGTTATGCAGGGAAGCTGTAAATACCACCAATTTTTAAGTCGTTAGTTTAACCCTACTCTGAATCAAACCCCGAGTCTACCGTTCCAGAAGCAGACGTTCTATCCACTCGGCAATCTGGGCGGTAATAATTTCTTTTGGTTCACCATTTTGCCATCTTCAAAGCAAGTCCATCATCGTCGCATCGGCAAGTGTGTCGTTGACACTTTAACGTTTGAGAACGCTACACTTTTGCTTGAGTAGTTTTTAAGTGACGGCTTTTACTTAAGTGCTCTTTTTAGTCAATGCTTTCTACTTTACTTCGAGTAGTTTTGCCGTCAGTAACAATACTCTTATTTCAATCAATGCGCTATAAGTTTAGTTGCACATTTATCCCCCTATCACGAGAAAGCGATCAATGCGCTATACGAGCTCGCTTTGGAGTTGCCGGCCATCTGTCTACCACATCAAGATGGGGGAATCCCGCTAAGTGCCTTTCCCAACGGCACAACAAGTAAACTTGCCGGCTTGTTCTCCACATTGTCCCTTTAATGCTGAGCGTCAAGCAGGGAAGCTGTGAATACCAATTTTTAAAGTCATTGGTTTGACTCGACTCGGAATCAAACCCAAGTCTACAGCTCAAGAGACAAACGCTCCATACCATTCGGCCATCTGAGCTGTAAAAAGTCTGCAGTCTACAGCTCAAGAGACAGATGCTCCATACCAGTTAGGTACACTTTCAAAATACTTTTTACACCACTGGTCCACTGCATGTTACAGTATAGTTGTTTTGGATTTTGTTAATCGCTTTTTTCGTCTCATGTAATTACAGTGAGCTATATAGTTTAGTTTATTCGTTTATTTAAAATTTATCTCTCCACTGCATGTTACAGTATAGTTGTTTTGGATTTTGTTAATCGCTTTTTTCGTCTCATGTAATTACAGTAAGCTATATAGTTTAGTTTATTCGTTTATTTAAAATTTATCTCCAACACGTACATACTGCACTTAAGTGATCGTCCATTGTCGTATTCTTTCAAATTCTAATTTTGTATTATGCATGATTAGTGGTCAGCACAATACACTGTTCGTTTTATAACTTTGCGTTTTTCTTCAGTATGGAGTTACATGTTTATATTTGCCGATTAATTTACTTCAATATGTAGTTATATGTTTATATTTGCTGCTTACTTAATTCCAAAGTGAGCTATGCGTGGCGCAGTGCTTCGGAGTTATGCGTGGCGCGATTTTACAACGACCATGATCGCAAGGTTAATGGTTCAACTCCCAACCTGGTCTCGTTGTTGCGTCCTTGCACAAGATGCTTTACGATTATTATCTCTGCGTGGTAGAGCGTCTTGAGCGATGTACTCTGTAATTAATTCCCTCATTCCCTCATAATTACTTACCTTTAAAAAATAAGATTTCATAATAAAAAAATGGAGCAGAAAATGTAAAAAAACTTCAAAAATGAGGGTAGGTGGGGTCAGAAATATTTGTTGGTGGGGATATTTTTTCAAAATTTTTAAAAATTGTTAGACTATCAATATTATGATACACAGTGCATATTAAAAAGTTCATCTTTTGCGATAACAGGTCAGAACATTTTTTTTTTTTTTTTCCAACTCTAATGATCACATGGATTTACTGCAACTAAAAAAACATTTACTTTTAACTAAAGAAACTTGTCTAGCAGCCTAGTGCTGACAAGTAAACGAGTAGGTCTGTTTTTAGTAAACTCATTATCTGGGTATAGGGCAACTAAACAATCAGTTTAAAATACAGGTCACCAGATATCATAAACAATTACGGTAAATAGTTACAGAAACGTAAAATGAAAATAATTAAATTGAATACAAATAACAAAGATAATAAAAACATGAAATTAGGAAATATAGAAAAATATAAACAACATCAAACACAGTCCGAATAACCAAATAAGTACCGGTATAATCACAGTACGAAGTATTGTAGAATATGAGACAAAACAACAAAAAAAAAACAGCTTTAATCTAGGCAACCTGTCGCGTTGTCCTGTTTTAGTAAGTTGACTACCTGGGACCTGGGTATTGCAATACCACCATCACTAGTAACTACAGTTTTGACGGTTGAGTTACCGGTATCATAGTCCGTATACTTCCACTAGCAGTGGCGTAACAAGAGGGGGGCGTAGGGGGCGGCATTTTTGGATAAGATTTATACAATTTTGTTTCCTAATTATTTTGAACAACCATCACTCATTTGCTATATCGCTTATTTGCTAATCGCAAATCATCTTACTGTGTTGTCCGATGCCCGGGCGCGAGCCCGCCATCTCGTTTACGCTTCGGTGTATTTCCGCGAGTATAATAAAGATTTGATTTTAATGTTTACTATGTCACGATTGCGTACTGCTTTCTTTTTACTTCATTGCATTATTTGAATCGCTCACACTCAGCATGAGCTGCGGAAATATTTTAGCATTGTCCATAGTGACTGCATCACCGCATGCCCTTTTGGATAAAAAAATGTGCTAAAATGAGTGTTTTTGTTATGTGAAAACCGTAAAAATTCATTGGCGGCTGGGGGCTACACCCCCAGACCCTTTTGGCCTCCGTAGGCTGGAGGTTTCACCCCCAGACTACCGATTATGGTACCCCCCTTTTTGCCGAATCCTGATTGCCCCACTGATTCTGCATAGGCCTATTATTTTTGCGTATTCTTCTTGTGTTGATGGTACGGAAATGAAAGACACTAACTAACTAAGCCGGTTAATCCACACCAGCATCTAAATCATTGCTGTCGTTTGCAGGTCCGCGCGCTTTTAATCGACGCATATTTTGTCTGAATAATAGATGGCCGCAATTGAAGCTGATTAATGCTTAAAAAACTATTGCTCATTTGGGGGCGGCAATTTCTTGAACCGCCCTGGGCGGCAGAACCTCTCGCTACGCCAATGTCCACTGGGCTATTTGACTTAAGCTAGTCTCTACCGTATCAAGGATTTCCAAAAATAATTTAACACAGGATAAGTTTTTGGAACATCCTTTCCTTTTTGACTGCAACTGCGCAAACCCGCTTTCTGTTCTAACGACAGTTTGATGTATCTTTACACATCATGCCTGATCAGTATGGTTTTCTATGCATTCTGCACTCGGTATATTTTATGTGTTTTTACAAAAAATAATATTACGTATGCAAGTTGCAAGCGTAAGGGCTTGTGGTCAATTTCTTGCTGGTGCTCTTTCCTTTTAAATTACGCTACTAATTTTTCACTGCGCAAAGTTTACAAACCTTGACGTAGCTACTATATACGTACCACAAAAATTAAAATTTCTTGGTTGAAGAAAACGTGAAGGATTATTGTCGCATTGGTTGAAGTTATAAGCATATAACTAGCAGAATTTAATAATTGTGTTGTTGTACTTATATTTCTTTTTGTTTGTACTTCAGTATTTTGTCTTGTGTGCTCACTTCGGGGGTGAAAATAAATAAAGGTGAGGTCGCGAAAGGTGATGGCTGCAATTGTAGCAAGCTGGTGGCACTAAAACGAAAAATGCTGTGTTTGATTTTCCCATTTACTTATTGTAATGAAGTTGCTTGAACTATAGTATTGCACGTTATTACTTGTCACTCCTGTGATATTATTTGAGTTTTTATTTTAGGTGATCTTCATAAAATCTTAGTTTAGCCTGTCCTTTCTGATATACTGCCAAGTTAACGAAGAAAACTCTACTTAAACTGAAAAAACACTGGTATATTGTCGTATTGATCATCCTGCTGCGGTACATGACCACAAATGAGCCAGTCAATAATCAAAACAAAAAGGAATAAAAAAAGAAGCAGTTCTAACCCTCCGAAATCTTCTCCAAAGCTCAGTAGTACGAAATCAGGTAAACAATCTGCGATTGTTGGCAAAGGAATATTTAACTCTTCCACAAGTTCAACACCAAAAACAAAGCCCTGCAAGGAAAGTAATAGCACAGCAACACAAGGAAGTTCTGCAGAGGAAACTTCTACAGCGCCTAATGGAAATTCTTATCAAGAAACTAATGAGAATTCTAATCACGCAACAAGTAATAAAGAGAACGTGCAAAGTAACGAAGATTTGGAAATAGTATTGCGAAGGTTGCCTTTGGTATCAAATGGTACCATTAGCCCATATTTATCTGAAAAATCCTGCGATGAATCATTGTTCCTGTTACATGTAAATATCGATAGCTTAAAAGAAAACTTTGAAAAACTTAAAAATTTGATCCAGGCGTTTACCAAAAAGCGTCCTGATGTAATTTGCGTTTCTGAAATAAACAAACCCGACAAGGACAAAGTAAAATTAGACGACTATGATTACTATGAAAATCCCGCAACAAGTAACAAAGGAGGCGTAGCAATTTATGTTCGAAACAAGTATAAGAGCGCAGAAATATGTCAATATAAAATTCCCGATAACGGAACTGACAAAAACCCAGGCAAACCAAATTGCGAAACTATTTGGGTGGAATTGACTACTGCTGAGGGAGAAATTGTAGTTGGCTGTGTGTATAGACACCCTGACCCAAATTTTACAGATTTTGACACTTTCGAAAATATACTAAACGAAAAAATCTCTAAAATAAAAGAGGACGATAAAATAATTTACGTTTTAGGTGACTTCAATATCGATATGCTGGCAAATTCAAAGCGTCAAATCGAAATGAGCAAGCACTGCGCTTTGATAAAAAGCTTAGGGTTTAAATTGCTAATCACAGGCCCGACAAGACATGTGGCGATTCACAAACCATCTTTGATTGATCACATTTATACCAATGACTCCAACACCAAAAATATAACAGCAGGTATTGTAATTGCACACAAAAAAGATGTGTCAGACCACTTTCCCATTTATTGTGTAATTCCTGTGGATTCTGACAGTCCAACATCAACTGATCAAACAGATCACCTTCCTAGTCAGTTTAAACTAACGATTCCTTATCTTGAGGCACTAAATATCGCATAGGGAAGCTTGTAACTAAAGGTGTATTTAAACTACATACGATGGGTCTACGATTTTTCATACGTAAAGTGACGGAGGCCACGTAACAGTGAAAGGTTATGACGTAAAGCTACGCCAATTTGCAAGGCATTCTAGAAAAATATGTGAGGTGTATACAAAACAACCCGGATAACAAGCAAAACCGGTGTGGAGTTCGAACTCAGTGAAGATGTTTCTGTAGGACAAAAAAACTTGGATAAATATCTAATTCAACGCAAACCGACCTTAAGTCCCATCAAATGGCAAAAGGTTTATTAGCATTTCTATTATTTTAAAACAAGTGATTTTTGTCTGGACATGAGAACAGTATTAAATGCTAAATTTGCGGAAATGTTGAAAATTTCTTTTGCTTATCGCAGACAAAGTTTTGTCGTGAGGTTATAGTATCACTTATTCTTTTGAAATAATTTTGTTATGAAAGAGCTTTGATTTGAATGATCAAATTCGCGAACAATTTGTTGTGATAAAAAAAGAACTGTCCGGATTATAGGCTTTGCTGGTTAATGAATCTACGGACCGAACAGAGAAAGCTTTATTAGTGCGCTGCTACATACAAACGTTTGAGAATCACCGGTTTAAACTGTGTTTAAGTTATTTTTTAGATTATTGTGTTATTATCGTGTTGTCATTTTTTTAAGTTGTTTTACCTGTTTACTTTAGTACAATCGATAATTTTTGTAGCTCGATTTATGGCATAATTTGACTTATCATTGTTGTGTTTATAGACTTAAGGCTTGCGATGTGGTTATCATAATTTCGTATATAATTCTATGCGTGTAACACTATATGACTTGATGAACAGTATTATTCTCGTTTAATATGTATTGTACTGGTGGTAGTGTTTTTGAATTAATAATTTCCATGTCGTTTTTGCGTCCGGTTTGATTGTTTTTTTCGTTGATTGTCATGGATATTTTTGGCATCTGCTTTTTGATAAAAACGGTGTTTATTGTACAAATGTATCATGTTATATTTATGAAGTACGTGTTGGAGCCAAGTTTTTGATAAAGACCAACTGAACCATGGTGCTAAAAATTTTCGAGGTATAATCTATAAAAAAAAGCACAACTTTTTAATGATGAATAGGCTACCAATGCTTTCCATTCGCGTTTAGCTCCTTCAAAACAAAAATTGCACGATGAATTCCAATTTAGCAAAAAAAAAGACTTATGCCTAAACTAACATAATACTCAATAAGATCGCAAAGAGTGACACAAAAATCGAACTCGCCTTGAGAAACTATAGATAGAAATCACTCTTTGTTTTGAGATTGTCTTATGCTTGGGTATTTGCTGTATCAGTTAAAAACAACAACTGCCAAAATCAGTAGATATCAATTAAAATCAAAGTCTTTATACTTGGCTGGTTCGCCGTCGCAGAGTTCTGGATGGACCGGCTTTTTCACGCTCAAACCCGCCCCGAACTAGAAGCTGATTTGAAACCTAAACAGGCCACAAAAACCTGAAAGATAAATTCGGTCAAATTTGTATTTCCTGAAATAAACTTTGGTGTTTGAACAAAGTACGCCGCCCTGATAAGAGGCAATACAATAAACTTATAAACACACAAGCTGCTTGGCTTCACTATAGTGCATGGCGCTAAAAATAGGGGGTCGTTTCTTCAAAGTGGGCCGGAAGTTTTTCTCCAACTCAATCCGAAAAATCCTGTCCGACTCTACGCGTTCGGATCATGTTTATGATTTTCGCCATGAAATTAGTATTCGCAACTTGCCATGCGCTTAACAAAGGTGAGAAGTTTTTATAATGGGCTGACACGTAATCAAAATTACTGTACCATGAAATACGGTTAGCTCTGCCATGAATCGAACCCGTCACGCACAATCTGTGCCCTTCGTGCAATGCCGCGGGGTAATATCGTTGACTATAGAGCAGCGGTAAAATTGCAGTTGCATTTACTAAACCCAGCTCTTGTTAAAAATATGCGATCAAATTGCCTCCTCCAGTAGGCCTATTTCATTTCGGAATTTTGTGCTTCTGATCATGTTGGTATCCATTGCGTCTTCGACGTTTTGAATTATTATATTTGACAAAGCTCCGTTCGTCTTTTAATATTGAGTAAGACTGCAAAACCTACTGTACTTTTTATTTCTGGCCATTACAGAACTAAAAGCATGAATATTCAACATAATTGTCTAGTATAAATTATTAGAAGATGAACAGTCTTATTGCAATAAAGTTTTGTGTTTATCGCTTTCATAAAACTTTTAATAAGTATCGTCACCCATCAGTTAAGGGCAGATCAACGGCTAGTGAGACACTAGGCAAATTTAATTATGGGGTACCCTTTTTCCAAATCCAGCAAAAGCTTGAAGGAAACGACCACAAAAACAAAGCAGCACCAATGTTGATATATAGACCCAAAAACGCTTAGTCAATTAGTCATGTTCTGTGCACTGAATCAATTAGCTTACTACGTTTGTACTGGGCGTAATGCTACAACAGATGTATGAAACACTGTAAGGTAAGTAATATTTTCAAAAAATCGACTCATCTTATACTTCTTTGAAGACTTTGCTATTTTATTGTCCAGAGCACACTTTTATTGTCCAGAACTTAACGCATTGCGTTAAGTGCTACAAAAGTTGAGCAGTATACCGCCCCATGACTCTCTCCACAACAAAAATTTATATACTGTATCTAAGTGCTCCAAAACGTAAATTTTAATCTTTAGTTTTTTTGGCTGAGTCAGCCCCTCTTAAGAAAATTCTTGTTGCCTTCTTTGCGAAGCAACTGTTTAAACTTTGTTGAAAAATTCAAAGCACAGAAAAGGTTGAATAACTTTATTTCACCACCGACCTGCACGGAAATCTTTAGAATTTTTGACAAACTTTTTGATGAAAAAAAAATAATGAGCTACGAGAAAACAACCTTTTTGCTTTGCGTTTGATGAAAATCAATTTAAACCATGTCACCATTAGATCGAATGTATTCACTACCGGTACACCTTTTACTGTAAATAAAGGACTATTTACATTTATAAAGGCATAATTTTGCGGAAAAAAATACAAGGACAATTTTTCGTAGGAAAATTATCAAAAATCGGTATACGAGTATCGTTATCGTCGTTGCTTTTTAAAAAATGTACCGTTGTTGGTAAGCCAACCGTCGTCACTTTTTTTCAAAAAATTGGTATCGATATCGTACCGAGTAACATAATTAGCGGTATGGCAACTCTGGCAGTAACATAGTTATCGGTGTGGTAAATAAGCGTTAGTGGAAAATATAATGGTTAAGTGGAAAACAAAATACGCTAGTGAGAAATGAACGCTAACTGTCTGGTACTTATCATTTAGTTCAGGTTCCCAATTTTTAAATATATTGAGTTTCGATATTTTACTTTGCCAGTGCCGGTAGTATGGTTAACCTAAGGGCATGCTCCCCCGCAAAAGCTTGTACTCGCAGTTTTAATGTTTTTTGAAAATCTTTTATTCGTTAAAATCTGTAGACCAAATTGTGATACCACATTAACAAATTTGTTTTCATGTTTTTCTGCTGAAATTAAAATTGACGAAACAAATCAAAACTGCACTGTGTCTAAATATACGCCATACATGTTAGCTTTCTTTGGCATGCAGTGGTCAAGCACTTCACTATCGGTGCGGAAGGTCTGAAGATCGATTCCCGGGCAGGTAAAATCAAACACTGTGTCGCCAGTGGCTCGCCACTGCTGCGAAGTTTCTTTGGGAGCAGTGTTGCTCAAGCACTAAGCCGTAGAGATGAGCCCCACCACTGACACCAGGGCATCACTTGTTACACCCTTCGGTGTGATGGTGCGAGTAAAAAGAAGTTGTAGTTTTTATGGCCAAGCGTTTATATGAAGTTGAAATAGGACACTTATTGACTGAACTGAGCGTTTGTCATCAATCACAGCAAAATAAAAATCAAAGGGTAAACAAAATTGAACTGACACCAAAGAAAAAAAAATAGAGCTCACTTGATGTAATGATATAAAGAAAAAATTACCGGCACCTTCCACAGTGGCGCCAGCGGTGTGGTGCATGGTTAGTAGGCTACATCGGAATGGGACTAACGCTTATAGCAATGATTTGTAACCAAGGTTCGTTCGAACCCTTGGGGTTCAACGGAGTTATCTCAGGGGTTCGGAGAAAGCTTTCCAAAATTTGATATACTGCAAGGAGCTATAAAATTTTCCTTGACGTTCTCACATCATTTGTAACCACTTATCTATGCGAGCGTGCGTTTTTTAGTCTGGTGGAATCAAAATATAAAAAAACGAAACAGGCTTGCGTGAAAAATGACTTGAAACATGCTTTTTCCGAAACAAAGCCTCGAATTTTTCAGTCGATTGCCCAAAAAAAAAAAAAACAGAGAGCACGTTGATTTTACAAAGTGTTTATTCGTGATATGATTAAATGTGGTTGGTTTTTAGTTACCTGAGTGAGAAAAAATTAGGGGTGCAATGAAATAGCGCAGAATAACGTGGGGTTGGCAAGTGAACAAAGGCTAAGAACCACTGACTTGTTCGGCGACGAATAAAGAAAACATGTTATAAAACCATTCTGATATTTATGCATCGCGTAATTCGTGTAGCCTACCTGCACGTCACAGGTCCAAGCTCGGAGAATTTCGTTTATGGTGTAACTTTACCAATCAATTAGCAAGTTTTGCATCAAAGCTAATTGAAACGCCTAATATTTTTGCAGCAAAGTTAGTAGCAGTGTGTAGACAATTCTTCTTATTCTTCATTCTATGACCTGATTCCAAGCTTATTCTTCATTCTATGATGTCCTCAATTTCAGTACGTATAGTTACGGTAGGTTAAAAAAATTTGAGCTCCAATTTTAAACAGTTATTTCAAGAGTGAACAGACCAGATGGTGTATTGATGAAAGAAATCGCTGTCGACAAGGGAGGTCTTGGGTTCAACTCCCGGGCTGGTCAAATAACTTCTTTATTAGTATTGAGGATATAACTAGGGATTCAAGCATTTACACTCTCAGTAAAATTCATTTAATCAGGTAAAATATCTTTACCTCACCGTAGAGCGGGACAGCGCTGTTTTGCTGTTTCGGTTTCGACCCAACAAAAGGAAGTCGTCGTGACTTCCCACCAGTAGGCCAGGAAGGACATTGCTTATTTAGTTACATCTTTACCTCATTCAATAAACAGCCTCAAGAGCGGATCCGGAACGAGACTCCAAGAGAGCTCATGTCCCAAAATTTTTAGTTATGCGGATTAAAGCATTGGTACTTCGATACTTTAAGAAATACAAAACGCAAGATAAGCATTTTTGATTCCCCTCAAAATTTCCTGGTTCTATCTCGGTCTGAGCCAGGGCTGCGAACTCGAAAGAACTCGATCATTTTGCCGAACTCGAACTTGAACTCGAAAAAATATTTTTTATGAACTCGAACTTGATCTCGCACAAAACTGTTCGAGTTCATTAAAAAGATATTAAAATTGTTGGAAAGAAATAAAAGATCACTACGAAATATAGTTTGTTGTTCAAGTAGTCACAATCCGTGTAAATTGAAGTCATGATTTTACCAAAAGAAAAGCTACATGTCGTTTATATGTTCATGCCATTGTGTCCTACAAAGTCCAGGGCTGCGAACTCGAACTTGAACTCGAACTCGGTCATTTTTGCCGAACTTGAACTCGAAAAATAAAATTCTTCGAACTCGAACTTGAACTCGGACTTGCAAATATTTCTTGAACTCGAACTTGAACTCGGTTAAAAATCGATCGAGTTGGCAGCCCTGGTCTGAGCCAATCAAAGCAGTCATTTTTTATTGTTATCTCGATTTTTTTTCACTAATACTGGCGATATTCTCGAACGTTCACTGGCAAAATATCACCTGCCCAAGCTAAGTTGAATCATAGTCAGCTGTGTATTTATTAATTATTTTTTCTGTTTTAGGTTTAGTCAATAAAGTGGCATGACCTGTTCTGTTAATCGTTAAGCAAACACTTTTAACTTAACCATGCAGAACTGCGAAAGATAGCATCCAATAAACATGTTTTCTGCGTCTGGTATCCATACACAAGCGACTACCATCAACGACCATCAGATGTCTGGCTACGTACTAGGCGTGCCTCATGAAATCCTAGACAGAGACTAATGTCTCGGAAGCTCTTTTCCGCCATGCAGTCAACTGGATCGCCTCCAGAAAACTTGGATGGGGAATAAGAGTGAGCTTCCCAATTCCCATCCTCCTCAGTTTGGTGTGTTTGGCCGTCTGTGCTCTTGTTGGCGCGTCCCTTCCTCGAAAACTTCAAAAATTTACCGCTATTGATCTTGTGTTGTTTTGTGTGTGCGCATTTGTTGTTTCTCAGGCAAGAATAAATTTATCCATCTACCTAAAAATTTGGGGACCTCTCAATCGTCTCAGATCTGGTGCTGGAGGCTTTGCTTCCAACATGCTCCGTTGGGGTATCCGTGATAACGATTGGCGGGGCTCATCTCCGTGACTTAGCGTTCGTGCAACACGGTTCCAAAGAATCATCATTGCAGTGGCGACTTGTTGGCGACCGTGCGTTCTATTTTACTAGCCTGGTAATTGAACCCCAGACCTACTGCACAGATAACGTTGTTTTTAACCACAACGGCAACTGGTCGGTTATCCCCCCAAAAAAATAGAAACAATGGATTTTTAATTTTGGTGACTCACTGGTCGGAGCAGGCGTGGGTTCGAATCCCACTCGTGATCAAATTTTCTGATTACGTTTAATTTAACCTAAGATCTTGGAGGGTCAGATTCATTAAGTAAAATTCTTTGTATTAATTTATAAACTTGAATCACTCACTTGCCTCGTAGCTAGACTGGATGCACTTCGGTACAAGCCTTTATTGATCATTGGATTTTTAACTTGATTAAGGCACAGAAAATCCACCACCACCTCAGGTGAGCAGAACAAAAGGTTGTAATTTTCATTGTATATGAAATTACCTTGTGTTCATAACCTTTTTAGTTTGAAAAAAATAAGAGACGGTTTTTGATTTTAACGAAAGCGCTTTTTTACACTTTTAGGCTTATTCATCAAAGTGTTTTATATTCTGTAAAATTTCGCTTAAAGAAGCTAAGAAGTTTGTGACTATGGAATACAATAATTATGGGACGAAAATGGCGTAAGGAGGAAAAATAAAGACACAACCAATCTCAAAACTGGACATTTCGACAACATAGTTTTAGCTGTCTTCATCAGTAAGTGTAAGCAAGGTAATACAATACTGAAAGTTTGTGCGGGATATACTAAGAAGTACGAAATAGAGCTACTGACAATAAAATTTACATGACCATTTTTATTTCTTTGCATAATGACGTCACAATGATGAAGCAAACTGGAAAAACGATAATGCAAGATGCAGGAAGCTAGCAGCTCTGCACCTAACATCTCATTTGAAACTCTGCACTCACCGTTAAAGGTGGTTTTAACAAATCTCAAATCAAAAATCAAACCTTCATTATACTCGCCGTATTACGCCGAAGCGTGTAACGAGTTGCGGGGCCCATCTCCGCGGCTTAGCGCGTGGGCAACACAGCTCCGAAGAAACGTTGCTACTGTGGCGAGTCGTTGGTGACATTGTGTAGATTTGACCGGCCCGGGAATCGAACCCCGGACCTCCCGCACCGATAGCATTGCCCAAGTACAGTATCTAATTCCAAAAAGACAATAAGCTAATATAGACGATGTACAACGCACGCACTAAGCCTAAGTTAAAAATTAAAATCCAAAAACAAAAAATAACATTAGTTTATTCCTACTGTTACATCAAAAATATCCAAAAATAATGATACTATAAAACTTCAACAACAAATGATCAAAATAAACTTTTGTTAAACGTGAAAAAATTTCAAACAATTCAATAATATGAAATATGAAAAACACGAATATAACTAAATTACCCAACATTTACTAGCAATAAATTAACGTGCTAAAATGTATACCGCGATCACCATAACCTATCATTGCGAGGTGGATTAGGTGTAAGTTGGTGGAAGTAATTGGTG
The DNA here is from genome assembly GCA_964006365.1 of Trididemnum miniatum. Classification (NCBI taxonomy): domain Eukaryota; kingdom Metazoa; phylum Chordata; class Ascidiacea; order Aplousobranchia; family Didemnidae; genus Trididemnum; species Trididemnum miniatum. The sequence continues at coordinate 19,476,793 of OZ023242.1, read as the reverse complement.
TAAATACTTTCCACACGACATGGTACAAAATCAGAGACATAACTTTAAAATAGTCAAGGGTGGAGCAGAACTTTCTTAAGGGAAGGGGGTAGGAACGATAAAACGCTTATTGTGCAATTTTGTACGTCTATCACATTACTAATGCATTATTATTTACATAACTACACATTTAAGCAGTGGCGTGGCCAAGGAGGGGACTGGGGGAAACATGTGCCCCCCACTTCGATTTAGAACCATTTTTCTGAATCGTCTAAATTCAAAGAGAATGTTTAGGGGAAAGGGGGGTGACGTCATATCCAAGCCATTTTTTTAGTATTTGCATATTTCGCTGTAGAATCTAAAAATTTTAATGGCTCTGACACTCCAAGTAGCCAATTTCTTACAAGTGGCTGTAACAAACAGTTCTTCGCTCAAAAAATCTGTATGTCGCAACTCTTACTCGCCGGTTGATAGCAAATAGCAAAGCCCATAACCACGTAATAAAGAATATAACAGCATTTGACCGGCGCACTGCAACCGGTCTTTTTTCGTTTTAAATTATTCGTTTATTCAGTAGCTGAATTAGAGATGTTTGTTTGGTTTTCAAGTGGTGGTTTTTCAAAACTTTTATTTGTTTTTTCAAATATTTGACCCTTTTGAGAGTTGAAGCAATTTGCAAAAAAAAGATGTCCCAAACCGCACGCACGTCTAATTCTAAAGATCCTTTTTCTGAAATAATTCATAATAATAATCAGGCATTCTTAGAAAAATGTGGACCATTTCAGCCATCTTTAAATTTTTACTCAAACACAGCTACTGCCGTCATTTGGCAAAACCCATTAGCTCCAAAATTTTGAAATTTGAAATGCTGTAAGGGCAAAGAAAATATAGGTTTCAAAAAAATGGTACCAAGAATTCAACTTGGTGAAATATTCGGCGATTCAGGACAATAGCGCACCTAGGGAGGAGGGTCGAATCCCTCCTTTTGAAACCAAAACCTTGTTTTTAAAGTGAAGTGTCTGAACTGTGCAAGAGCAGTACGTGCTGTTACTTCAAAACTAGTTTGACAGAGTTTGCCTCTCATCATACTGAAGCCTAATTGGCTGGTTGGCGTAGTGGTAAGAGACATTGTTGTCAGTGCGGGCAAAGGGATGTGGGGGATGCATCCCCCCACCAGTCATTTTCAAACATGTTTTTGTAGAATACAATTTTTCCGTAATTTCAAACCGTTTCGACAATAATAAGCTTTACGCCCTATAAGCACGCATTATAATCGATAATGTACGAACAAACTGCATCATATTTGGTGAAACAATTTTAAAAAAAGATTCGCCTAAAAATTGTTCAAAAGTAGTAAAATGGCCACTACAGTGTGTAAATTTTCAAAAAATTTCCGAGGGAAAATGCCCCCGGACCCCCTAAAGTTTTTTTTATTCTCAGTATGCTTTAAAATAATTCTGCCAAAAAAAAACTGCGCTTGAAAACATGTCAAAATTTGGTGCTCCTTCCTGAAAAAATTTCTGAATAGCCTACGCCGCAGACATGAAAACAATTTTCAAGGGCTTTTTACGCTTTTTTTGGGTCTAACGTCTTTGCATTTAGTTAACATTTAACCTAATTCAGAACTCCATCCCACCCACCAAAATTTTCTGGATCCGCTCCTGAGTGCAGGATCGAGTTTTTTTAGAACTCCTCCCCTCCTTTAAAATATGCTGGGTGCGCCCCTAATTTAGGTCGCTGCGTCGTGTTTTTTTTTTTTTTGACAAAGCTTTGGAAATCTTGATAAGTTAATTGCAGCTGCATTAAAGATTTGATATTGTAAAATTACATCAAGTTTTAAATCAAGATTGATCAAACCTTGATCGTGTAGCGCTCATTTTCATTGTTTTTGTTTTAGTGACTGGTGGTCTAGGACTAAAACCCCACGCTATCCAAGTCTGGCAGTGCTATAAACTAACTAAATAAAGATTGTAAACTAAATAACACTGCTTGGAACATAGTCCTAACCCTATAGGCTAACGCCATATACCACCAAATTCCAAATATTATCTATAGGCAACTAGCAAATGTGACGCGGGCCACTCAAAATGATGCCGCGGGTCACATGAAAAGATAATGATTCGCGACTACACAGCTGCACACGTTAACTCCCCGAATCTGTTCGGATCCTTCATCGACAAACTCTGGCTATATTAAGTAACTGCCGCAGCTGTATCTAGTAGCAATAAAAAATTGTCTTGAACTTTGTTGCCCCCACTCATTTATGGCTGAACACGCCCCTGCATTTAAGGAATCTTGAGCTCTTTTTGACCCCTCCCCCCGGAATAGCAAGTCACAGCAGCAGCTTCACGAACCCACAACAACAAAATCAAGCTGCCTAGTTTTGCTTACGTTGCGGTAAATCGACGTGTTGTTGGCCGCTGTGCATTTCATGTTTCCTCAAAGTTGGTTTCTTTGGTGGTAGCTACAAAAAACAAATGTAATCTGCTTCAAAAAAATGGATGAATGAAGCTCTAAAAGTCTTGGTGTGCAAGTTGTGGTAAAAATGACTATATCCCAAACATTTCTCTTCCGTTCGTTTTTGTATCATTTTTACCGTGGTTGGAAAAAGTAACGGCATTGCTTTAAAACGATGTTGACAAACAAAGCAATATGAAATCAGTTATAAAAAAAAAAAAAAAACGCAATCACGGCATACGTCAAGCTATCCAGTGCTTGCCAAAATTATAGATCTAACCAACAGCGTCGCTTTTGTTTCCAGCGAAGATCTTAACAATCAAGATGTACCGACTGCAAACCATCGCTTACATCGTCAGTGTTGATAACACCTTGACCGAGAAGCACAGTCAGTCCTTGTGGAAGAGTAAGTTTAACTTTACGAGGAGGTTGATAATTTTGTGGATCACTTGGATGAGTGATGTCAGATTGAAATGGGACTATACAATAGACAGGAACATGGTCTGATATGCCAAAAGTTTGTACAATGCCTGCTTTTATATATGCAGTGTCAGCATCATTTGTATAAATGTGGTCTTGCAAGGAAGGTTTGCATGTAGGAGGGTGCCGTGTTAGGCCTGTAATTAGGAGTTTACAGTTTAATTTACGCAATAATGCACTGTGTTGTATCATTTTACGTCGATTATCGTCAATACAACTTTCTATAGCATGTTAATGTTAAGGTCGTCTAAAATGTAGAACCTTTTCCCTAGTTCAGCAATAGAGATAATTTCATCGTTTAACATGCGCTCGACTTCATCAAAATGTTCAAATGAAGAATGTATGTAAATACAACCAATTACCACACTAAAAGAGTGTGACAACCTTAATTCCAACCACATGTTTTCACAATCTGGAATATTACGTTGCCATGGACGATCATGAATGGGCTATTTCTTTTTAACATAAATTGCCACTCCACCTTGCTCTTTAGTTCGCCTAATATAAAATTTATAGTCTCCAAGGTTTATGATATTTTTAGATTTGGGGCATCGCACTTCACTGACGCAAATAACATCAGGCAATACAGGAAGTAGTTCGATTAAATCTTTCATTTTTCGGATGTTTTTGTTTAAACTGCGTATGTTCACATGTAAAAAAAATAATCGAGTTTGCTGAGACGAGCAATTGGAGGCATACGGACCTGTTTGCTGAGGCAAGGGGTTGCGGTCAAGTGGACTTACTTGCTTTGAAAAGTTTTCTCTTAAAACATAAGGGCTGGAGTGGTTCTTAGGAACTAATGCTAAACTTTGGAAGGCGAGAACATAGTCGGATAAATTGTTGAACTTCATTTTGTTCACAGTGAATTTTTCTTTTCGTAGTTTGCACAATAATTGATTGTAATACCTAACCATCGCTCCAGACAATTGACTCAAACTTGTTATTTTGTTATCCTTGATCCACGACACCAAATCATCGTCTATTCCATCTATTTGTTTAGTTCTTCTAACGTTACATTGTTTAAACTTTTCTTGTTCTCACTGCAAATCTTTTGAATTTTTTCCATCATTTCTTCGGTTTTAAAGCGTATGGCATGCTCCACTTTTGGCCAAGTGATGTTCTCATCACGTTTTTGCAATTCGTCTCTTTCGCGTGTGAGTGTTGGATCAAAGTGATGAGGAATTAGTTCCTTTTCCAAGTCATCAGTTGTCACGAAGTTTAAACTTTTCTGTTTCGATTGTTTTTAGCCGGGATTTTTTTTTTTTCTTTGCTGCTGCGGAGAAACGTGTGAAAGACAAAGATTTAGATCTTTTGGTCACTTCTTACAGCACGGCGTTAGTCTGTTAATAACAGTGCAAATGTATCGCCATTCCCTAATCATTGCATTATTTCGACACAACGGTACCTTGGAAAAAAACTTTGTGATATTTTTTCGGTCGGGACGGTTTATATTTCACTCTTTCAGTAGCGAGAAAAGCATTCACAATGAATTTCACTACAAACCTTTATCAACTTTTTTACTCGAAATGACGTGCTTTAAAAAAACAAATCTTCATTATACTCGTGGTATTATAGTGATTGTATGCGACACCGAGCAATGCAAGCACGACATGGGCCGGGTGTACACTAACGCTTACTGCACGAAAAAGGGTAACCGGTTATCATTTCTTTCGTCCTTTAAGACTCATCAGGTGCACAACTACGAGAGCCAAAGCTAGCTCTAACTAAACCAACAAAAATCGAAGCTTATATACAGTTTGTTAATCAGAAGGGCGCGGCAAGACAAAAAGCGCTGGAGGACCAAAACTTGATTGCAAAATCCAAGATTTCGTTAAACTGTAGAAGCACGGCGAAGCAGAACGCGCTCGTGGGTTAGTTTTAAACCACGCAAATAGCTAATAAGCATCATGCGCGCGTAAAAAACAAATTTAGTTAACTGCGGAAATCGAAGTCGAATAATCCGAAATTATATACAAAGCACCATACAACCTTGTGAATTAAGTTCAACAAAATAATTTGGGAAGCAAAAAGCGAAGCCAAAAAACACACTGTTTTAATTTTTGACTGTAATATTAACTATCAACCAAGGCCAGCAGTACGTGGGGTAAAAAAGCAAATATAGTTATCTGCGGAAATCGAAGCCAGGATCATCTACGAAGCTACATAGAAACTCGTGAATTAAGTTTAACAAATTGCAGTAACCTGGGAAGCAATAAATGAAGTCAAAGAACATTATTTTAACAACTATAGTATTAACTATCAACCAAGACTACAAACAAAGGCCAAAAACTGCCCGGGATAATCGAAAACCAGCAAAGTTCATGTTTCGTTTCATAGGCATGAACATATGGAAACAGAAAGGCACAAGAACCTCCTATAAAAGTAGGTTCAGCCCAGTGAGGCGAAGCGAGCCGGTCTTACTGTTTTTGACCGCCATTGTCATGACGTTTCAACCGCTGGCGACATTAACCAACGTGATACTCGTGGTATTACGTAGATAGAAGTGTGTACCGAGTGACGGGCTCACCTCAGCGGCTTAGCGCCTAGGCAACACAGCTTTGAAAAAACGTTGCAGCGGTGACAAGTGCTGGTGGGCCGCATAAAATGCTCTCGCGGACCGGTCCCGGCCGACGAGCCGTATGTTGCCTATGCCTGGCGTAGACCGTAACGTTTTTTGGTATGGAACAACATGGTGCACCTTTCCGGTATCACATCATAATAACTGATTCCCGGCTTGGGTAACAATTTATTCTGCCCCTGGTGCCCAATGTTTTTCAGCTGAAACTATAACTCTTCAAATGGAGTTAAGGCATTATTGCTTCACCAGAACATATTGGTTAGATTGAAGATATAGTTGAGGGAGGAAGATTAGCTCTTCAAAAATTGCAGTTTGCAAAGCTGAAGAGAAAACTTCGCGAGAAGTCGAAAAAATTCACTCTTACTTCATGTTTGTTAAGAACAAATTAGGGAGCGCCCAGGTTCCCAACTTTGGTAGGCTTTTGGTCAAGATAGACTCTTCTGCATCGATTCCGTGATAATGATACGTCACTTAAATCCTCGAAGCGAGAATATCTTGCCTTCCACGATGCACAATTAGAGTTACAGTCAGTGCATGGAGCAACGCAGTTTCGAAAGAAATGGGATATAAGACTTAAAGACTAGGAGAGATGACAAGAAAGCATCGCAAAAAATAGCAATGCAGGGAACAGAGTAGCAATCTGCGACCGGTTTCGCTCTTATTTTGAGCTCATCAGGTGAATATAGCTGGAAAATGGTGCAAAAATGGCACCGAAGTGAAGGGGTTTGAGGAAAAGTAAAAGATCGAGAATAACAAGCAATGCAGCTCACCGTTTCCAGCGAACCGCTTTAGTTGTTAGTTCAAAGAGGAAACAATAGGTTTCATAGAAAAAAAGGAAAGATTTTTTAAATACATCATTTGCCAACGTAAGCGAAATGATGACCATCAGGTAATTTGGAATTGTGATTGTCATCGAAATTGAATCCATTGTTTCGTCATCATCGAAAATAACAAATTGAGATTTAAATCAGAACGAAGAGAATTAATCCGGAATGACGGAAAACTCTTTTAAATATTTGAGTAAAACGTGAGAAAACTTCCGAGAAAGATCACTGCGCACTTTTCACTGGAATTTTGGAATAATGAGAAGAGTTCTCAAATAATTAAAACATCAGAGTGTGGACTGCCCAATGACCATTTTGGTAGGCTAACTTCGGTTACCCTTGTATGAATTATAAAGAACAAATTAGGGAGCGCCCAGGTTCCTAACTTTCGTAGGCTAATTTGTTCTGAATCGATGCAGAAGAGTCTATCTTGACCAAAAGCCTACCAAAGTTGGGAACCTGGGCGCTCCCTAATTTGTTCTTTACAATTTTTGAGGCAGTTATATAGTATTCCATACCAGGGATACTAAGTATTTCTCTTTCACTTGCATTGTTCAAGTTTAATTTATCAAGATTTGATTGTGTTTTCGTTTGTTTTGTTGTTTGTTTTACCGTTTCAAAATTTTGTCGTTCGCTCTGTGTTGGTGCTTTGTTTAGAAATTTTGATTTTGGGGTCGGCTGCTGCACTTCTTTCAAAACCTGATTTTCTTTTATGATTTCTCCTAAATTTAGTAGTTCTGCCCAGTGGCGAACTCTAGCTTTTTATGGCTACTCGGGCTCGACATAAACAGTGTTAAAAAAACGGTAAAAAAAGCAATAAAATAGCAACTTACACAACAGTTGAATTGTTGCAAAATACTTTCATTCATACATAAAGTTTAATCTTCTTAATTTGATGGCAAACTCATACTGAGTTTGTTGTGTAGCTCTTTGTTATCAGCTATCCATTGTGAGCCACAGAGGAACAGACATTTGTGACCAAACAAAAAGCCTGCATTTACTACATGGCAGCATGATGGCAGGCGTCTTACGAAATCTTTTTTCTATTCCTCTCTCCAATTGTAGCTCGGGCTATTTCTCGAGGGCCCGAGTTCCACAAACAAGTTAAGGAAAGAATTGTGTGAGACAACGTAACAAACGTTTGCATTGTCTGACTCAGGCAAATGCGATCGAGCCCGAGTAAGATGTAATAAGGAAAAAGGCTTTTGTCTCGTTTGTCTATTTCTTTTCTCCGCAATGCGGCTCGGGCTATTTTCCTCTAGCCAGAGCTTATGGCTTGGCCAGAGGTGACGAACATGCGGCCAGCGAAAGAATTTCCTGCGGCCCGCGAACATTTTTGCGAGACCAGTACTTTTCAACATTTTTTTCCCCGTCTAATCTTTGCGATGCGATACCAAAAGCTGAGCCCCTGATTTAATCAAGCGCGTATCACACAGTAATTATATAAACGCTCAATACAAGTCATCTGTTTCAGGATTCAGCACTTCATCCATTGTTATGAAATAATAATAACATAACTCGAGTCCGTTGCAGCTTCAGCATAGTCCACCAGTTTACGAGTAACTATTCGAGTAAGAGCTTAGCTTGCCTTACAGTTGTAGGAATTATGTGAGTTTGCGGAAATGAATTGGTGAGGTGGCAGTACCATTTATCATATGCAAATTTTACTGCTTTCTTCAGGTATTTGTTATTCTTTTTTTTAAGCAATATTTAATTAGCCGCTTGTCTTCAGCGAAAAAACGAAATATTGTAGATGAAAAAAGAGTATTTCAAACAGATTAGACCGATATCCGAAATGTTTATGACCAGGAGCGTATTCAGAGGGGGGCCATTGTGCCATCCTTCCCCCTTTTTGACTCTGCCTTTTAGTAAAAAAAGAAAACTAATGGTACCAAATGACTGAAACATGCCAGACTCTTTTGATGGTTTCTGTAGCTTATGGCCAGTGGCTAATCCAAGGGTTAAAATGAGAGGTATGCATCTTTCCACCAGCCATTTTCAAAATAGTTTTTGATGTATACAATGTTTCCATAACTTCGAACCTCTTCGAGAGCGATAAGCCTTACGCCTTAAGCACGCATAATCGAAAATGTGCGCCCCAAATGCATCATATTTGGCAAAGCACTCAGAATCAGGGTCAAAAAATTTAGACAAAATTTGCCTGAGGATTATTCAAAAAGCACTACAAATAGCCATTACAGCATGTAAATTTTCAAAAATTTTCCGAGAGAGCATGCCCCCGGACCCTCCAAGAGCTTTTCTTGTTTCTCAATCATTTTCAAATTTGTTCTGCCGAAAAAAAAAAACGCTTTAAAGAAATATGGAAATTATGGCTTCCCCCTTTTAAAATTTCTCGCTACGCCACTGTTTATGACTAAAAAGTTATGCGGCCCGCTTGCTTATTGGTAAGTAACAAACTGGCCCGCGACAGCAAATAGGTTCGTCACCCCTGGTCTAGACAAACCGTTGAGCGAAAAACGCAACTGCCACCGCACACTTCGTTGTTTTTTACGATGACTGTTTCTTTCAACGAACTTGATACGAATTAAGTTAAACAAAGCTTTAAGCTTACTTTTTAAAATTTAGATAATAACAAGCCTTCCATCATTTCGTAACCTAGGCTCAGCCCGAGTAGCCCGAGTGCCGGAATCGCCTCTGTCATCATTTTGTAACTAGGGCTCAGCCCGAGTAGCCCGAGTGCCGGAATCGCCACTGGTGTATATTGTCTTAAAACTAGTTACTGGTCCTAGCATACGCTGTACGTTATGATCATGACGTGTAGCTAAACAACGAAGGAAGGGCTCAGCAGCTACGCGTCGCGAAGCATATGTGACGTAGGCTATGACGCACTTACTCTCTTTAATCCAAAAGCAAACAAGTTGTTTGCTTGCAAACCAGGAAATCAACAAATTGCTACAACAAACATACCAGCCCCAAGGGGGGACCCGGGACGAGGCTCTAAGAGTGCTCTAGCCCCTCTAGATTTGGTTATAGGCTACATATTAAACCAGCACTTCACAATACTTCTACAGATACAAAACGTAAGGTAAGTATTTATTTATTCTTCCCTCCTATTAAAAATTTTCTGGTTATGCCCCTGTCCGAGGCAATCAATGTAGTCATTTTTCATTTTCGATTTTTTCAATATCGCTGGTACTTATCTTGAACGTTTACAGCTAAAATATCATCTACTCAAGCTAAGCTGAATCATTGTCAGTTGTGTATCAATTAACTTTTTCTGTTTCAGGTTTAGTCAGTAGAGTAGCAAACCTGGTCCTGTCAACCGTAAGGCAAATACTTTTAACTTGACCAAGCAGAACTGCGAAAGATAGCATCCAATATACATATTTTCTGCGCTTAAAATTCTCTGCAATAAGGAAATGAGATCTTATTGTTTTCATAACCCGTGACATTCACAGCATGCCATAATCTTATTTTGCCACTGCAAGAAAGCAGCAAGCGGAAAATTTCGGTGAGAAGAGGGGGGCAATTCAGCATACTGTAGGCCTACTTCAGATTAGACTTTCTCAAAGCTGAAACCACGCTCATTTTCTTGTTGTTTCTGACCCTATTCTACTTGTTGCATGCTATCCCCCAGACAGTTTTGTTGCCTCTTCTTTTTTCGTGAACCGTTGTAATATTTCCTTTATCTTATCGTATTCTTTATCGTGTTGACGGTGTAGAAATAAAAGACACTTCTACTAATAGAGGAGGTAGGGGGTGAAATTTTGAGCTCTTCTTCGTGGCTTAGCGCTTGGGCAATACCGTTCTGAATAAACATCACAAAGGTGGCGAGGAGTTGGCGACACTGTGTCCAATTTTACTGGCCTGGGAATCAAGCTTCAGACCTCTCGCGCCGATAGCGTTGTTTTCAAGCACAACGGAGCCCAGCCGGTTATACCCAGCGAGATATAAAAGCAACATGGCGTTTTAGTTATGATGAAAATTTGATTAAGGCACAGAAAATTCACCACCAACTTAAGGGGGCTGAGCAAGGATTATATTTTTTTACTTTATAAAAATATTACTTCGTGTTCACAAGTTTCTTTGTTTGAAAATTTAAAAAAAGATTTTTGAATTTACTGTGGTAAGCGTGTTGAACAAAGTGTTTTATCTGTAAAACTTCGCTAGAGAAGAAACAAAAGTAGGCCTACAGAAAAAGCAAAGAAGTTGTACAGGGTAACTACTTTTTTTCTCCCAGAAAAAAAACCTTAAATAATAACTTGTATCATGACCGAACAAGAAAAGTCGGATTGACGCAAAGCTACAGCAGAAGAATTGGAACTTACACGAACGATTGGATGGAAGACTACATGGGCAATAAATAATAAAATGAGACAAATAGTAAGCGAGAACGAACAGTTGCTCTATTTACTCATTTCCGAAAGACATTATATAGGAGAAATAAGAATAGATAAAATCTTTGAAGAAATGGATGTGTTAAATCAGTAAGGGATCTCCAATGTTTTTTGGGATTTTTAAATCTCTTGCCTCATAAACTGAGGTTATTTTCAAATTATATTGAACTGAAAATTCAACGGTAATTCAGGGAGACTGCGAAGTGAGCTTGCGCTCTTCGAGTCAGCAGCCACCCGTTAAATATGTCAAATGCGATCGACTCCAGCCGCGAATCGAACCCGTCACGTAGGATCTGTCACCTGCGCGCGGTACCGCTAGGCCATGTCGCGGTACCGCTAGGCTATAAACTGGAATCTCTAGCCTCATAAACCAGAACAAAGACCTCATAAAGATCGCTTCGTCTCATAAAGATCGCAGACAAAAATCTCTAGTCGTATAAACCAGAATCCACTTGTTTTTGATTTATGATTTTGTTGGTAAGTATTGCTGTAGAAGATCCTGACCTAAAAATACGTTTGATTGGAAAATTGTCCCAAAATTTCTAGTCTTATAAACTAGAGTTTAATTGGATTAAATCTTGTCTACGTATATACATAATATGTATGAATGATGAATAACGACGACGACGACAGTTTTATGGACGATATATCATTAATCAAAGAAGACCCAGAAAGGAAGGCTTCGGAAATTTTCTTAAAACAATAACATTTTCTGAAACACTTCCAAATTTTCCTAAACTAAGGAAATTTCCTTAAAAATAAGAGCCCAAAGCTTTACAATAGGTCTATCAATCATGAAATACGATTAATTGAGCGTCGCTGCTAGCACGAGAGAAGTAAAATAAACTTAATAATAAATCGCTTCTTTTTATTTTGAATGGCGAAAAGCAGCTGTTTATAGCGTTCAATTAGGGCTAAGCCACAATTTTCAGTCTCTCCGATTGTCTGGCACAGTGTGGTCCAAATGCAGTCCCGCGGGTCAATTTTGGCTCGCGAAGTAATTTTCTAGGCCCGCAATGAGCTACGCTGATTTGCACGTTTAGGTTTGAAAATATTTACTTAATCTTTGTTTTTGTAGTTTTTGATTGAGTGTACGTTTTTGTTTTTTAAATTTAATTCTGAACAGTCTGTACCGCTTCGCTTCATAACTTGTGTGGTGTTTTATTCATCGAATTGCTACGGATTACTTTTTAATTTGTTGTAATCGTAGCAGCCGAAGGGCAGGTCCACGTCGGTAGCAAGGAGAACGAGCCGGGACCAACAAGCAAAATGATAAAACACTCGACTTCTACTCGGTAGCTTTAAAACTTTCTGTCGTATAGAGTCTAATCCGCGATCGCTTTTAATCGCCTAACCTTACTAAAAAAAGATAGCGGCAGCTACTTTGTACGGTTGATGGTTATGTTTCATGCAAAGTAAGCTTATACCCACACCAGACAACCGAGTTTTTAACGTTCGCACCTCTGGAGCGGAAGTTTGGGGATCAAATCCTGGATCGGCCAAAAGGGAAACAACATTGCCCAAGGCTCACCACTGCTGCACCATTTATTCGAAAGAAGCTGAGTTGCACGGCCGCGTAGATGGGCCCCGCTAACTCGGTACACACTTAAAACGGCGAGTATAATGAAGATTTGATTTTTACTTGATAAACTTGATCTTCTTCGCAAAATGCTGAATGAACGTCAATAGTAGTAGTTCATTTTAATTCTGGCTTGCCAGAGAATATCCACGATAAAATAAACAACAATAAGCCAGAAAAAGGACACAGCGACGCACGTTAACACATGCTGGAGTTAAAATTAACGAGCAAGTGTTAGATTTTCATTGTACCTAACAGTTATGTTGATCTGTTAGTAGCAAGTAGCAACATATTCTTATATGCTTTAGCCCGCGCGATAAACAAACAGCTTTTTATGGCCCGCGACATATTTAAGTTGGACCACCCTGGTCTGGCACAAGCAAGCCGCAAAACGTTTTTACATCTTCGATCGACGCTCCACATTCTTTAAAATTTTCATCGTGTTAAAAGTTAGGTTTCTATGTCAATGCATTTGTCACAATATTTACTTGAAATCAATTTTTTGCGTTGCACTTAAATTAATACTTAGTTGTTATAACTCATTTTATGCAGGGATATTTCTGTTGCCTTACACAACTTATAAAATTACAGCTTCGCTTATTCTCGTGCTATTCGTGATAACTAACAGTATTATTATGCAAAGCGCACGGTTCAAATAACAATTCAAGATTACAAGAAATTGAAAAACACAACCCTAAGATCGATAATTGCAATTTGCATAAAAAATCAAAACCTCTTTTTAATAGCAAGAAGATATATTGTAACAGTGATGCTGCTTTTTTTTATTTTTTTGTAAGCAAAATTACAGATTTCGTTTTTTAAGTCTTATATCTATTTATGGCTTTTTAGTTATAATTCTTTAGAATATACAGAATTTCAATATAGTGTAGATTCACCGAAACAATTAATTCTAAGCCGCTGCGTCAACCTTATTAATGTGAGCTGAATCAACGGTTGGGTGTTCTAAGAACACTGGAGAGCACTGTCGTGCTCAAAGAACTTTTAACGTAAAAGAAACGGAAGCCCATACACTGGTGCACGCATGGGAGCATTAGGGACCCATTGCAAAATTAAATATTTAACTGGGCCTCAAAGCGATTAGAATTCCAATATTTCATATTAGGCTATAGTTCAAAAAAAAATTTACCATTGGTAGCCTTGTGCTGAGCTGTATTTTGCTGAAAACGCATCATTTTTAACAACAAAGAAAATTTTAAAAACCATCAATATAATTAATTAATGTAATAATTAATCCAATAATGTTAATTTAGTTTTAACTTTTAACAATATGGTCTTCACTCCAAGACAACGACCGCTAGCCACGTCTAAAAAATTAATATATTTTTTATGGGCAAACGGTGTGTCAAATCAAAAAATTTTCAAGAGAGTAACGTGTCATACGTCATAAAATTAAGATTTCTACAAATTTGTTCCCTATGAAAGATGCTATTCTCGTCTGGTTTACAACAGCTATTAAAAGATTATTCAAAGTAGTCCAGGCCCAAACAAAGCTTTAAATCGAAAAGGAGTGCAGGGATTACAGTTGCAGGAAATTTGGTTACCGACATGGGAAGTGCTTCCAGATTTGAGCTAGCTCTTTTTATGAGAAATTTATTAACCAGATAGATTTTCGAAAATGCATGGTGTCACAATGACTATAAAATGTTTATGTTAATTAATTTATTATTTATTAAATATATAGTATTTTGATTAAATTTCATGAACACTCTCGTGCTCAATACTTGATAAACTTGCTAAAAAATTCTTTTAACTGAGGATAGTGGGCTGCAATGCCGACATCCGTGGTCTAGACCAACATAGCCTAATGACTTTTTGTTTAAAGTTTTCTTGACATCTTTTTCGTGAGAATAAAAAAGAATATTGGGCCGTGTAATCGTCTGCGAGAGGTATTGCTTGCCTTGAATCTTCTGTGATAATATGCTGTTTTGTTGTTATTATGGTGAACTCGTTAAATTATTAATTGTAATCGTTAAAAGGATATGACCAATAGCACATTTATAATAGGCCACATCAGTTCATAACCGCGACGGCTTCATTTGCTAGTATTGTTTTTGCTAATGTGATTTTGCTATAAAGTTATTTCAACAACTTGGCTCAGTAGAGCCCATACTCCAGTGTGTTACTATCGTTTTTATATTTTCTAATTTTTGACTTATGAAGTCTCGTGTCTCATTTCGAGTCTCGTAACTTTAAAGTCTCGTCTCGGTCTCGAAGCTATGATGTCTCGTCGCGGTAGGTTCGGTCCTCGTTCCAGCTCTGAATGCTAGAACCGCCCCTGCAACTTGTCAACAGTTTTCTGAACTCATGTAGCATGAATAAAGTCAAAACTCTACAGGTCAAAATAAGTCATCGGTCGCTGACGTTGTCAATTTACGATGTCACAATTGCAACTCTCTATACTCAGTATGCTTTCGCGAGACCCTACACATTGCCCGACTTTGCATACTAACATTTGACGATACTGACGTCTTTTGCCATGAACTAAACACCAGAATGAACAATTTTTTCTAAAAACTAACTTTTGGACAATGTAACTTTTTTAACCATCGCAGATTTGTACATTTACTCTTTAATAAAAGAGCTGTATATCGTCGATAAAATCTTGTAATATTCTTGTTTATTTCTCCAGTTTGTTTTGCTATCTTTGAACTAGCTGCTACTTGTAGCATATTTTCGTAACAATACAACAAAGCAATAGCTCTGTAAGCAACTTAGCGTCGCGGGCTGAGTCGTGACGCTGCGGCTATGACGCAATTATCCACTTTTTAAGCCAAAGTAAAATACTGTTAGCTTGCAAATTAGAAAATCAACAAATTACTATATATGTAGTACATAACAGCCTCTTTGGTGGATCAGGGGATAGCCATGAGGCTCAAAACTTCCTAAATTTTAGTTATACTTATCTATGGGTTTTTACTGCATTAAGAAATAAAAATCTTTAAATAAAGTTTTCTTTTGATTTCTTCTTAGCTCTTTGAAAACATCCCCTTATCCGTCTCAAGCCCAGTGAATGTTGCGTTTTTTCATACTCGTTTCGTTGAATTCCTGAGTCTCGAGTTTACAACACTCATTGCAGCTAGGTAGTACCGTTTTTTACCGCGTATAATCCGCACCCCCCTTTTTGGCACTGCCCCCGTGAAATTTTCGAGAGTGGCCCGTGTCTTCCCGCAATGACACGCATCGCCGATCTCGTCGGAGCGCGGCCAACAATGCCTCTGGGCTGTCTAAACCAATCGGTAAACATCATGTACAATTTAGTTATAGTAAATAGTAATTTCGATTGTGTTGATTGGTCGGTCCACTAAAAACCACTAAACCTTTTCGTGGTGTGGACTGGACAACAAATGAAGGAGAAATCGGCGAATCCCCGAATATCGCCCATCGGATGACTTGGGTCCTCTCGGCCACAGTGAATTTGACGGTTGGAAAAAAAGCAAAAAAAAAATGCTACCGCGTATAATACGCACCCCAGTTTTGAGGCTCATTTTGGGGGGAAAAAAATGCGGATTATACGCGGTAAAAGACGGTACGTTATATTAAACTGAGAAGAACACATACTGCAAATGATCTTAGCTCTTGAGGGTCGAGAAGTGAAAATAGCTATTTACCGTCGTGCACATCATCTGCTACAGCGAAATTGAATCATTGGCAGAACTGCACGAACCATTTGTTTCGTTTAAGGAGTTGTTCAGTAGAGTAGCATACCAGATTCTGTCAAACGTTACTAAGCAAACGCTTCTAACTTGACCACGCAATACAGTCAGAGATAGCATCTAACACACATCTTTTCCGCGCGTGAAATCACTGTGCGATAAGAAAATAAAGTCATTTTAATGCGTTGATAATCCGTGACGTTCGCGGCAGGCCATCATCTTTTTTCCGATGCAGGGGGCGTATTCAGCGAAACGTTTATACTGAAAAGGGGAAGATTACAATGGGCCAAAGATGGCGCTATTTCAAAAGACTGTTTTGAACGTAATTTAGATTTGGCTTCGTCAGAATGAGGGGGGAGCGCAGTACTGGTGCCTCTCCCTTACGCTACTGTTTCAATGTATATCTTAAAATAAATCGAAACTGCAATTATGTTTGAAATAGTGAAATATTTTGCTGCTAACCTGAAATAATAAAGCGCGCAGTAGAAGAAAATAGTTTATTACAAAAAATGCCACGTGATTATGAAAACTTGACCAAGCGTATAAAAGCTGCCTGCTTGAGCTTTTTACAATCATCACAAATCACATTTTTGATCTCATAATTGAAAAAGTAATCATGACATAAGAAATTTAATTGTGACACAGTAGCCTAATCCCGTGGACTTTCGGCCCTCTTGAACTGGACATGTGGACCAGGTGAGTGTGCAATTAAAGCTGCCCGCTGTCCCGTTACCTTTGCTATTTTGTTTCCCAGTTTGTTTATCTAAGCTTCTTAATTAGTTACCATGGCATCCATTGCGACGTCAACGTGCACTTGTCGCAGGCCTCGACTCGTCGCGTCACATCTATTCGACAATCGTGTTGATAAACGTCCAAGTCAAAAGCATGCAAACAAAAAACGTACGCTGGGAACATCTGCCTCATTTCAATGCTACGTTTGTTTATTTAACTGAAATAGATCGTCATAGTAAAAGTGATTGTTGATAAATCCTTTGCACGCGATTTCGAACGCGAAAAGTTTATTGTCTATCTGGGAACACTTACACCAAAAACACTATGTAGCTTCTTTGTTTCACATTGGTAACGCTTTGTGGTATATAAAAGTTTTAATTGTTTGGAAAACTTATAATGGAAACAAAACGAATATTTTCGTTCGGTGGATACAATATAAGTGAAGCAAGTTTTAAATTTTATTACTTATGCCTATAATCCCACAGAGTGAGAGTTTAACCTATCGTCGATTTGCAGTACGAGCAGCAGAGAGCCCGATGGCTGTGCCAGAGCCAGCAATTAATATCGTTCAGACCAACTTTTTATAATCAAAAGTTGATCTGAACAATATTGAGCGAGAGTTGTGTACAGTACACTGGACGCTGAACTTCGATTTGAGATTCCATTTTTGCAATCTCGAACCTAAAATTACCAACTAAGTGGAAATGTTATAAGACTAATTAAAACAAGTTCTTTTTTCATCATTTTGTGGAAGAAGTACCGTGCAGCGCAATGCGATAAAGTAAACGCAGAGCAAAAGCTATTCAGGAAAAAAGATTAACACGTTCAGCTCGTTCGCATTTCACACACACCATCCTCTGTGACGTAATTGCGTATTGTACTTTGAACTTGACCAAGCAAAGGTTTAAATGTTCGGCAAATGCAGTATAGTCGCTGTAAGCAAGGTAAAGTGTTTTTTATGAGTGTCCACCGGTGGTGCACGACGTGTATTCATTAAACATTTGCGTCTTAGACGTCATGTAACACCAGTGGTACACGAATTTTTTACTAAATACAGTCATTATTTCAGAAATTTAAAACAATTTTTGTTTCAAAACACTCCGTGTGACATGAATAGTGCTATGTTTTATGGACGAACAAGCCCTGAAACTGGAAATAATTCGAATCTGGCTATGTACAATAAATGCTTCAACGAAAAATATTTTTAAAAACTTTTGCAACAAACTAGACCTTCAATATACAGGGTGATCCGAAAGTAACTCCCTATTCTAAAATAACTATAACTTATTCAAATTTACTGACAACTTTCTCAGTTTTTGCGTGTAAGTTACTCAGTCTGCGGCAATTACATCTATGCTCTTGTTTCTATATTTTAATAATTTTAACTTAAATTTGAAATAAAGTTAAATCATGTTTTGTAAATTAACATACTAATTGTGATAAATAATAATTTTTAAAAAATTTAACCACATTTAAATAAACAAATAAAAAGTAATTGAATTTTAAATGAAAGTCCATGCAATGCACTTTTTTCTCATGTTTAATAAATGAAAAAATTACACTTCAAAAACAAACCATTTTTATTTTAGAATAGGGAGTTACTTTCGGATCACCCTGTACATATATGCTTATTTTCAGTTTTTGTCGTGCGTATACACGGCATGCGTTTTTTGAATACTCTTTCCTTTCTCAAAAACTGTTGTTTTTGGGCTGAAATAAGCTCACAAATTCATTTACTTACTGTTTCATAAAGCCACGGCCAAATTAAACGAAACTCGAAATTTTTCAACGAGAAATTTTTCAACCATTAAGCGGTGCACGAAAAACCACCTCTGATTTCAAACTTCTACACGCCAATCCTACAAAACGCATTGACTTAGAACTACATGTGTGAACCACTGGTGGTACACAACGTGCGATGTGAAAGTCACGAGTGTACCACCGGTGGTACACGACGGGCTGAACGTGTTAAAAAAACTGGCCCGTTCGCTCAGCTGTTGAAGCACATGGGTATCGGCAGTGGTGGGCACTTGGGCAATAACTAGTTATTTTTGTCACTAGTTACTGCATTACTGCAACTAGTTAATTTTTTAGTAACTGTAACTATAACTAAATTACTTTTCTGCAAAAGTAACGGGTTTTGTTACAAGTTATCACTTTAGAACTTTAAAAGCTACAGTTACTTTTAGTGGCATCTTCGATCGCTGAATAAACGAAAAAAAAATGTTCAATTTTACTTCGTGAATGTAAATGATAACATGATTTCTGTCGTGTTATTGAAACTCTGAGAACAGAAACGTTATCTATCCCAGAGAACGAAGTGAGAGCATCTGTATTATATCCAATGGTCTTTGGAAATCTTGCAATCTACCACTTTCAAAAAAGAAACACCCTTAATATATATTCTTCCCAGAAAGTATTTCTCCCAAAGCAATACAAATCACTTTGAAATCTTCGCTAACACTCACTCAAAATGACCGACAAAATACGAGAAGCAGCAACACAGACTTACTCTTAACACAAATTTGTTCTTTAAAATTAATACAAGGGTAACCGAAGTTAGCCTACCAAAGTGGTCATTGGGCAGTCCACACTCTGATGTTTTAATTATTTGAAAACCGTTCTCATTATTCCATAATTCTGCGCAATGATCCTAATTATTCCATTATTTCATAATTCTGCGCAATGATCTCGAAAAGTGCGCAATGATCTTTCTCGGAAGTTTTTTCACGTTTTACCCGAATATTTAAAAGAGTTTTCCGTCATTCTGGATTAACTCTCTTGGTTCCGACTTAAATCTCAATTTGTTATTTTCGATGATGATGAAACAATGGATTCAATTTCGATGACAATCACAAATCCAAATTACCTGATGGTCATCATTTCGCTTACGTTGGCAACTGATGTATTTAAGAAATTTTTCCTTCATCTCTGTAAAATCTACTATTTTCACTGTAAACTTTCCGATGGAACAACTAATACGGTTCGCGGGAAACGGTGAGCTGTATTACTTGTTATTCTCGATCTTTTACTTTTCCTCAAATCTCTTCACTTCGATGCCATTTCTGCACCATTTTCCAGCTATATTCACCTGATGAGCACAAAATAACCCAGTTAAAATTTATCTGAGAATTATGTAGGATCTTTCAAGTGTATCTCAGATTATCTCTGAATTATCTCTGGCCATTGGTGTTATGGCTAATCATCTTAGAAACTTCTAAGGCATGTCTAAGTCTATGTGTATGTAGGCGAACCATGTATGATTTTTTTAAGATTTATCTTTGTGCATTGGTGGATGATGGAGCTGTGGCAGGCCATCTAAGAAATTTATAAGGCTTTCTTAAGTTTATTTAATGTTGGCAAGCCATGTTTGAATTTTGTAAGATTTACATACCGGGATTGGTGGATATTGGTGCTGTGACAAGCAATCTAAGATTTTTTTTAGGTTTATCTAAGAATATTTTTCTATTGGCGTACCATATTTGAATTTTCTAAGATTTATATACCAGCATTGGCGGATATTGGTGCTGTGACAAGCAATCTAAGATTTTTATTAGGTTTATCTAAGAATATTTTATATTGGCGAACCATATTTGAATTTTCTAAGATTTATATGCCAGCATTGGCGGATATTGGTGTCATGGAAAGCAATCTAATTTTTTAAGGTTTATCAAAGAATATTATTGATGAGTTGCATTGACGTCACGAAATTTTCCCGCCAAATTGCTTGGACGGCAGAAAACTCATTTGCAGCAGTCTGGCAGATGGTATTTGGCTGCGTTGGTTGTGTGTTCAGGCTATTAGTAATGACAAACTTGTTCGTGATGAATTGAGTTGTTGCAGTTACTGACTATATGCATTGCAGGAAATGATTCAAATTATTCTAGGTTATTTTTAAAAATTACGCAGATATCAGCAGAGTAGTCTAAAAAACTCTGGTTTTATTGGCCTAGGTTTTTGACAAATGAATATTTAGAGTGTTGGAGGATATCTTTAGGCTTAAGCAAATTAAGGTCAGTTAAGTCTGCAATGTTGCAGAGATTTTTTGAAACCATATCCTACTGGATATGATGAGTTGGTTTTAACGAACTTTTATATTTTTTTGCTGTTACCTTTGCGTGGTAAATCCTTAAATACCAAATAACTTCAGTGTAGGCTAGTTACCGGCAAGAGTTTTATATTTGCCAGTTTACCTCGTTCTAGTAACATATATTTAAGAACCAGTAACCTTATGCTTTTTGAGTCAATTTGCTCCCTGTAATCTGGTTTCCTCATAAAGATGGAGAAATTGAATTTAATAAATAAATAATGAATAACTGAGGTTATTTTCAAATTATATTGAACTGAAAATTCAACGGTAATTCAGTGAGACTGCGAAGTGAGCTTGCGCTCTTCGAGTCAGCGGCCACCCGTTAAATATGTCAAATGCGATCAGCTCCAGCCGCGAGTCGATCCCGTCACGTAGGACCTGTCACCTGCGCGCGGTACCGCTAGACCAGCCACTACATGTAAAGTTGGATTTGCCTGCACCACTTTCCCAATTGTTTCAGCCCAGCAACTTGACATTGGACTATCTGGATCTTTTGCATCTTGCTCAGGAGGTGTTATACAATACCAAATTGAACGATAAACAAGTAAGTGTATACTAAGTCTTGCAATTTTTTATTTAACTATAATAGTCCGTGCCTGCATGAAGTTTCACTTCTCTGCGCTTACGTTTAGCGTAACTAATAAAGTTCTTCTCTCTACCTCACAGGAAAAGCATTTGATATCCAGAGCTGGGTAACGCTACTTAAAAGAATAGCGCTACCAACACAATTCATCAAAAATAGTAGCGCCTTAGCGCAAATAAGTCTGCCGCTAACTCTACTTTAACTATTTGGAAATTATGCATTTAAAATGAAAAACATACTGTATACTCCATTACTCAAGTACTTTTAAATAAAATGAAATGTGTTTTTGACACCTTTTAGGCAATAATTCAGTTATAGCATAGACTTTAGTTTAAATCTGGAAAATTTGTTTTAAAATTTATTGCATTAGTAAGCTTTCACACTCAATAAACCGTTAATGCAACTACTTTATCTATATGTTTCAACTGACAATTCGTGTCACTTATGGTGTAAATTGCATAGAATCATAAAGTTTTTTTTGCATTAACATTCATCCAGTATCGACAAAATGTATTAAGTCTTGTTGACTGGGGCCGACGGGAGAAAGAATTTTGGTTGTTTTACATTCAACGTAAATTAGAAGAAGTGGGCACGGTACCAAAGTCCGTCGACGCTGGCTTTAGGCTAATAGCGAACCGCTATTTATACTAAAAAAAAAATAGCAGCGGTAATACTCAGCTCTGTTGATATCAACTCTTGATCAAATATCAAACGATTTCTAAAGTGCTTTACGTTTGGATGTTACAGTTTTGAAAAAGCTGCGAGAAAAAAATCCAGTGCTATATAAGCGGCAATAGCGAGCGTGCACTGCTAGAACAGCTAACGTAGCCTATTATATTTTTTGAGCGAAAAAATGCATAACTGAATATTAGTGCGTTTTCAAATAAATACAGTGCTGGTACCAGTGCAGTACATTTACCGGCGGCGCGATGGCGTAGTGGTTATACCAGGGGGGGGACAAGCTTTTCACACAAAGGGCCAGATTTGGAAAAACTGTTGAAGCCGCGGGTCGCACGCTGATTGGAAAACAAGGTGAAGATCTTTTTTTGAGATTACAGTTCGCGTACGAATGTCATCTCCAAAATAAAACGTTTTCATCTCGTGTTTCTCGTTTTTTAATCCAATTTTGCACCGTTGAGGCTTATTTTTTTGAAAATCACTGCCATCCACGATCTCTAAAGAAAAGAAAAGGTCTTCCGCTCAATTCACGGTGGCAGTGAAGTTTGTGTGAGTGCTGGGAGGCCAGAGTAAAAGAACCGGCGGTCCGGATTTGGCCCGCGGGTCGTAGTTTGCCCATGTCTGGGTTAGAGCGTCTGCCTCGCATTTATTACAGCCTATGCATGCATATATTTAGTAGTCTCGCTCTGTTTCAGAGATCGGAAATCGAAAAGAACACTAAAAAACAAGCAGAAAGCGAGCTGTGGCGAGAATTACGGATTGGCCGAGTGACTGCATCTAATTTTAAAGCGTGTGTCTCAACAAATCCTGTCCGCCCTTCTATCAGCTTGCTTAAACGGATATGTTATCCTGCAGCTTACACTATTTCCAATGTTGCTACCAAGTAACGCACTTGAAATCTCTATTTTTGCCGACAATTTTTATTCTGCAGCTTTGATGCTGCTGTTCAATGATATGCTAATCTAACGTACTTGCCGATTGTTATAGCGCTTGCTGGGGCTCGCCGATTTTGTTTCTTATATGCTATGCAATTGAAAATTTAATTTGTTACCATATCACAATGGCCAACATAAGAACTTAAGTCAGGCAAGCTGTCCTGTCAGGGCCGGCGGAACCGCCCCCCGAACCCCCCGGCCGGGGGGGGCAGGCTTGGTCATGGGCCCCGCCCTGAACACCGCGGCGTTTTTTCTACTGGAAAATGATTTTAATACGTGTTACGATGCAACATCAATATGTTTGTGTGCGTGTGTGTAAAAAGGTGCGTGTGTTTCGGAGGGGGGCTCAGTTGGCCTAGCGCCGGCACTGTATCCAGTTGCCTCGATTTAACGATTCTGCAGATACAATCTTGTTAGTGTTTACTTTTCTTATTTTGTCAATGCGTATACGGTAACTGAAACATGCTAAAAAGCTTTGATCAATTTTTATTGGTAGAAGTTTTAGTTTCCGTTAGTTTTGTTATTGGCTGTGATCACTTTCATCGAGCACTTCACTATTTCAAGAATGGTTTTATTGGTATTGCGTTTTGCAACAAAAATTTACGTCGCTATTTGCAGGTTTGGATGTGCTAACGAAAAGTCGGTAAGAAGCAGGTACGAAAATTTTATGCGGGAAAACCATGGTAACATTAGCGTTGAAGACGCGGGCCTTCATATACATCCTGCATGTTTCTATTTGGGTGCAACTCCAGATGGTTTTGTTTCGTGCTCTTGTTGTGGCCGGGGGATTTTTGAAATTAAATGCCCGTTTTCAAAATCCAACTGTACAGTCCAGGAAGCTGTTGAAGATAAAAACTTTTACTTACGTCTCAATAATGGACGTATACAGTTGTGCGAAAAACATTCGTACTACTTTCAAGTGCAACTGCAATTGTTTGTTACTCAGGAGAGTTATTGTGATTTTGTTTGCCTTATTGGCAGTGAACTTTTCATTCAAAGAATTTTTGCAGACAAAAATTTTGTGACATCGCGATTGCAGCGTTTAAATTCTTTTTATTTGCATGGCGTACTGCCTGAGCTGCTGGCAAAATGGCACACAAGCGCTTCGACCAAGAGCCGTCAACTAAAAGTCATCATCAACTTTAGTTAATGATTTATATTAGAGATCGCATTCGCAGTCAAAAACTGAACAGAGACAGCTGTATGACAGACACCAGCAAAGTCAGCTTCTTTCAGAAAAACGACTTTGAGACGGAATAATCAATACAGACGCATAGGTAGTATTTGAGCATATTACGTGATTACAGATTAGGGCCTAAAGAAGAATTTTAATTGTAAGAAATTATATCATAGTGTTGCAGGTTATTTTTGTTGATGAATTTATATTGATATAAATATTTATATTGTTGTTGATATTTATTTATATATGCTCTCACCTTGGTCATTGAGCCCTTTTGTTACTGGAAGCAACCATTTCCCGTAATTTTATTGTTGTTGATATTTATATTGTTGTTGATATTTATATTGTTTTGTTGATAAATTTATATTAAATAAATATAGCAAGTTATTTAATAAAGTTAATAATTTAATAAAGTTCTTTGCTGAGTTGGCAAATCCGAGTCTGAGATGCTCGAGTAATGAAAAATAATTTGCTAGTTGTGGAGGCTCTGAAAAGTAGTAGCCTAAGTAGTCATGATATCTAGTGTACAGGAACCTATACCTTTATTGAACAGCATTATTTCAAAACCTTTTTCATCATTAAGCTTAGTTTATCCATTTTCTTGATCATTTGCTTTGAATGTGAATACTAAATTGCGAAATATTTACGGCCACTCTCAAGTCTCAGCAGCTTTCATGGACGGAAAAGGCAAACAGTTTTAGGTTTTAAAAGTAGGTAGGCTCTGTATCTACAAAGTGTTTGGACAGACCAACCATAGTTCATCCAGTGGTAGGATTCAGCCGGTTCTATAGAACCGTCTCAGGGGATTTTGTTATAACAGCGAACCGGTCGGCATTGCTGCTTATAGTTGTACCATTAGTTGAAACAGAACTGACTGATAAATATATAACTTCTGTAATAGAACCGGCTGGCGAAAAATTTGGATTCCACCACTGAGTTCATCTCTGCCGTGATCTGGTAAAACCGATTAACTGCACTTTCGTACTTTTCGAAAGTTTTCGAGAAAATGCAGTTTTAGCTTTTTTGAATTTTTCACAAACTTCCTGATTGTAGATTTTCCTCATTTTTTCGTCAAAGTAATGGTTTAAATATTGCAGCTTAATGATGAAATTAAATCTCAATTTTTTATATCGTGAAATTTGTAAATGCAGTTAATCGGTTTAGCAAATATTTTTTGTGAAAAACAGCAAGTTTTCTCTGGTAAAACCCATTAACTCGATACTTATGACGTCACTATTAAAATTGTTTTGTTGTGGTTGAAAGCAAAATCATTAAAATTTTCCAATAATAATGCTTGTCGCAATCGCAGTTAGAACCAATTCGACTCAGTGTTTTAGTGTAAGGCTGTATTAACGAGACATTGAGTATAGATGCTTCGGCCTCGCCCCTACCTGCAATGGGGTCCTTCGATATTAAGAGCTCCTAAATAAAATATGAAGGTCTTACGCCTAACAAAGCGTTGATGCGGACTTTGATTGACAACAAACTTGTAGGATTGACCAAATCCATGTTAAGATCGTGATTGCTGTTGTAGACGGAAGAACTCAAGGCAAGGCCGATGTAAAAGGGGGCCTTGTCTTCTCACTCAACAAGCTTGGCCCCTTCCGTTTATCAATTAACTTACTTTTTTGAAGATAGCGGATTTTGCGCAAAACTTTGGCCTCTTCCTGATAAGCGTTTCTCCCCCCCCGGTTCACCGATTAATTAATTTTTTTAAAGGAGTCGAGCTAATAAACTTTACAGCGTGCATTCAACGAACCCCATAAACTCGCCAGTATAACACAATGTTTTCAAACTGCGTGGAAGCATATACCCTCTTACGAGCACTCGAAACTTCTTTACCAAACTTCTAGGAATCGACCAAATTGATGTTAAGATCGGAACCACTGCCGTAGATGAAAAAACTCAAGGAGAACAGCGAAGAGACGAATTGAACCTTTTTCCCTACTAAAAAACTAGAAAGTCCGTCGTTTTCTTTAAGTAGGCGTCGTAACCATATCAAGATCTCCATTCTTCTGAGAGCAATTGGAAAGCAGTGGACCCTTTTCAGCCAACCCGTCTTCGTCTCAAACACACCTCTAGTTGGAGCAGCTATTCTAAATTCATTTTCAAGCCCGAAACCTATCCTGATAAAAAAAATCGTTTTTGCACCCCTTGCACCATTTGATCAGTCTAATGATTTAAGCCTATTGATTTTTTATTATAATGGCTGATATTAGTAACCACAAAGGATAAGTTTGCATCTTAAACATATCCGTTCTCGCACGTCGCACTCCCATTTGCGAACCATTGCCCTAGAGAGCCTTTTCTGTGAACAAAGTACAAAACCTTTCAACGAGCCACTTAAAGGCAAGTGTGGTATTTGCATAAAGCTGCGGCTATGTACCACTTCAGCTAATCAAATCCCTCTTCCGCGATTCAAAGTTCTAGCTAACCTTAGATTATGGGTAGTCCGGATATGTGTTACTGTACCTTTCTTTGATTCATACATGTAAAACTGCAAAATAATTTTGCTAAGCTAATATATCGACTTCCCAAGCAATATAATAAGGCATGGCAATTGGCATGTTTTTTTTTATTACTTCAGAAATCCAAATCAGGGGCACCGGAACTTTGAGATGCTCTGACCCCGTCATAGCCTATCAAGCGATTCTGTTTTAAAGATGGCTGACATTGCATAAAGTAAATGTATAGGCATGGTAGTAAGAATCCTCCTGTAAACCATTGGATTAATGTAGCAGATACTTCAGAAAAAGTCTAACAATTTGGTTGAAACTCTTGCCAGAAAATGCTCGCTGCACACCCATAAAGTGCTTGCGGAAACAACAGTCTCATATTTATTACAAAACACAGAAAAACTAACGAAACTACGGTAACTAAAACTCGATCTGCTTCTCGATACGAAACACGGTACAGGCAAAAGTTTAAACAAATTGCTTTAACAATTTCTGGCCCCGAACGATGTGGGCACTATCCGAAATTCCGAATAACGAATTCATTGGAAATTAACTAGCAATCTTGAAATTAATATGACAACATACAATAACTTTACGAATAAAATTAGGCCTAACCGGCTACGATTAAATGTACGGGTAAAAATGCAATAAAATATCTATAGTCTTAATTGAAATATTTTACTGTTAATATGTTCCGCAAGCCAAAGAAGATGTTTTAAGGGCAAAATTAGGAGGCGAGAAATTAGGTAGGCTGTATACATATTATATCATGACTGATTTTTTTTAGGGGGATCAAAAGTTTTTCCAGAAAAGGCGGAGCTTACTCGCACCACCCCCTGGTTGCGGGCTTGTAGTTGATGCTCGGTGAAAGCGCTTTTAAAAGATAGCCTTATCTACAATTCACACAATAATTAACCAAAGAATAATTTGCGTAAAAACATGAAAAAATTAATTAACTAGAAACGAATATTTGCCTATCATTATCGTTTCAAAGCGATTTCAACACAAAACTCTTATCAGACTATCCCGAGTTGAGAAACTGAAAACCCATTGTTTGCGTGTGACGAAACAAGAGGTGAATAATAACAATTGGAGTTAATGGGTTTTACCAGAGAATTTTTCAGATTTTTTCCTCAATTTTCTCCAAGAGTGGAGTTAATGGGTTTTGCCACCATCAATATCTCAGGAACGGCAAAAGGTTTGAACTTGAAATTTGCACACAAGATGTACATACGTACAAACATTCAAAAAATGCAAAAAAAAAAAATTGAAAAATTTGCAGTTAATCGGTTTTACCAGATCACGGCAGATCTCTTCCATTGGGGCTCAACCACTGCTAGCGGGCGTGCGAGAATGAGGCCATATTTTTCTTGAGATTCAAAGGTGATTGATTGAAAGGATGTCTTCCAAAGCTTTTGCATTTTAAGGGCTTATTTTTTCTTAAATTTAGTTCTTGGAAATTGCGATGTGCTAAAGAAAAAGACTAGATGTTTCAAGACCAAGAGGGCCTTGTATAGACTAGAATTGACAGCAAGCCAAGCCCGGCTAACGCTTCGGCAGTCCATAACAGAAAATCATATTCATACTGGTTTGGCTGCTTTTGTTACAACGCCCCTAATATTGTTCAAAGCTATTAATTCTCGAAATAGAAATAACATTTGTAACTTGATATGTAACTTAACATTTGTAACTTGATCCTACTTAATTCGCATTAACAAACTGATTTATCGTTAAGTGCATGACGTGCTAGGGCTGTAGAATACAGCGTTCGCTTTGCAGTCGAAGGGCTTGGGTTCAACTACCAGTCGGATCATCTGCTATAGTGTTCGCAGCTACCCTGCTTGGAGCTCAACATATAAGAACATTGCGGCGGAATAGCAGTCCGTTTATTTTTTGGTAAGTGATACTTAATGCAGCGACATGGCCCAGCGGTACCGGGCGCAGGTGACAGATACTACGTGACGAGTTCGATTCGCGGCTGGAGCCGATCGTATTTGACATATTTTACGGGTGGCTGCTGACTCGAAGAGCGCAAGCTCACTTCGCAGTCTCCCTCATTTACCGTTGAATTTTCTGTTCAATTTAATGATGCGATGAATATCAATCGCGAAGGGCAATTCAAGCGAAAATGACCTTTTGTAGTGGAAACGACGCTGGCTGTAATAGAGGGTTTACCTTTTCAGTGGAGTATTGGGGTTTGATTTCGAGACGGGTTAAACCAGGGATGTACAACCTTTTTATTCTATGGGCCGCATTGCATACTAAAATATCAAGTGGGCCGCAGAACCTCAAACGTTTTGTTTCCTCTGAAAATATCGGTGAAGAGCAGAATAAAGGTCTTCACGTCCTCAGACGTCCCGTTTCCTCTGAAAATATCGGTAAAAAGCACGTCTTCAGGCGTCCTGTTTTCACTGTAAATATCGATCAGATGGCCGAGTGGTAAGGAGCGTCTGCTTCTGGATCGGTAGACTTGGGGTTCGATTCCGAGTCGGGTCAAACCAATGACTTTAAAATTGGTATTCACAGCTTCCCTGCTTGACGCTCAGCATTTAAGGGACTGTGTGAAGAAAGCCGGCAAGTTTACTTGTTGTGCCGTTGGGAAAGGCACTTAACGGGATTCCCCCATCTTAGTGTGGTAGACAGATGGCCGGCAACTCCTAAGCGAGCTCGTACAGCGCTTCATCGCTTTCTCGTGATAGGAGGATAAATATGCCAATAATAATAATAATAATAAAAAAAAAAAAAATCTGTAGCGAGCTGAGAATAGACTCTAAAAAATTTTTTTGATGAGTCGATAGTGGCCTGCAACCACATAATAAGTGTTTAGTCGATAATGTGCCGCAATGCGGCCCACAAGTTGGACATCCCTTGGTAAAACCAGTGACAAAAATTGGTATTCTCAGCTTCCCTACGTTAGCTTTACCATTCAGAGGATATTCAAAATAATGCAGAAAAGTAGCGGTAGAGTTGCATGTCTCCCTTAACAGCTTCATTAATCATAATTGTTTAAAGCAGAATTTAAAAATAGCTCATGTGTTTTACCCGCTGTTTTTTTACGAATTGAACCATGCCGACGTTTTTAATGGCAACTGGCAATTTAAAATCAATTATATCTTGACTCATGAGTCTGGCCAACATATCTAATGAGTTTTCCTAGAACCTTCGTTTTCTTAGTCCTGATTTTATCTTGCCAGGATGGGCGTAGCTTACTAGTAAAAGCACCGCAATTCACAATCGAAGATCGCTCGCACTAAGTTCGATATCTGGTAGGACAGTGCGCGTTTTAATACAGGAAAGAGACAATTTAGGCTATGCTTAAATCCCTGAGAGCAAATCTTTCAACCGGTTATGTTGTTTTATTGCATATTTATCCCCCTATCACGAGAAAGCGATCAATGCGCTATAACGAGTTCGCTTTGGGAGTTGCCGACCACCAGTCTACCACATCAAGATGGGGAATCCCGCCAAGCGTCCTTCTCAACTGCACACGAAGTAAACTTGCCGGCTTATGCTTCACACTGTCTCTTTAATGCAGAGCGTGAAGCAGGGAAGCTGTGAATACCAATTTTAATATGGTTTGACCCAACTGGGAACCAAACCAGAGTCTACAGCTCTAGAGACGGACGCTCTTACCACTCGACCATCCGAGCTGTTGCAGCGGCAAAGTCCAGCTATGAAATCAAGACAGGTTCAAAAGTTTTTATCCTAAGTGGTAAACATACCCAGGGTGCCAGGTTTAAACAAGAAATAAGTACGAGGAAGTTTATACTTAGAGTTTAGGCCTATTGCAAGAGAGAGCCTGGGTAAGCTCTAGAAAACTCTCCAGCGAAATCCTAAAAGCTCACGCACGCATTTAAGCAAATCACTTTCTTTAACTATTTTTTTAGTAAGAGGGAAATACACTCTTGCTATATTAAAGAGAATTAGTTGGCTATTACGGTTACAGTTTTTGCCAAAAAATTAATATTTTCAAACGCAGCGCGTAAAAGCTATTGCTACTGCGCAAACCAAAGACGGTTTTTCACTCAGGACGAAGAAATAGTTTTATTAAATTAAATTAATGCAGGCAAACACAAACCATACTCTTATTTTTTCAGTATCATAAGCGATAACAAAAGCAAACACAAACAACAGCGAAACCGTAAGGCCTAGAAATGAGCGTTCAAAGCTGTAAGCCTTAGGCAGATTCGGGAGTAGTTTTTCCGTGACGGCAGATAAGGACTAAATGGGTCGGAATAGTTTTGGCATGGCGGTATTTATTCGAGAAAATCCAACTCTTCGGTTAAATCGAAAAACAATTAAAACGAACATGTTATTCTGCCAAAACTATTGGCTGGCCTGTATTGCAAAGAGCACTTGCTACTCGAACAATTTTATCCAGAGTAGTTAATGCAGATTCGTCAGAACAATTGAGAAAAGTTACAGGAACTGTTGATTGTAACATCACATATTTTCTTCGCACTAGTCCTATCACACGCTCTACATGAATGCGCAGAGCAGACAACCTGCGGCCGCTCTCCACCTCTGAAGGTGAGAGCTGCGTTTTTCCTCTTGTAAAGGGAGAAATTGATAACGTTACACCATATAACGCAAGAGTATCAGCAATAGGAAAACCTCGATCTACCATAATAGAATCACCTGGAATTAAGTTGTCCATTATACCACACTGTTCTATGACATGCTTATCACTGGTTCGTCCACCCCAGCCTTTAGATATAAACGTTATCATACCTGTTGGAGCAATACCAATTAAGTACTTAACAGTATTGTGAGACTTATAATTTGAATAGGTGAGAGCACGTGCTCTTAAATTTCTTGGTTTTTCTATAAAAACTTCAAAGCAATCTATAATACATGCACAATTTTTGTGGTTTCTTCTAAAAATAAGGGGCAAAGTGGCTCGCAAAATTTCTGCATCGGGCCAGAAAAGAAGGAGTGGTACCAAATGTGCGTTCATCACATCTATCACATCACTAAATATTCGAGAAACAGTTGACTTATGCACATCAAAAATATAAGCAAGAAATTGCATAGGTAGATTCAACTTAATTTTCATGCAAGTTAGCAAAAACTGTTGAAATGAATTCAAACTGGAGTTTTCCTTTAATAAAGTTTTTATGACCGAATATACAATCATCATTATTTCATAGCTTTGCAACCCAGTAAACACCTTAACCTTATCATCCTTTAATACAAATGATGTAAGTTCAAATTGCTTCACGTTGTTTTTTAAGATGTGGAAGTCACTTCTCAATATTTGACATTCTCTTAAATTTTGAGTAATAGCATCAGATGTCAAATCTGTTTGGCAGTATTTACTGTTTGTACTGTGATCATTCTCTTCTTCATTGATAGTTTCATTCAATGGCACTTCGGCTGAAATATCAAGCATTTCTTTGGGTGATAATCTCTTTCGTTCCATCAAAGTTTTTCTTCTTTTGTAATTTTCTATTTGACGTTCAAGTCGTCTTTTTACTGGTGATTTAACAAAACTGAAAACCGATGGAACATAATCCGGAGAACATCATCACTTTTTTCTAAAAATACAGTTTGAATGACATTACGTCTTACACAGCCACCAATATTCAAAGTTATTAAACTTGTGACAGATTATTGGATGCTGTGGAGGTATTTCATAGCATAATCACCATGATTAATTGCGAAATGATTTGACCGAGGCATGACTAAATGCTACCTATGATTGTTTTATTACGTGGCTCAGAGTTGGAAAGCAACTCTAGTATGGGTTTGAATTAAGACTTCGACTTGAGCAGTGGTACCGCCAGAGGAAGAGGAACGCATAAACTGACCTTAGCTTTCGTTTAAGGCCATTTCTCTGTTTCATGCAAATCAGCTGAGTTCTTTTAGTAGTAGTAGTGTCTTATATTTCTGCACCGTCAAAATAAATAGAACATAGCAATTCCGGAATTCAGCAACAAACGGATACAGAAAAGGGAAGAAGCAACAAAACAATTAACGTTGTAACATGCTAGCAGCCTAACAATAATAAAACTTAAAAATGAGGAAATTAGTGGGCATGGTCGCAACACCCGATTAATCTAAAATGGAGTAAAGAAAGAAAACAAAACTACAATCGGGGAAAAAACACTCATTCTAGCACGTTTTTTTATTGGAAAAGCGCGTGCAGTGAGCGCAGTCACAATGGACAATGCTAAAATATTGTTGCAGCTTATGTCTAAAAGCAGAAGCTTGGCTAAAATAAGTGAAAAGAGGCTGCAACCATTATTAGTTTGAGAAATTATAGACTGAAAGTTAGGTTTTCGCACCTTATTACAAGGCCAAAAGGGAGGGGGGGATATGGCACCGTGCTTCCTCCTGCGTGCGCCTACGATTATTGTACTTAAACCGAACCTAGGCCTAATCACTTCCACTTAAACCGAATCGAATCTGAATTTCGACAATCATTTTTATGAGCCCTACCTTCATACCTTCAAAATAAGCTCATCCTTGTTGGTAGGCCTTAAGTGCAATAACCTAAAGTTACGCAGGAAAACGCATGCATAGGAGAGAAAAGTGAAGTAGCTACCTAACGCAAAAAATCCCGGCTGATGGCACGCGAGGGGGGGTAGGTGCTTTTAGAAAAAACATTTTTTGGAATGATATCGGTAGGTGCCGATTTGAAGTGTAAAATGCCGGAAATCCGGCAAAATCTGGAACTCTGGGAGCCCTGAATTGGCTAAATTCAGAGGTGGGCATTTTCTTTAAATGAGTTGAAGCGCAGCGCCACAAAGTGCAAAAGTTCTGTAAAATCATGAAACGCAACGCAACTAGTGCAACCTAATTATTAAATTGACTGAAGCGCAATGCAATTTTTGCAATTAATTTTTTTGGCATTAAAGCGCAACGCAACTTCCGCAATGAGGTTTATACAAAAGTAAAAGCGCAACGCAACTTCTGCAATGAGATTTAAACAAAACTAAAAGCGCAATGCAACTTTTGCAATGAAAAATTTAATAAAGCGCAATGAGCAAGATGTGTAAGCAATGCATTTTTTTCTTGAGTTATTTTTATAGGTGCTTTTAGCAGCACCCAGTTGGCTACGACGCGACAATGCAAGTGAATGTAACAGGGTTTTGCGTGGTCAATAAAGAGGAAAACTCAAAATATATAAGGAGCAAAAAAAGATGCATTGCTGCCTTGTCGCCTGCCCTTAAAAGCATCTCATTGCGGTAAATTATAATTTGCATTAGCGGCGAAGTTCAGCACAACAGCAAACAAATACGATTTATTCAACACTCAATGATCTCTTTAAAAACTTACCGGTACAGTTTTAAAAATAAAAAAAGACTTCAGTGTACCACATTTCCGATTGGCTGAAATTTTCTGCTGCAATAGATTGACCTATATTATACGCTTCAACAAATAAAGTGCTTTTCTATTAAAACCAGTTACAAAAAACTGCCTACTCCAGCATATTGCACTTTAATTAATCCGACAAAAAGCAATGCAGTATTTCAACTTTCAACAGTGCACAACGCAATAAAGCGCAAGCAACCAAATTCTTTTCAGTTTGCAGCGCAATAATACGCACACTATTATAAATTTTTTCAGTTTGCAACGCAATAAAGTGCAAGCAGGATTTATTTTCCTTGAAGCGCAGCGCAAGTTGCACATTGGCTGAAAATAATTTGTTAAAGCGCTTCGCAACTTTTACACATGCAAAATTTGCGCTTCAAATTGCGGAATGCCCACCTCTGGCTAAATTATAATATATACCTATACCGGTAGACCATTCGGAAAATATTTGACTTAGGGATACTTTCAACATAATTAAAAAGCTAGATTTAATTCTATAATACTCATTGCTAATAACGAGCAAGCCCTAACACTTTCGTAAATACTCACTATTAATAAAATGATCACTGCAAATTCGGCTATATTTTGTTGGTATCCAGTTTGAGCGTTTCATTGCAGCAATCCACTTTTGCCTTCTTTCTTTATCCGCTGGAAAGCGATAAAATGATATTTGACTGTTTGGTTCCTGACGGTTTTGACAACCAACTGCACAACAACTGATTACCATAATTTGATTAGCTAGCACCTGTGCAGACTTGTTAACAGCAAAACAATATTTTTAATTCAATACTTTTTTAAGTATGCCAAGCTAGCTTTAACTAGCTTACCATGCAAAAAATAAATGGAACAAAATCATATTTTCCATTCAAACTAGTCTAATCACATTAGTCTGAACAGTGAAAGATACCGGTACAAACTAGCCAAGTTTAAAAGATTTTCACTGCACATTTGGAGAAATGACATGGCAGTTAGTAATAGCACCGGTAAATCTTTTCATCCCCCAATCAGTAAATCTTTTCATCTCCATTTATATTTGATTTATTTCTAGGCTCATTTATTTTGTCTAGGATATTTCACAGTCCAAATTACCAACCGGTATTGTAACTACTGGCAGACCAGGCCTTGTTTTTGAGAAATTTGTAATCCCATCAACGAAATAATAGGAAATTAACAAATGAAAATGGTTTAACATGGGCCTACAAAAACAAAAGTAGACAATATGAATAAATGGAGCTTGTTTGAATTAAGCCCCATCTTATAACAGGCAAATAAATCATGAGAAAAGCATCGCTAGTGAGTTATCAGTAAGGGTTAGGCCCAAACCCCGAACCATGGCTTGATTCAAACAAGCCCAGAATAAATTTTACTTTGCTAGTTTGTGCTGCTTAGCTTTAAATTAAGTTTATAAACCAGAACATTTTTTGTAAATCTAATTCCTAATCTGCTTAATGCCAGACATAAAAGTGCTTTTTGTTTGATGCCATTAGTATCAGTTTTCATCCATAACTAAAGTGCTGCTTATAGCCTTCATGCAAGTTAAGGCTGCAGGCCTAGGCTTGTCTATACCTAAACCAGAAAACAGCATTCATTTTTTATGTGCAATAAGTGACACTTCCTTATGACCAACCAAACCATTTCTAGAATGCTGCTTTAGAATTTTCAACTAAGGGTTCGCTCACAGCCTAGCGTTAGAGCTGGGTCTTCTACCACACCAATGTACACCACACCATGAAAGAGTAGGTAGAGTCTAAATTGCAACTCAAAAAACTGTTTCCAGAATGCGCTGATTGGCTGGCAGGTTTTCTTATTGCGTCACACTCGTAAAACAATCAAATTTCACAGGCACAAGGTTGGGGAGTGAAATCGGGTAGAATGGAACAGCCACAATTCTTGAAAATGTGTGTTCGGACCCTCTTAGTCTACTACAGTAGCTACGGGGCAAAAATAGACTTTCAAAACGACAGATTGAGGCAGAATCCCTATGATTTAAGAAATCATAGCCTTGCAGGCTTACGGCTGCATGAAATATGAATTAATCGGTTATAGAGTACAATGTTTGTAGACCATGGGGTTGAAAGAAAATGGAAAGGTTATCATCGCTATCAGAAAACAGCTGCGGTACCAGTAGGTCTACTCTGTAACAGTGTAAGGAATAACTTCAAGCGTCATCGTCCATCGGCAGCACTCTGAAGAACGGAAGACGGAAAAGGGTGTCGCGCGAGATCACGTACACAGCAGTGCGTCTTAGAAGTAGCGTTGGTACTTTTGCTGAGTAAACACGGCTTGATCATGGGTATGCTGGGAATCCACTCTTACCGGTAGGTAGCCTACCTCTTCTGAGGGCACAACTAGTAAGCCAATATTCAGGAGCGTATTTAGCTAGGGTTGTGCCATGCGCCCCCTCATTTTTAGTTTTTTGCTATGCCACCAGGGTTGCCTTATTGGGGGGGCTCGACCCCCCTAGTTCAAACAATCTGTTTGTAAGGGGGGCTCTTAAACTCAGCCAAGTCCTTAATTGTGAGCGTTTAGACTATCGAGCAGAGATTCTTAAACTGGGAGGCATAAGCAGTGACTTGATGGTTGAACGAAGGTATTTTCAAATCATTTTTTCGTAAAACATCAAAACTTGTTTCCCAAAAACAGCTGCATCCTTCCCATTAAGTCGATTTAGACATTGCAAATAAATTGTTATATAGTTGTTTTCTGCATGTTTTTTGTAGCGTGGTGGGCAGTGCCGTATTGAGGCATCTCCGAAGTTCGGTCTCCCCGGTCGGGGGCGGGGGATTTGTAGGGGCCCCACAATATTGTTGTATTAGACTCAAAATTAGAGGCAATAAATTTTAAAAATTTCGTCAAAAAGTTGTTGAAAAAGCACTATAATAATAACAATTACATGACGTAAATTACAATAAAATTTTTTAAAGTTTTCCGGGGTATCATGCCCTCGGACCCCCCTAGAGTTTTCATTAATTTTTATTCTGCTTTAAATTTGCTCTGACTTTGCCACACACCGAAAAAAAAAACTGTGTGTACGAAAGTTTGGGGCGCCGATTCTAAGGAAATTTCTGGATACGTCCCTTGAAACGATGCTGTTAATGAGGAAATTTAGTAACCGAGTCGAAAAAGCGAGAAACTGACCTAAATATGTTTGTATATCAAAGGGCCTCATCTGGAGTTTTTTTTTTGGGGGGGGGGCAACAGTCTTTACTCGGCACTGGTGGTGTGGCGTGGGCAAAAATAACTAACGCCAAAGGGGGCGTGACTGAGAAAGTTTAAGAACATTTGGTATAAAATAAGAGATTTTTTGCATTGTATAGAGCCCCCCTAGTTCAAATTTTACCAATCTTCATTATAGTCGCCATATTATGCCGAAAGGCCCATCTCCGCGGCTAAGCGCAAAGATGGAAACCAGTTGGGTTGACCAGCCGGTCGTGTCGAGATTCTTCGACCGGCCGGTCAAATTCTCCTTTCTTGCAACTAAAATACACCTAAACACCAACCGAAATACACGCTTCGATATTTGTTTTTCAAATAGTTTATGAAAAACGGCATTAACAAATCACACTTTCTGAAAACAAAAGTTTGCTTTCTGTTTACTTTCATTTAAATACTCTTTTTATTGGATGAAATTCTATGTATTTAATACATGCAGTGATAAAGTTGGTGTAAACTAGAGTTTTTTATTAGGTTTATTGAACACTGAACATGCACCTCCCGTAAAAAAAAGTCGACCGGACCGGTCGACCGATAACTTATTGAAGTATCTGATCTAATAATAAAGCATTTAAAACTTGCTTCATTAGATTAGATCCTTCAATAAGTAATCAGTTTTACAGGTGTAGACAAATTAACCTTTTGTCGTAAGTGCATTCCTCGCGCAATCGCGAAAGCGAATCGAACGCAATTTAAAGCGGTATGTTTACTACGAATTGTTCAACAATGAAGGTAAGCCAGAATTCTCGAATCGACGTTTTTATCCTTGTAAAAAAGATATCCGGAACCACTTCCGCCTGGCCATCGCCGAACAAATACTTGCAAAGAAGGATCAGGACCATCTCAAACTCCTTGTTGACGAATGGAAAGCTTCCGTAGATTCCCAAGGCAAGTTCTTGATTAGATCTTACGTTGCTGCAAAAAAATTTGGGAATGAAGCTGGCGGTTCAAAAGCATGTGAAGAAAAATCGACTGGTTCCGACGCGCAAACGTTGCTGGTTTTGCACCAAATGTCTTGGCAAAGACGGCTTTTATTACATTATGGGCAAGACATTTGCCTTTTGAATGCCACGTACAAAACGTGCAAATACGCACTGTCTCCTTTTTTTTCTTTGTGTCAAAACAAAATTCGGCTATACGCGGTAGTGGCCACTTTCATCATCCAAAATGAAACGCGCAAAGACATCGAAGAAGTATTGCAAATAATCAAGTCGTGAAATCCAGAATGGAAACCTTCATTTTTTGTTACGGATTGCTGCGAAGCTAAAATTCATGCCATTGAAAATTCATTAGCAGGTATTACAATGCGAGTTTAATAATGCATTAACCGCCGCTTGGTGTATCGGTTGGGAGCGTCCACTTGGTAGCCGGAAGACTGGGGTTTTATTTCCGGTCGGGTCATACTAAAGACTTTAAAAGTAGTATCTGCAGCTTCCCGCCAGGTGCTCGGCACAAGCGGAAAAGCGAAGGGTTAAGTGTATGTGTGTTGTTCGTTTTGTATGTATTCTAACAACGTTCAATCATTCATGATTGATATTTGTAATGGGCCGCCAATTGAGAATGGCCTACACAATGTGTGCTTAGCACCCGCTGTCCCCCACCTTTACCATTAATAATGTAATATATTTTATTATAGGTACCGGTGCAACAAACACAATCACTACGTAGTTTACACAATGCACAAGTTTACAGAAGTTTGGTCTGCAATGTAAACTATAATAAAGTAATTAAGGAAAGACTTTTTTGCATAGCCGCAAACACTATCAAACCAAGGCGTATCGCCTGATACTTTAACCAAGCATAAAACTACAATTCTAATCATACTTTTTAGCGAAGCGATCTATGCTACACAACCTCGCTTACCGATGAATGCCGCATGAAGTTCACTCACAAAACTTGATTTGAACTGGCATTACAGTGGCAGCTTTGCCTGAAAAGTAATGAGTAATTTATTAGTTACTAATAACTTGATATGTTAGGACAGACAAGCGAAAGTTCTTGCTACATTTATAGCTTTTTAACAATAAATTATTGTTATTGGATGACTGGAATAATTACATGCAGAATGCTGAGTTTTAATCTGCAAATTTCATCGGGAGCAAGCGTGATAACGTTGGGCAAAAAAATCAGAAAACGGTGTAGGAGATGATAGAGCACGCTTGCTGACTCTAATGCGGAACATAGCAAAAGCTGCAGATGAGGAAAGTTACAACAAAGCGCTACGACATCTTAGAGAAAGCGATTTATGGATGCGCAATAAGAAATTATTTGGACAATACTTGGCTGTCACAAAAGGAGGTAAACAGTCAGCACGACAGCTGTTAGAAGCCGTATGTTATCGTTTTCTTTTAATTTTTTTTTTATTAACATAATGCGTTTAGTGCAAGGAACCAATTGCAAACCACGCAATAATAAATCTGTATGTATCTTGCCTCGTTGTGGACAATCATGATTCGAAGGCCTGGTTCTGTTGGTGTGTCGCGATCCCCAAAAGCAAAAAAAAGATCCGAATTTGTATCAATACGAACAATGGAGTAGAGATACAGAACAGAACTCTGAAGCAGTACCACATGAGATGGCGATCAGACAAGTTTCTCGCTGGATTAATGACAGTTCTCCACAGAGAATTTTTGCCTGCAGCTTGGTTACGGTAAATTTCTTGTAATTTTTTCTCATGTATAAGAAGTTAAAATTTTTGGTAGTTTCGAAGCATATTATAGGACTACTTACTGAAATAATATAAAAGGACGATATTTTGGTGTGTCCATGAAAGAAGTTGTTCCTGAAAAATTTTTGTTTGTAAGAATTGCTGTTACTTTTCATATATTCATTTGAAGTCCACTTTTACTGATGAACTAAGCATTATTAGCAGATGGATTTTGATGCATAAAAGTACGCTTTAGACCGGCCGTTAGCTCAGTTGCTTAGCGCACACGTTATCGGTGCGGGAGGTCTGAGGTTCGATTCCCAGGCCGATCAAATTGACACAGTGTCGCCAACGGCTTGCCACCGTTGCGACGTTTCTTCGGAGCTGTGTTGCCCACGCGCTAAGCCGCGGAGATGGGCCCCGCCACTCGTTACACGCTTCGGTGTAATACGGCGAGTATAATGAAGATTTCATTTATCAAAGTACGCTTTACATTACTGGATGTTGCAAACTTGTAATTATGCCTACTCTTGTATTCTTTGACTCCTCTTCTACTGCATGCATGCCGTAACGTCAATCGTTTAGTTGTTCTTCTACCACTACATCTCAGATGTAATCTGACGAGATGAGCAACGGGAACCTTGACAGTGAAAGACAAAGTTCCTACTGCACAGTCAACACGAAAGTAAAAAAGTCTGTCGTCGCACTTACCTGCGATACCATGTCTATCACTGCATGCAAGTCGTATCTTTCCTTGATTAAATTTCCATATTGGCTTTACTTTAGGCAGTGCAAAAACCCTTTCTTGCTGTAAAAGCAACGTGTTTTCTTACTTTTATCGGATGCAACTTTCTGAAACAAAATCATGCTTTTACAAACGCAATGTCGAAACTCTTGTTTGCGCAACTTCTTTCGTAATGGATATGGGATACACAACTGATTATATGACTACTGGTGAAGGTCCTGCCTAAAAAAACCTAACGATCTCATGTTGCAATTTCAGCGTCGAGATTGGAATGCAACAACCAAGTACGTCACTTAATGCCGTGACGGATTGCGAAGGCACAAGCACAACTTGTATTTTCCGAACTTTAATTTTTTTTGAAACAAATAAGTGCTTTAAAAACTTATTCAAACTGTTTCTTAAAAAGTTCTAAAACTATGTCCATAGATGTATGTTACCAGATACGGGTAGCTTTCCTTTACTGCCCACAACAAGGAAATCCGCAACCAATACAAAATAAAAGAATTTGTGAACTTTTGTACAGGATTTTTGCCGTGAATATCTCTTCAGTATCACAAGAGCTATATTGTTTAGATATGCTGTCAATAATAATAATAAGTTAGATTAATTATTATGGTTAATTCTTGAAGGATGTGGTTTGCTGCTTGATTCAAACAGCTCAGATGGCTGAGTGGTAAAAGCGTCCGCCTCTGGAGCAGTAAACTCGGGTTTGATTCTGAGTCGGGTCAAACCAATGACTTTAAAATTGGTATTTACAGCTTCGCTGCTTGATGCTCAGCATTAAAGGGACAGAGTGGAGAACAAGTCGGCAAGTTTACTTGTTGTGTCGTTGAGAAGGGTACCGGTAGGCCTACTTAGCGGAATTCTCCCATCTTAGTGAGGTAGACAGGCGGCCGGCAACTTCTAAGCGAGCTCGTTGTAGCGCTTTGAACGTTTCTCTTGATAGGAGGATTAATGTGCAACTAATATAATACAAATTCGTAAAGTATTTCGTCTTTCACAGCTACCTGCAGAAAAGAATCCAGAATTTTTTTGGGAAGTGAACCCGACTAATAGGAATCAAAAACTGCTTAGCTCACAGATTTGTACGCATAAAAGTATCTGACCCGACTCGGATAAAAGTATCTCATAAAAGTCTGACCCGACTCGGAATCAAAGTACACACCCAAGTACAAACCCAAGTCTGCACTTACCACTCGGTTATTTGAGCAGTTAACTTCTTTTATTTGGTGCTCGCTCGATTTTACCAAGCAAGGATGATAGTCTATAATCAAAAGCATCTGAAAGGACGCGACGAGGCTAGGATTGGTAGTTGAACCAACATAGTTAAGAGATTAGAGACTAGAATATAATCAAGAGTGTAGCCAGAAAAAAATTGAGGGGGGGCAAATTGTGTAACTTCAAATTTGGCGTCATTTAGGCTCCTTATAGCAGCAATGCAGCAC
Organism: Trididemnum miniatum; assembly: GCA_964006365.1. Classification (NCBI taxonomy): domain Eukaryota; kingdom Metazoa; phylum Chordata; class Ascidiacea; order Aplousobranchia; family Didemnidae; genus Trididemnum; species Trididemnum miniatum. Next base: position 19,434,843 of record OZ023242.1, on the reverse strand, counting down.
ACTCCCCTCATATTGATGAAAACATAAATTTTGTGGAATTTCTGTCGAAGTCGTAAACTGATCGCTAAATTAAGCTAAAAAAATTATCTTTTTCTCAAAAACGTCCAGTTGGTGGTAAATTTTTATCAGGCAATTGTCACCATACTACGCTGTTGACCCAGACGCACTAATGTATCATCATTCATGAACGCATAGATCATTTTACTTGTTGAAAATAAGTGTTGGCAGAGCACGGAAAAAAGCACACGCAGCAAATCGGGTAATCAGAACAGAACAGATATATAATCGTTAAAATATGCCCGTCAAAAAAACTAGGTATAGCTGCGTGACTTTAACAATGAAAAAAAAAGAAAAACAATTGGATTTAACAACAAAAACACACGCACACAACGAACCAACACAGAAACAAAATTAATTAATTAGTTAGTTAAGCAACATGCCATAGCAAACGAGATCAATCATGCAAATAAACTGGATTAGCACCAAGATTTCAGCCTGTGACCCCAGCTATTGGGAGGCTGAAAGGTTCTAAATTTTGCCCAAGGGTTACCTGGAGGGAGTTGTGAATGGGTACCCTCATTCATCCACACTTGTTTAAAAGACAAGTTCACAACCGGGTACAGTTTTTACTCATGTCCAGGAGTGAAGTTTTTATTCATGTCCAGGAGTGTTGAAAATTAGAAAGCGACGAGATACAGTGCGTGTATGGATAGGCCTACGGACAACGGTTACTACCGGTAAGTTAGTAAAGGGTCAGCACATAAGATACCGGTAAAGTCGATATCAAAGTTCATCATAAGTTTTGATTCAAGTCTTGATAAAAATAAACATGTTTTCGCAGCAGTGTGCAACTGTGCATCGTAGGCTATTATGACAACAGAGCGCTCAACGGGACGATTTTTTTCAATCAACATAACGTAAATTGTCTGTAAAGTACATCACTTGCCTGCAACGTAGCAAAAAAACTTCGGCGTTCGGCAATGTTTATAAAATTTAGAGGTATAAGAATTTGTAAAGACACGCCCCCCTCCCCCTTCCCCCACCAACATAAACACTTTACACACGTAGTCTGCTCGAAGTCAAGAACGATTAAAACACCTGAGGCGCTAAAAGTTAGTAGGCTACTTTTATACTTTTATTTTGATAATGATAACTTGTAATTTGAATTTCAGAGAGAAGCCATGGCCCCTTTGCCCCCCCCCCCCACCTTTGACTGTGCCTACTTTAACCGTCAACCTTGCAATTCTGGCTGTATCAAAAACGACGTTGTGAACCATTCGGCCACGCACGTCTTATGTAACTTTGGCGCGTTAACCTGCCTACGAGAAGCCCAGAATTGCGCCGTAGTTAGACAAACATGGTGCCGGGGGTACTTCAAACTCAAAATCTGTGGAACCTTGCACTGAACAGCTGAGTGTACAAACAGACCAGTGCTTTTTGTGGCACCGCCCTGGACTCACTTTTTTATGGAAGGTCCTATCGAGAAAGTATATATCGGAATACATTTGAGGAATTCATTACGGTATTTTTTTCCGCTCTGCCGACGTCTTGCGTTAGCCTACTAACCTTCGCATTTTCAGTCTAGCCTATAAACAGTGCGCTTTTTAACTGTTTAATTTATGTTTTATGTAGCCGTAAGCCTGCAAGGCTGTGATTTTTTAATCATTGCGATTCAGCCTCAACCTGTTTTTTTAAAAGCCTATTCGTACCTTAACTAGGCTAACTCTTACATTTTAGCTAGTTCTGTAGACTAGGAGGAGGCAGGAGCTGAACATGCCTTTTCGGCAATCGTGGCTGTTCCATTTTACTCGATTTCACTCCCCAACCTTGTGCCTGTGAAATTTGATTGTTTTACGAGTGTGACGCAATAAGAAAACCTGCCAGCCAATCAGCGCATTCTGGAAACAGTTTTTTGAGTTGCAATTTAGACTCTACCGAAAGAGTAACAGAAAAGTTCTTTTTTGCCGTCCAGTGCTTTTGGCGGGAAAGTGATGACGTCAGCTGCAACTCATCAATATATAGGAAAATCATATTTGAATTTTCCAAGATTTGTGTACCAGGGAGGTTGTAAATAAATCCAACAATTTTCATAAAATAGAAAATAATATGCAGCCGATTGCTTAGTCACCCCCTTTTCCTTCGTAGTGTTGCTACCAGGTCCTATCTTGTATTTTCAACGGACTTTGATACCCGCCAGCCTTTAACGGATCTACGTTTCTTTTCCAAGCAGTACACACTCTAAAAAAAGGACTCATTTTGTTTGAAACTTTGAGAAGTTTCATTACAATTTAAGTGAATTGTGAAACTTTTGCATCATGATCATTCTTTGTTTCAGTAATTTTGCTTTCATGAGATTTTGAAAGACTGAAGCGCCAGATCAGTATTTCAATCACTGAGAAACAAGGCGTCGCCATAAAGACAAACACAAAATCAAAGCCTCTCGATATTCGGTCAAAAAGTGACTACGAATGGGATTCGAACCCATGCCCGCAATTGACACCCATCTACTGTGGTGCCGAGATCGCTTCGTATTTCTCTCATCAATCACTGAGTAAACGTTTTCAAATAAGCTAATCACATTCTTTCAAGCCACGTCACGTGATTTGCTGGAAGTACCCGATTGGCTAAAAGGGAATGCTGTGAACAGTACTTGCAGTTTATGTATTTACAAAGTAAAAAATCAAAAAATGGCGGCTGAGACAATATGTTGCTCTCTTTCAATGTGCATTGGCGGAGCGGGTTGTGAGGTGCTGTGATGGTACATCCGCTTTCAACCCACCCGAAAATCGTGATTTCTTGAGCTCAACCAGACATTTTGAAAAAGAAGTCCGTTCGGCGGGCAGAACTGGTTGAGCAGAGCGACGCGTACGAGTAGACAGTTGTGTTATGTGTAGAGCTAGCCATTGGGTAGACGAATTGTTCCTGTTGGTGGAGAATGAAATATGAAAATGCAGGCTTAGCAACTGAAATTAAGGTGTAAAGAAAACATTAGCGCAAGGTTGGTCAGTTTAAGTGATTATTAGCGGGTACGCAAATGACCGTAGGATGGTCTTTCGCCGTTCCCCTCTGTGTGTTGCAACGTTACAGTAAAATGAATTTGAACTTAACTCCAGAAAAATCGATTTGAACTGGTATTAGCTTGGCGTATACCATACCATACACGTTAAAATAGGCTGCAATTTTAAAAAGAATTCTGATAATGGAACAAGGTTGTTGAGCAATTTTGGCTACTTTCAAATGGGTTAGAGCTGTAGCCTAGGCTGGAGCATACTGTACCGGTACCAGATTGAAAAGTCAAACTCAAGCCCTTTTTGTAGGAAATAATGGACTTTTGGGGGTCTTGCAAAATAAGCCGTGGATTGCGCCAACATCAGTTTTAACAAAATTTTGGTTGGCTTAGTGTGATGTGCTCCTTCACTTTAGATTTGCTCTGAACATCTGGTACACAGCTTGGTGGATGCCTATGCCATTCCTGACATTTGTGCTTAGCGCAATTGTTGGGAATCACTACCTGTGACGTTCCAGCATTTCTGCTCTGCACATCTGTTAGGAACCACAAACGCTTTACGTGTTAAAATATTGGACCTTTGGAACTGCAGTACAGGACGGTTGAACTCGCTAGTTTGATAACTTATCAATTGGAAGTGAAAATGCTTATAAGCAGCATTTCAGAGAATTCTCATGCTTTACTTACTCTTTCATGCGGGAGCATAATATACAGTATTGCAGCAACGGCATTTCGGGAGTGCAAGATTATACTACCAGACTATGGAAAAAATCATTCTTTGGAAAAACAAAACAAATAGAAATAGCGGCCACCAACCAGGCGTCATTTTATGCTTTCTGAACATCAACTACAGTAGCTGCTTTTGAGTAATATTGCAATTTAAAATAACGTGTAACTTGTAACGTAAAAGTTACTTTTGAAACCCAAAAATGTGATTTGGTAGGCTTAAAAAACTGACTGGGTAGCGAAGTTGAAAAAGCCACTCACTGACGCACGTTTCGCCCTGTTTGAGGCTCGTCAGAGCATAGTCACTAAATATTACATAGTCTGAAAGCGCAATGCGTGAAATAGCTTTTAAACTAATCAGCTACGCCTCTAGTGTGCAGTTTTTGAACAAACACTGGCGCCAATGCAATATAGCCAGAAAAGCGATCGTTGGTAACACAAAAGGTTGAAATTTCAGTTCAATCGCAAAAAGTTCTTGGTGATTTATAGTTATGAGTAGAATATAAAGATTTTAGCGTATTTTGCGTTAGTTTTATGATACAAGTGACAACTTATCAGGCGATACTGCTCAATAGTAACAGACCACCGATAGGCAAAATGGTCAGTTGCCAGATTGCCCTGTCAGCAGTCAGTATGTGCTCTGGAGCTACTGGTAGGCCTATCAGCTGTGCAGGTAAGCCCATGTTACCAGGCCACGGCGTTTGTTGTTCTTAAGGGAAAAACAATTGGGATAAGGTTACACAAAGGTAGCCTAACTAGGCCTATTAAAACTGGTGTGGTATCTGGTAAGTAACCTACACTTCAGACTTAGGTAGCTACTGTATGTGATCCCTTTGCATAAATCTACCGGTAGCCTAGATGGTAGGCTAAACTGATAAACTAGTTGCATGTAGGTTACTGGTACCCTATATCTTATCGTTATCTGGTTGTTAGGCGAACAATTATCACTAGCTTTGATCTCAGATCTTCTATTTCTAACCAGCTAACACCAGCTCTTATTAATATCTACTAGGCTACCCGTAGGCCTAACCTATCTTATTAGGCTTATTCTAATCATAGTCACTAAATAGGCCTTGCCCTACGTATAGGCTATTTAGTGACTATGGTTCAAATCAAAATCTTAAAATATCGGTAGCCTACACTTTCAAGGCCTCGTCAGGTTAATGAATTAGAAACACAGGAAAATTAAACCAAGTAGTTCTGAAAAATACATGCAATCAATACCTTACATAGCCTACAGTCTATCCCAAAATTTTTATTAAAAATTTGTTGATAGCCAGAAGCAGAGGTTTCATGTTTCCCGAAGCTTTTCGTCTGACACTTGTCACGGGAATCGTCAGAATAAAGAATGTAGAGCTGAATGTAGAGCTGAGAATGTAGAGCTGAGACCTCTTCATCCTTCGCTACGCTTCACGTTTGAAAAAGAGTGTGACAATTGTCTTCCGTTTCTTGATGTTCTCGTTGAGAAACATGATACTGCATTCATCACTTCCGTCTACAGAAAGCCTACATTTACAGGACAATACCTACGTTGGAATTCTTTTAACCCGAGGAAGCAGAAAATCAGCCTCATTAACACTCTAGTCCATCGTGCTTTGATGATCTGCTCCAAAGGTAAACTCTCGAGCAAATTAGACAACATCCGTTCCATCATGGCTGAAAATGGCTATCCCGACCACGTGGTCAACTCTTCCATTACCAAGAAGATACGAAACTTCCGCAGACCACCGTCATACGGACCGAAGAAATGTCCTGTTTATCTACATCTTCCATGGTTGGGTGCTATTTCGACGAGGTTCAAAAAGCAAGTCGCTTCAGCAGTTCAACGCTGTTACTTCTCTGTGGAGCCTCACGTTGTTTTTACGACTAGAAAACTTCTGCCCACAAGCAAAAAAGATGTGCTTCCTGCTTCTCAACAGAGCAATATCGTTTATCAATTTTCGTGCCACTGCGACAGTCGGTACGTGGGTCGCACATCTCAACGGCTTCAGGACAGAATTAAGCAACACGTTCCCAAATCTGTGAGAACTGGTCAAGTTTCTCAAGATCGCAAGGCCTTCAATCGCTCGTGCAAATTGACCAATCACGAACCTATTTGCGACTCGGCAATTGGACAACATCTGCTGACCAATCAATCTTGTGCCTTACACTACAGCGATGACAGATTCTCGATCCTTTCAAAAGGTCGCTCGGCTTTCCATCTATCTGCCTTAGAAGCCACTTACATCAAAGTTTCTCGACCAATCCTGTGCCGGCAAAAGGAGTTTGTCTACACGCTGAAAATCTCTCACTAGCGCTTCTGTTTCTGATTGGTCGACACTTTTCGTCCAATCAGAAACGACTTCTCTTTTCTCTCTCGCGCTTTTATAAGCGGTCTCAGCTCTACATTCTTTATTCTGACGATTCCCTTGACAAGTGTCAGACGAAAAGCTTCGGGAAACATGAAACCTCTGCTTCTGGCTATCTTCAAGTTCTGTACCACCAACCAACTGTTTAAAAATTTGTTATTATAAGCTGTCCAGTAGTTTATCACTTGGAACAGCACTGTTATAGAGAAATAGTATAACAAAAAATTAGTGTTTATCCTCTTCTAAGCACAAGGTAGCACTATAATCAATGCTAGTGGTAACTTCGGCAGATACTTTAGCCATCTGAAACCAAGTCAGACTATCAGCAAAACACTAACACTCATGGACTTCCAAATTTTGTTAAAAGCACATAAGAATTACACAATATTTCAACAATATACTGTAGCCTAGTGAAAGACTAGTGAAAACACAGTCCAAATCATAATTACCTATACGTTTCGGCTTAAGGATTTGTCAGGTGTCATTTAAAGCTATCCAGTAGCTTATAACTTGGAACAGCACTAACATGCCTGATTGCCTGTCAGATTATATCAAGTTGATAAATTGCATCACTGTCATAGGGTAATATTATAATGAAAAAATAACGTCCAATCTCTTCTAAGCACAAGGCGCTAGCACTATATTCAATGCTAGTGGTAACTTCGGCAGATACTTTAGCCATCAGAAACCAAGTCACACTGTAAGCAGAACACCAACACTCATGGACGTCCAAATTTTGTTGATAATTTACAATATTTCAACAATAAGCTGTAGGCTAGTGAGTGACTAGGTGAAACACAGCCCAAAAAGCAATTTATCATCTTCATATAATCTGGCGGACATGTCATTGCTGTTCCAAGTTATAAGCTACTGGACAGCTTTTAATGACAATTTTTAATGAAAAATATTGGGATGGACTGTAGGCTAAATTTTAATTGGTTTACTGTAGGCTATTTAAGTAATTAATTGCATGTATTTTTCAGAATTACTTGGTTTAAATTTTTCTAATATATTCACCTGACAAGGCCTTAAGGCCGAAATGTATATGTAGTGAATTGAAGATTCACAATTTGGACTGTGTTTTCAGTAGGCTACAGTATATTGTTGAATATATATATATTAAACATGTAGAAATGATATTTATTTTGATTTATACATTGGGATACTTTACCATCAAACCCTATAGCTTAAGAAGTTAGGTTTTATTTCTTTTTGTGTGAGGTACTCATAATTTGTCATGGTAATGCTGCACTGTATGGTTTATCCAGCAATCTTGCATGTTTGTATAGCTATAGGATGTCTTTTTGATGATAGTGATGATGTGAAATAGGTTGCTGATTTTTTATAGTTTGTGATTTTATAGTGGTATGTCTGTATGGTTATAAATTTTTAACAAGTAAATCTGCAGCTTTGATTAGCGTTTCTTGCTATCAACAGGTCAATGTTTGGTAAAATACTTCTTTTTTAATATGCCTCGTAGTCTTACGAAAGCTTCACTTCATCATCGTAAGCCATATTCTTCCTTGAGTAGGCAACAAAGATGGCTTCGCAGCCATCGCGAGAAGATTGATGAACATGAAAGTAATGTGGCATGCATATCTTCCGTAGCCTTTGACAGTGATGTAGAATATTCAAATTCTTTATTGGGAGAGACACTTGATGATCCAAATGAGAGTAATGAAATGGCCTCTGAGATGTTGTCCTCTAATGATTTTGTAGGAGGTTCAAATTGTTTGTTGGAAGAGGTGCTTTCCAACCAAAGTGCTGTATGGGAAGAAGCAGTTGAAACCAGCTCTAGGAAACCCATGCCCATCAGCACTGCTGATCATGAGCGACAGACGTATGCAAAATCTTGTGGTTCTGGGTCTGCAGAGTTTTCTATAAAAGATGACTCAAATTCACTTTTATGTACGTCTTCAAGTAGCATTGAACATATACTTTCTCAATGGGCAATGGAAGAACGCAATGTGCCAAAACTATCCATAACTAGGTTACTTAAAAAGTTGAATGTTGTTTTTGATGAATTACCTAAAACACTTCATGAATTATTAAGCAAGCCTAAGTTAGCATATGAAAAAATGCTTGATGGTGAATATTGTCATTTCCCTAATTGGATCAATGCTTTGAAAGCACTTCTAGATTTTTACTTTAAAGACTATGAAAGTGGCAGTACAATTAACTATTATTTATTGATTAACATTGATGGCCTTCCATTATTTCGCCATTCACCGGATTTCAAGTTGTATCCTATATTGATCTCAGTGTATGGTATTAACATGCGACCTTTGTGTGCGGGTCTTTACTGCAGCAACAAAAGCAAAAATAGAGAAATGCCAACGCCTTCAGTATTGCTACCAAAGTTTCTTAATGACATGGATTGTCTTTTTTCAAATCCTATCATTTTAAAAAGTAAAACTTTTCGAATGGGAAACAAAGGAATCTATGTGTGTGATGCACCAGCTAGAGCCAGCTTGAAGCTAATTAAATCTCATACTGGATATAGTGCATGTGAGCGCTGCACAGTAGTTGGAAAATTTTGCAAAGTAGCTCGACATGTATGCTTGCTAGATTGTAGTTGCACTTTGAGAACAAATGAGACATTTCAACAGCAAGTTGATAAGCGACATCACCGAGGAAAATCACCTTTGTGTGATTTTGGTGTGGGAATGGTTTCAAATTTCGTCCTGGATTACATGCATCTTGTTTGTTTAGGAACTATGAAACGGTTGTTTATGTGGTGGTTGGGTAAACGTTGTAACAGGTAAGTAAAAGATTTTACTCCCAGGTTTAGTTTGTATAGACCACTTGGTTGAGATAAGGAAGGTTAAGTCAAGCCATGTAACGTTACCTAATTGCTCTATAGGACTGTTTACTACTTGGAATGTGTATTTGTATACTCACGCATGTTATGCAATACAGAACGTGAATGATAATTTGCTTTTCAATACTTGATTAGTTATGTCATGTTGTTTTTTTATTATTGACCAATAAGAACATTCACAAAAAGCATATATACAACAAAACGGTAGTCAAATAATAGGGGAACAGCAACACAATGATAATACATTATAACATACCAAAACATTCTGTACACAGAAAAAAGAACAACCGAATAAAGCTTGGCCGCTGAACCTTGTTTGAAACAACATAGGATATACAACTGTAAAGAATATGGTGGTAATTGTTAAAAAAAATAGAAATTACTTTGCTTTCAGAAAAAAGATGGGAAAGCTCTCAGTGTCTTCTCGAAAATTGCTTGATAGTGCCATTTTTGCTGCGAAAGAGTACATTCCTTGTGAGTTCAATCGAAAGATGAGGAGTATTGCAGATATTGCTTATTGGAAAGCAAGTGAACATAGACTGTTTTTGCTTTATGCTGGGTTCGTCATTTTAAATGACAGAAATATATTGTCCAAAGCACAATACACTCACTTTTTGAAATTTGCGGCTTCAATGAGACAATTGATTTCTTGTGAAACGAGCAATGTGAATGAAGTTGCAGCTAATTGTCAAACGATGCTGAAGCAATTTGTTGGAAAAAGTGTAAAATTTTATGGTTCTGGATTTGTTTCGTATAACACTCATTGCCTTATCCATATAGTTGACGACTTTCTCATGTTTGGTTCGTTAGACACCATCAGTTGCTTTCCATTTGAAAGTTTTTTAGGTCTTTTAAAATCCTCTTTGCACTCTGTTAACAAACCATTTCAGCAAATTTGCCAGCGAGTTTTAATTGAAAATGAAAATGCTCTTGTTTCTGCTAAAGTAAAACTTGATGACTTTAGATATGGCAAGCTTAAAAAGAAATTATCTCAGTCTTGCAAGGAAGGTCAAGCAAGTTTTGCAAAAGTTGTACTGTTTAATGGATGTGTGGTTAAAAGACGAACAAAGGCTGATTCAACTGTACTTTTGCACGAAGCTGTGTATAATGTACATGATATATTTCAAGACTCAGAAGGCAACATTTATCTTGCATTGCGAAAATACATGGTCGTTGACAATCTTTTCAGAAAGCCAGTAGCGTCCAAGTCTATAGGCGTTTTCAAAATCAACTATCTCAGTGACGACATTCAAGTTCTTCCACTTACTAATCAGTTTAAGAAATGTGTTTGCTTGCCGCATAAGGGTTGCATGGTTGCAATTAACATTCTTCATTCGTATGCTACATAAGAGTTTTATTTGTATTTACCCCCATATAAGTGCAGACGGTAGATGTGATTGATTGATTGATTTTTTCCAATTCTATCCTCCATTCACCGGAAAGCGACTTATGCAATGTACTTAGGACGAATCCCGACCGGCTTGGGAGTCGCCTGTTTTCCAATGTTCCTGTTGGGTCTTTGATTTTTTCCCAGATGAATTTTCTGCTTGTTCGAAGCCACCAATCAGGGATAATCACCGTAAAGCGCTTTATCCAAGGACACAACAACGCGATGTGAGTGAGCATTATACGTGGAACCAATTGATCAGGTGTCAATTGTCAAGATCATCGCGGTCGCCATTAACACAACAACCCACTCAGCCGACTGTCTGCATGTCGTATGATCATTAAAAATACTCTTGATTAGCTTTCTTCTCTGCGTGCCAATAGCACAGTGTAAGGGAGGATTCAGACATTAAATAAATAAAATGGGATGGAAGCTTTGTTGCTATTAAGGTTCGAAAAATTCTGTGTGGCTTGCACTTCTTCGTTTCGATATTTAAAAGTTTATCTTAAGGAGTATGCTGATGCCACTAGTGCAAGAATTTTTGGAGTGGCTTAAGCCACTCCAAAAATGGCTTTAAGCCACTCCAAAAATTCTTGCACTAGTGGCATCAGCATACTCCTTAAGATAAACTTTTAAATATCGAAACGAAGAAGTGCAAGCCACACAGAATTTTTCGAACCTTAATAGCAACAAAGCTTCTATCCCATTTTATTTATTTAATGTCTGAACCCTCCCTTACACTGTGCTTCATTGTATCGTTTTGATTGCAAATTTCGTTGGGTAATTTGTTTCCATATTTTTCACGTTCTTCTTTCGCTCTTTTTTCTGTTTCTGTACAGTCGCTTCATCGCTTGTTGCCTCGTGTATCGTTTCAAACTGCTGAGGAAGAGAAAAGTATAATATTCTCGAAATGTTCAGTAAAGGTTGAGTCATGTATTGGCTCTGTGTTTTTTACTAAGTTAGTCAAGCGTTCCAATCATTATGCTCCGACACTTGAAATAATTCGTCTTAAGTGCTAATTGAGCTAGGTTGTAGTTCTGAAAATTACACAGGCTACATAATCTCTCATAGTATCGACAAGACTTCATATACCGATGAATGTAAACGTAATTGACAAATATGTATCACAAACTTAGCAAAAGCTCAATTTGACTTGGTATTTTCATATGGTTGACTCAAGTGATCAGCTGAAACTCGCAGATTCATTCGATGCGAGTTTCAGTTGATCCACGATTCTCAATGATGGATATCACCCTTAAGTTGTTTGTACAGATCTCAAGTTTATTTAAGAGCCTGTATGTTAGCGTATTTTCTTTTTGATTATTAAATAGCGGTCATTTTATTCTTTGATATATTTGCGAAAACCTAATTGATATTCTTAATGGTTGTTTTACGGTTACTTGTAATTGCGACCTTTCACAAATTACAGTTTGTTATGTTTATAACTCTATTATATTGCAGATCATATGGTAGCTTACTTTGTATTTTATTATAAAAGTTTTATAAAGCATTTAGCATTAGAAAAAATGAAGAAGTTCTTATGTGTCGAATTCAACGTAAAAGGAAAAAAAACCTCTGATATTGTGTGCCGCCAATGGATGGTGGACCACGACGCATGTTACTGGCCACCGAGCCGAGTGGCAAAAGAGGACATTGAGAGGATGGTTAGAGCCCAGTCTAATCCAAATAAAACGTGGCAACAGTTCAAGTGCAAAATACTTTGCCAAGCTGGTAAGTAGAATGTGAATAGCAAGCTTATTACTCAAAGACGAATATTTTGCCAACTGGTACCAATAAGTTAGTTATCGTATGTCCATGTCTAATGCTGCGTAAGATTAATTTTCACTTTATTTTGTTGCACTCGAGGATATGTCAATAAATGTAGGGCGCACGCATCACAAAAATCACTTGCAGTTTTACTCTGTTTTTTTTGCAGCTTGCATTCGACTATGTTAATCCTATGTAAACCTCCTTCCTACAGCAGTTCTGTGCTGCTGTTGCAACACCTGTGAAAACAAACAAGAAAAATAAGCTCCTCTGAAACTCCATGCTTGATCACCTCTTTCTATTTCTAATCCAGAGGTTGAAATGTGGCTCAATTGCTTGCATGGCTACCTAATGTGATTGAAATTTATATGCATTCAATAAGATTTAGTTTAAAAGTGACTTTCAAGAGTGATGAGAGTATGCTGTTTATGCAGGCACGTTTGACCGATGCTACCGTAAAGCTTATTTGAATGCAAATGAAGATGAATCACAAGATACAACAGCTGAAGAATGTGATGCCCAAGCAACCACGATGGTTCTCGAGAGCGGAGATGTTCCCCCTTTACGGAGAACTGACAGTGTATGCCTGGAAGGGCCGATCAGGCGGTAAATAAGACCATTGTTTTTATATGGTAGTTCTTCAATTTTTAAAGACCAAACCTTTTTGATTGAAATAGGTTTAAAAGGTTATTTCAAGAAAGTGTTATCTCGTATGTAGTTGGGTAGACGACAGGTCTCAAATATCTACGCTTTTCATTTAGGGAACATGTGTATTCTCTTTTTGTACCGGTATGCAAAATTGTTGATGTAGCGCCTAGCTAATCAATGTTGCAAGAGAATTTACGTTTTGGAAACTTACTTGGCCTCTGTTTGTTGCATTAACTCTCAACCTAACAACACTTTCACTCTTTTTTTGACTCTGTTCCTGATTCTCTTGGTATACCTGCAAATATGGGTTTCGTAGCACTGTAATTGCACATTTTGCTGTTAGAACAGGCTGAAGTAGGGTTTTAACTTTTAAAATGAATGAGAGTTATTGGGTCAAGGCAAAGATAACATTTTTTGTGAGTTTACTTTTCTTTGCGCTATATCCGCTTTGGATTTTCAACTCTTTTGCATTGCTTATTTATATTCTCACCAGTTGAATGCCGAGTTGTCCTTTTTCAATTTTGAGACTTTACAGTTGTGCAGATCTATGGTACTGTTTTGTAGTAATTTGAGTAACCGCCCTGTCAATACAATGGTTTGCCATTTGTTAGCTTTGGTCAGTGAGAGACGTTGATTGGATTCGCATCGGAGAAAGCTAGCACAGTGTTGCTAGCGGCCTCATTGTTGCGACGTTTTTTTGGACGCATCTTGTGTGCCGTGGCGCTGAGATGTTTATATGGGCCGGGCGCTAATTTACACACTGCGAACCTGTACGGCATACCTGTCTTATTTGTGCGTTCTGCTTGGTTTGCGTTCTCTGACGTCACATGACGTTATTTACGCATGATTAGGGTTTGGGCGGAGATTAGGAATATACAGGGTGGGGCAAAAAAACCTCCCACATTTCACTTTTCGAAAAAAATTTACTAATTCACCAATTACCCTAACCAAATTCAAAATTTTTATTCTGTAAAACAAAATGGCATTTCATTAATAAATGAATTTACTTAAACTAGGCGAATAACTGCAACAGCATTGCCATAGTAAAAATTTAAAATGTGGGAGGTTTGTTTGCCCCACCCTGTATAAGATAATTTGTCGATTATGCCACTGTGAATGGCGCAGATGCTAGAGCGCTAAGCTTTAAGCCATGCGTCCTGGGTTCGAATCCAGGCGAATCTTTTCGTCGAATCCAGGCGAATGTTTTCGTCTTTTTTCTTATTTGACTTGAATGAAGTTGAACTTTGACAAAGTTTTCACAAGGTCACATGAATTTCGTAGCAGCATAGCCAATCAGAGCGTGAGCTGCCGTATAGGTTCGCCGAATGTAAATTCGCGGGCCGGGCAGCATACCTTTCTTGACGGTGACATCCATAACGCAAAATTTTAACCGATTGTGTAGCGAAAGCTTTGATTTTTACAACTTGAATTTAAGGCATATTTGTTTGGATTAAACGCACCTTATTACGTTATTGCTCCATGAAATTTGCAAACATTCGAATGAGCGGTTAGGGTGACATCGGATGTTGGTGTCCGGTATAATGTTTTCTTTTCTAAAAGTTATTTTATTTTCAACAATTAATTTGAAAGTTTCACTAACGATCTTCGGTTTGTTGTGTTGCAAAATAATTATGGCACTGTGTTTCAGATTTCCTACAAATTTTTGTCGTCCGGCACTTCCGCTACACCTGCAACTTCAGGCTCTTCTGTAGCTGCAAACAATGAGGTTACCAGAAAACTTTTTGAAATGGATGGAAAGTTAAATTTAATATTGGAAAAAATCAATAAAGCAGCTGACAGTTCCAATTCCACATTCGATGACGAAATCGTTCCCCCACCAGCCAAAACGGACGAAGAGTTATCTGATAATCTTTCTGCTTTGAATAAGGTATCATTTTTTCACTCATTGTAGTTAAATGCAGCTCACAATTACAGTACCTAATTATATAATCTTAAATATACCTTGGCTAACGGTACAACTGGGAATTAGCAATTATTTTAATTACTAACCATTCGTTACCATGACAGCCGTCTTACTCTTCCTTTTCTGTAACATCATGGACTAGCACCTGCTTGCTTGATTGTTCTGTTTTATGTGTTGAAAATGGCCCAAGTTCGGAGCCGAAACATCCTCAACACCTTCTTTAGCGTTTGTTTGGTTTTGTTTTTGTAATTAAATATACTTTTTTAATATCTGCCTATATCATTTTGGACCTGAAAGACTGTTAGTTTAACGTAGTAATCACTAAGATTAGAGTATGGATAATTGCGTATGTAATTTTAGAAACCACAAGTAATAGCACTCAAGATAGAAGACGAATGTCTCCGAACTACGGTTCGGAGCTTCATTCGCCTGCTGATGACGAAATCCCTTGCCCAGCAATATTCTTGGAGCGGGTTGGGGATTCAGAGAAAAAAGGTTAAAAAATCATTTAAAGACCATGAAATGTATCTGTTACTCCAACGTAAGTATTGCTTGTGGTTACATTGTGTTTTCGTTTGTATGTGATAATAATATACTACTCAAGTATATCCCCACCATTTCTATCCACGAATACACGTTTGAATTATTATTTGCTCTTTTCAGCCACTCTCAATATGATTGGTTATTTTCACTCATCTGGTAAATTTACATACGAGATGATACTAATTGTACGCTATCGCTTGACATCGCTAGTTCAAAGTTGACTTATAATAAATTATTCCATGCTGAAAAAAAAGAAGCGTTTAATAGAGAATTGATCACGTAGCCTTTAGTTTTTCAACCCAAGCGCCTCAAGTAGCCTGTCCCCATGTCCAATTTTTTGTGGTTCTTTTTTTGGGCCTATTTTGGTGCTTTTCCATTGCGTCGCTGTGCGTTGCTTGCGTTCAACGCTACGTCGTTAGCCCAGTTTTTAGCCTCTGTCTTCATGTCCAATTTGTAGACCAAAAAAGCACTATCTGAAGTGGTCACGTGGTTTGCTTTTTTCTCCTTATATATAAACAAATGCCTTTCAAAATTTTTCTTCATTTTAAGAACAGCTGCTGCCAGCCTGCTGCAGAAAAAAAGAAAAAAGAACTGTTGACTTCGCCGCACTTACAAAGCTGGTTCGCTTGGAAAGTGCATTTGTTGTATAGTGGCATCATAAAGAGCAAAGTACAAATGTACTAAACGATTTCCTCGTAGGTTTAACTTTTGCATACAGATGTTTTTTGTTAGATTGAAAAGAGCTTACCCATTCTGTACGCTAGTTAGTCTTGTTTTAGCTTTGGGTTATTTTTTTTTCTCTATTTCCTCCTGTAATGCAACAGAACGACGTCCTATTATTAGTCTAGTGACAATATTTGTCAATCCCCACTCGAAGTATGCCTAAACAAGTGCCTACTCCTCACTTTTAGTCTCTGGCCAAGCTTTAGCCAAGAAAACTGATGGCAAGAAGTCAAAAAAGCCTAATACAAACGAAAAGCACCGCTAAAGAACCACCTTTTCAGTTGGGCCAAAAAAACGGCTAAAAGCGCCACAAAAGAACCGAAAAAGAACCAGAAATTGAGCGTCGCAACAAAAACGTCATTGCTTGAACGCGCGTGATCACGTGCGTCTGCGTATGCGTCAAAAAAGCCCAAAAAAAGAACCACAAAAAGCTCCACAAAATTGGACATGGGGACAGGCTAAAGGTTCCTACTGAGAGCCATATTGATAATTCGAAGAATCAAAAAATATTCATTTTAACGTATCTCTTTGTCCAAGCTGTAATTAACCACCTAGTCAGGTCGTGTGTAAGCAGCTATGGATTATTTTTTTATATGCTTATTGGCATGAAAGAAACAGAGCGCGTCTCTAGTGTGCTTCATGAACGGCGCCGAAGTCAGGAATGGCAATCAATAACTTAGTAGTCGATCTGCTGATAAATTATTTTATTTTAGGAGTGCTTCGAAAGACTCACCAGCACCGACATGCTAAAGTTTCCTCGCTTATAGATGCCATCCAACGTGCATTAAATGGAGTGAAAGATTGGGAGGGTGGCAGACGCAGTAGGCAAATCGACGAGCGTGGCAGCACCGGAATGAATTAACAAAAGAGACTATCAATTTGAACAATTTGCAAGCAGCATGTATAGAGTGGCTTAAGAGTGCTAGTCTACACTGAGCCTGAAATTATGCCTTAATAATGAACAACCGTTTTGACTGCAACTTACGAACTTGTTTCATTATGTGCTTGAGCTGACTGAATAAAACATTTCTTTCTATTATAGTTTCAAGTGTTTCTGTTTCATGCATCATACGTATACTTAGAAATCGCTTCCCAACATCGGCAACAGTGTTCGCAGGGTACCCCAAGAAAAGCGGAGAAAGTTTTGTTGCACATATGGCCGGGTTCAATATCTTCTAAGATTCGTGTTAGTTTATCCTAAGATCTTAGATAAGCCTCACATGATATGTGACTTAGAAGATCTGAGATAAATTCATCAAAGATACATCTTAGTTTTTGTGTAATAATCTAACCTGAATTATCTTAGTTTATCAGATATACTTAGATGGTCCTGTATTATAGCGCTGGATGGCACTTATAAGTTCTTAGATAATCCTCACATAATGTCATCTAGGATTTTTCTAAAATCATGTGATACGTCTTACAAGATCGGAGATAATTTTTTTGACTGGGAAGAGCGAAGCCAGTCGTGGATTGCTACTCTATTCTCTGCATTGCTATTTTTTGCGATGCTTTCTTGTCATCTACCCTCTCCTAATCTTTAAGTCTTATGTCCCGTTACTTTCGAAACTGCGTTGCTTCATGCACTGACTGTAACTCTAATTGTGCATCGTGGGAAGGCAAGATATTCTCGCTTCGAGGATTTAAGTGACGTATCATTATCACGGAATCGATGCAGAAGAGTCTATCTTGACCAAAAGCCTACCAAAGTTGGGAACCTGGGCGCTCCCTAATTTGTTCTTTATAATTAATACAAGGGTAACCGAAGTTGGCCTACCAAAATGGTCATTAGGCAGTCCACACTCTGATGTCTTAACACATACGCATACTCATCTGACTGCAATAACAAATTTGCGCCCCGAAGAAAATTTACGATTCCAGAAAAATATAGTACCAATACCACATTGTTACATAATCACAACACAACAGCAAGCGTCTCCATTATAGTAAACAACACCATAGATTGCAAAACCTCGATTATGACGTCATAAGAAGTGTCTAGAACGGGCATAAGCAACATAAGATAAGAAGTGTCTAGAACGGGCATAAGCAACATACGGCCCGCGGGCCGCATGCGGCTTACGAGACCATTTTGTGCGGCCCGCCGGCATTTGCAGAAATATAAACTCCTAACGCGAATCAAGCCGAAGACCTTTTATTTTTTATAGGACACCTGAGGACAAGTAGATTTTTTTTGCTCTTCACCACAGGGGTGTATTTAAGAGGAGGGCATTGTGCCATGCCCCTCCCCCCTTTTGACTCTGCCTTTTAGTAAAAAAAGAACAAAATTAATGGTGCCAAGTGACTGAAATATGTCAGATTCTTTTGATGGTTTCTGTAGCTTATCGCCGGGGGCGGATCCAGGGGGTAGGATGACGGGTATGCATCCTCCCACCAGCCATTTTCAAAACTGTTTTTGACGCACACAATTTTTCCATAATTTCGAATCTCTTCGAAAGCGATAAGTCTTTACGCATTAAAAGCAGGCATAATCGAAAATGTGCGAACAAAATGCATCATATTTGGCAAAGCACTCAGACTTAGGGTCAAAAAATTTAAACAAAATTTGCGTGAAAGTTATTCAAAAAGCACTAAAATAAAAATAACTGCGTGTAAATTTTCAAAAATTTTTCGGGGTAACATGCCGCGGGACCCCTCTAGAGCCTTTCTTGTTTCTCAATCAGCTTTAAAGTAGTTCTGCCGAATAAGAAGACGATTAAAAAAATGTCGAAATTATCATTATGGCTCCTCTTTTAAAATTTCTCGCTACACCAATGTTTCTGCGATATTTTTGTTAGAAAACAGAACATTAATTGAGGACGTATAGACCCTTTTTTTGCTTTTTTTTTCGGTAAAACACAGGACATCTGAGGACTATAGACTTTATATTTTTTCTCTTTTAATCAGAGCGACCCTGACAACAGTT
Source organism: Trididemnum miniatum (assembly GCA_964006365.1). NCBI lineage: Eukaryota > Metazoa > Chordata > Ascidiacea > Aplousobranchia > Didemnidae > Trididemnum > Trididemnum miniatum. The sequence goes on along the minus strand of OZ023242.1, from coordinate 19,416,023 downwards.
GTTGAAGATATTGAACTCGATCCATCTAATAATCCGGCCAGGGAAGGACTTCGTCTTCTCACATATGGCCCGACGACTAAATAAGTTGCCCAACCCTGTTCTAGAAAGTTCTGATATATCAAATAATTCATTATCAAAACCTGCGATGGACAACGAAAAATTATAGGCAAGTAAGACGGATTTATCACAGGGTTATAAACTCAAAATATATCGCTTGATTAATAACGTGACAATTTCATAGATTTACCTTGATATTATTACTAATTATGAATTCAGGTTGAGAAAAGAAAACGATAGAGGAAACAGAATACAATTTAGTTCTTGTTTATTTTTTAGAAAAACAAAGATAGATTCTGTTAACTGCAAATTAAATAAATTAATTAATTTTAATAATCCTCAATAAGTAGCTGTTTGAACTCGTTTTTCAACTACAAGTGCTTATACCCCTATTATACACGCACCATGGAGCTCGTACCTACATGCCCATTAAAAATAACTTGAGTTGTTTCAAAGGCTCTCGCTCAACAGACTTGTGTGGTGTAGAGTGTGCAATGCTCACTGCCCATTCAGCGTCTTTTTTTCCTTAGTTTGTTTAGTTGATTTTTTATTTTTGTTTTTATTTTTTATTTTGTTTATAGTTTATTTGATTTTTTTATTTTTGTTCATTTACATTTTTTATTTTTATTTGCCTTAGAAAACCGAAAATTGTGAGAAGATGATTGTAACAATCATGCTTTATTGATTTTAGACTACCTGTTTACGTAATGTAGTAAATCCAACGTTTCCCAACCTTTTTTGGTCGCGGACTGTTTCTTCACGAGTGAAAGTCTTTACGGACTCAAGGTGCAACAATAAAGGCTATTCACACAAAGTCCGGTTAATGTTATATTTTAGGCTTAAGTTAATTGTAAACTGAAGCCGTTGATTGAAGAGATAAACACTACAGAATCTTAACAAAATAGTTTTATTTCCACATTTAAAAACTTCAAAGGGAACCTTGTTCCTGAACACCCATCACTACACTGTAAATCAAATTGGGTAACGTAGACCCAAAAAACTTGGGTTATCATTTTGGGCTCGAAGGCTGAGAAACCCAATTTGCCAACTTGGGAAATAACGACCCAATTTACAAAGTTGGGTTTGTTAACCCAATATCCATAACCCAAGTACAGTGGGTAACTTGACCCAAACTACAAACTTGGGTCTTTAAACCTAATTGAAAATTTTGGGCTCGAAGGCTGAGAAACCCAATTTGTCAACTTGGGTAATAACGACCCAAATTTTTAATTTGGGTGTTTAACCTTAAATCTTGTAGATCAAGAAAATTGGGTAATTAATACCCAAGCTGAAAATTTGGGCGCTTTGTCCCAAAAGTTTTTAGCTTAGGAAAAAAGCCCAATTTTCAGATTTGGGTTTTCCGATTAATATTTGTGAATGCGTTTTTGCTTAACTCGTAATCACAACAGTCGTCATAATCACTTAGTAATGGAGGGTTCACAAGAAATGCACAACAAAATATTGCAATAATGCTTTATATTGTCAAAAGAAATAGGTACAAATTAAATGTTCAACAAATAACAGCATTGATTATTCGAACATGTTTAGGTTCACATATGAAGCGATTATAAATAAAACTGATCCAAACGATGTAAATATTATGCGATTATGACCTCAATTTAAATGAGAATTGCAAGTAACCAATTCCTGCAAGCACAAATAGAAATCTGCCTCAACCATATGCAAACCCAAGCATTTTTAACTCACAAATGTATGTAAAAAAATAAACAATCATAGATACGGAGCAGTTACAGTATGCTACTCAAAGAATAAAAAATGAAGTGCATACGCAGAGACAATACAAAATAATGCTTTTGCAAAGATACAAAATAATGAAGTATTATGATACATAAAATTAATTAATTTCAGTTATTATCAACAATTTACTGTGCACTTTAAGTGCAAACTATTGTGCGCTCACAAAAACAAGGTTAGCAGCAATCAAGTTTAACAAGATGTTAAAAGGCAATTACAGTAGCTCTCGACCATAACCAAGAGCTTGTGTCACGAAGGTTTCGACTATGCCTAATTATATTTACGTTATGTCAGTCAGATATTTCGCTGAAGCAAAATTATGTCAATAAGCAACCAGCCACAGTCATGATGTTGCATAAAAACTAACCAAACAAAATAGGCTAAAAAAACATGACACCCATACGTTAGAATAGAAATCAGGAAACAAAGACGGGCAAACAATGTTTAGTGCAAATGTTATACAATCGGTAAGCAGCAACACACTTCTTTGGAATAAATTCGACAAGTTATCAGTTCAAAGTTTTCCCCCTAAAACGTCTGTTTTCGCATATTATGCATCTGAGAAGTTTTTATTTTACCATTTGTCTCAATTGTTTTTTCCGTTCGCTTCCATTCAAGCCTTTTGTGCTATTCAGGACGCATTAGATAGCATCAACTGTCTGCAGAATTTAGTGTTTCGATGCATATTCTTCGCAGAATTCCCTAAAAAGATGGAGCAATTGTAAGCCCAAATATTGTATATAGTTAGTTAGTTAGGTGCATATTTATCCTCCTATCACGAGAAAGCGATCAATGCGCTATGCGAGCTCGCTTAGGAGTTGCCAGCCATCTGTCTACCACACCAAGATGGGGGAATCCCGCTAAGTGCTTTTCCCAACGGCACAACAAGTAAACTTGCCGGCTTGTTCTCCACACTGTCCCTTTAATTCTGAACGTCAAGCAGGGAAGCTGTGAATACCAATTTTAAAGTCATTGGTTTGACCCGACTCGGAATCGAACCCGAGTCTACAGCTCAAGAGACAGACGCTCTATACCACTCGGCCATCTGAGCTGTATATAAATAATGAGCCAGAAAAGCGCATGATGAAAATGAAAATTTCCATCAGATTGTATAAATTGCAGTATTTGAGAGAAACCGTTTAAACTTGGGCTTATGTCCAGCAGTGCTTTTGTTAAATTTCAACTATGAAAAACAGTTTGGAATGACTGGGTAAGAAAAAGCAAACTGGAGAGCCCGCGCATCTGCTTTGGTAGGCTTTCATTTAAGGTCAAATCTTCAGCAGTTCGAGTGAAGGGGTGTCTTAGATATAGAACAAAAGAGACAATTCGGTTTTATTGTAGCGTGAAGCAATATGGTAATAACAAGACATATAGCGTTTCAAACCAAATTATTATTTACTCCTATCTACAGTGCGAACAGGTCTTTTGGAACTGAACAGTTTTATGCGTTGATGAAAACCTTTTGCGCGTTATAGACAGGCAAGTAAACCAATGCCATAGAAAGATTATAACCAGTATATTTGCAATCATACTCACAAACGTTTCGGTAAAAACTTATACCATCATCAGTGTGAAACTACATAGGCACTAGGCTAGAATAACCAGCACAAGAAAGAAATTATTTTAAATACAGCATAACTATTACGTCATAAACAAAGTAGTTGGGATTTACGTAAAATATAACTAAAGGGGCAAATTAAACAATTACGTGCAACTGGAGTGACTAGATTAGTAGTAGGATTATTAAGTACAAACACTGTAGGATTAATTAAATCATAACTAAAAAAAGACGTTGAATATAAATGGAAATTAAACACGTTACTAATTGCGATTTAGGCCTACACGAATATTGTGCGAAGTGAGCTAAATGTTAAATAGGTAGATGGGGTTGGAAGAGTCATCAATATTTAATTGTGGTTGAAGATTTTGGATGAGTAGAGTTTCTTTGATGCGGAGTTTTCGGATGTTATTGCTGTGAGCTAGTATTTCGGGGGAATGAAAGTTCATCGTATGGTCTGGGTTATTTTTCAAGTGTTGGGACACATCAGTTTCATTCTTAGTTGAGTTTTTTGGCATATGGTCATTGATTCTAATCTTCAAATTTCTTTTGGTTTGTCCAATGTATGATTGTCCGCATGAGCAATTGAGTTTATACACTACTCCTGAGCTGTGTAGCAGTGTTTGACGGTCCTTGTACCTGAATTTTAGAGAAAAACGGCTATCCGACTGGATTTCTTAATCAGCAAATTCGAATTTTTTTTCAACAAAATGCATGAAAAAGTAAAAACTCCAGAAGTCGAAGAAAAGCCAGACTCTGAAAGCAAAACAAGACCCATATTCTCGATTTTAAAACTACCGTATATCGGAGACATGTCTCATCAAATTGAAAAAGAAATTCGGCAATATCTATTCAAAAAACTTTCCCAAAAATCAAAATTTGTTATGGTACACGAAACAACAACTATTGGCCAAAAATTCAGGTACAAGGACCGTCAAACACTGCTACACAGCTCAGGAGTAGTGTATAAACTCAATTGCTCATGCGGACAATCATACATTGGACAAACCAAAAGAAATTTGAAGATTAGAATCAATGACCATATGCCAAAAAACTCAACTAAGAATGAAACTGATGTGTCCCAACACTTGAAAAATAACCCAGACCATACGATGAACTTTCATTCCCCCGAAATACTAGCTCACAGCAATAACATCCGAAAACTCCGCATCAAAGAAACTCTACTCATCCAAAATCTTCAACCACAATTAAATATTGATGACTCTTCCAACCCCATCTACCTATTTAACATTTAGCTCACTTCGCACAATATTCGTGTAGGCCTAAATCGCAATTAGTAACGTGTTTAATTTCCATTTATATTCAACGTCTTTTTTTAGTTATGATTTAATTAATCCTACAGTGTTTGTACTTAATAATCCTACTACTAATCTAGTCACTCCAGTTGCACGTAATTGTTTAATTTGCCCCTTTAGTTATATTTTACGTAAATCCCAACTACTTTGTTTATGACGTAATAGTTATGCTGTATTTAAAATAATTTCTTTCTTGTGCTGGTTATTCTAGCCTAGTGCCTATGTAGTTTCACACTGATGATGGTATAAGTTTTTACCGAAACGTTTGTGAGTATGATTGCAAATATACTGGCTGTTACGCTCATATACGTATAGGGTTTTCCCCGTTTCTGCTGGATGTCTGCTTGGCTCTTTGTTGTTTGGTAATTGTTGCGTCATACTGGTTAGTTAGCTCGCGCATTGCTGCAAGCTGTTGTTTCTTGTTTGTAGCTGGACAGTGCAGAGTGCAGACATGTTACAGTTGTGTATTAAGTTGCTTGACTGTTGTTAGAGTCTTTGCGGGAAGTCATAGTTATGGGATCTAGTCTGTTGTTGTGAGGGATTTATTGAGTTATAGCCTAGGGCTGGGTACCGATTCTGCAGTAGAAACCTGTTTGTATAATGTTCTATGTTGGCGGGTTTGTGTTTGCCATTATATTAGAGATTGGATAAGTGCAGTGTTGGGACATGTAGTGTAGTTTATACTGTACTAGGATTGCACGGTAAGTGTGTTTCACCTATTATTATGCCTGTATTTGTTAGCCTGCGAGCGCGATTAGCCCTGTGTTTGTTGAAACGTAGCTATTTTTTCTCGGTTGGATCGTAGCTCGGTGCTGGCTATGATTTACACTACGGAACCGTTGTTAGTCTGTCTAGTTTTCCCGTGATGCCTGTGCTGGCTACCACTGGTCTTTGTACCTTTGCTACTTGGTGCTAGGGTTATTTTTCTTGCTGTTTGTATAGTTGTTGCATGCCGGTTAATTTTTGGTCAGTGTATTTACTTTGTTCTCTATTTCTTTAGGAAACGCTAAAGTTACCTCTAGCGTATCCGCAGCTAGTTAGATCTAATTAAGTGTGTTTAAGTTAGGTTTAAATGCTACGGTTAATTATCGTGTTGCATGTGGTTGAATCAATAGAATTCGTTGAAGACAAGAATTTGTTGATACATCGCACGTTAGGCGCTGATAGGACAGCATATTCCTTGTCAATTAGAATCTACGGGGACAGTAGTCAGCTGTCATTCTTTGTTTCTTCGTTTAGGGAACGCCTCATAGTCCTTGCTACGTTTTCTGAACGTACCATTTCTAGAGGTAACTCTTGTCATTATACAACGTCATAACGTGGACGCTTAGATTGTTGGCTTAGACAAGACAATGCCTAGAAGCTTATACAACACTCGTAGTTCGAAGGTGCTTGGCGACTCTAGTCGCGCTCTTTCAGAAGGCTCCCCAGCGTCGGCAGCCGATATACAAAGGGTTTCTAAAAGGCTACAGGAAGTTGACCCTAAACGGAAGGGAGGTGCTTCCAGTACACAAGTTTCAGGAAAACGTGATAATTGTTCCGCGGGGGAAGAAACTGATGCTTCCCTTCCTAAAGACTCCTTTGCCTCTTATCGGTCTAAGAAGAGTCGTTCTAAGTCGGGTTCTAGTGCTACCTCTCGTACCTCTCTGTCGTCTGCAGCTAGGGCTCGCTTAGAAATGCAAATTGCTGAGATAAATCTGGGAAAATGTAAAAGGGATCAGGCTTTGGCCAAGGCTAGGGCAGAGCAGGCAGTCATAAGGGCAGAGCATGATGCTGAGCAGGCAGTCATAGAAGCAGAAACTGACCTAGCCAAGGCTAAACTAATGGCCGATGCTTATGATGGTCTACTAGATCTAGATGATGACGATGTTGCACCATCTCTTTCATCTCATGATAAGGTGAGCAACTATGTGGCTAGCCTAGTTCAACCTGGCGAGGAGGCAGGGCCATCCAACGCTGTTCAAGTTTCTAATCCTAACGGTATGTCTGGTACCTTACGACCTACAGATACCCTATCTTGCTCATCAGAGGCCAACTCTTGGCCCAAAGTAGTTTCACCTGCGGAAACCATTCCGCCGGTACAATCGCTGAACCCTCATGCTGCTTCCTGGATGGTACCTCCTGTGGTTGTCAGTTCTTCGATGTGTACCAGCATCGTGAATGTCTCCCCTCCTACATCTTCGCCCACAATCGTCGGGGTTTCTAGTCCATCCCCCCATGAAGTTTTGTCTGAACGCAATCAGACCCAGTTGTTCCATGGGCCGGCTGTTTCAAGTGGTCACATTGTAACATCCCAGGTTTCCGAGTTCCCTTCTCTGTCTCCCTGGGTTTTGCCTGTTACCTCTCTTGTCACAACATGTCTATCATCGTTTGTCTCCAGCGCTCCGGCTCCAGTGTTCCATGGGCCGGCTTCATCTGCGCAGGCATGTTCTCCTGGTGCTCAGGTGCCTGGGCCTTCAGTATCTACTTCTTCTGGGTGCTCTTTAGTCTCCGGGTTTCTTCTCCCTACTCCTCGTATGTCTCCCACTGTTTGCGGGTCCAAACATGCAGCTCCTGTTAAAAGGGAAAAATCCGATGACATGAAAGAGTTGGCACAGGTCATAGTACGCTGTCAAGATTCGCGTGCCCTGATGCAGGATCAGCGATTTGATGGTGATCCTCTCAAATACCATGTCTTCATTCGTCAGATACAAGATCGCGTTCTTAGATTGCATGGGCAATCGGACCCTGCTCATGCTCTGCAACTACTCTTGGATTCTACTGCTGGGCAGGCCAGAAAACTGATTTGCAACTGCGTGATGTTACCAGCCTCCCAAGGACTGCAAGAAGCTCTTAACTTGCTGTACAAGGCATTTGGCTCTCCTTCGGTGTCAATAAAGGCTCATCTGAAGCTGGTATGTGAAGGACCGCAAATCCGTACCGACGAGAAAGGTCTCCGAGAATTCTATTCAGACTTGATCAACTGCAAAATGGTTCTCCTGTCAGCCAATGCAGCGCGTCAACTGGATGCGACCTCCACTGCCGATGGTATCTTCTCTCGTTTTCCCCGGCACTACCAGGAACAATTTGCCAAGTTGGCCATGAAAAGGGGGTATAACATGGATGTTGTACCGTTTGACCTCTTCATCGAATTTATTGATCAGGTTCAAGGTTTGGCCAGCTCACGCCTAGGAAGACTCATGGCAACTTCTAGAGATCATGACAAGATTCAGCGTCGCAATAGTGGATGGTCGAGGTCCAAGCCAGCTAGGGTTCATGCTGTGCAGTCCCGTGAGTTACCCACTTCACCGATTCCTGTCACATCAAAATACGAGGATCGAAAGGTCAAAGGAGATCAGTTATGCACAGTTTGTGGTGCTCCTGGTCACTTCATTTGGCGATGCGAGCAATTCAGAGGAAAATCGGTCGCTGAACGAAAAATTCTTGTTAAACAGAAACGGCTCTGCTTCAATTGTGTGGGAGTGGGCCATGGTGTTAAGGACTGCCCCAGCAAGGCTCGCTGTCGCACATGCGCTAAGACTCATCACTCACTGTTGCACCCTCCAGCGAGTTCGACTGCATCGAGCACCCCAGTTAGGAATACCACTGTTGAACCAAACACCCCAACAGATGCTGATATAAGTGTGGATTCCCCAGCGCCAAAGGTCGAAAATTGCGGTGTTAATGCGGCCAGGGGTAAGGGGGCTAGGAACCGTCTTCAAGTTCTGCCTGTGACCCTTGTCAATCCGTTCTCAAGCGCAACTAAGAAGATTTGGGCACTTCTAGATTCTGGAGCAGATACGCATCTGCTATCTCGTCGACTCTTTACCGAGCTGGATCTTTCTGGGACTCCTATCCGGACAAAATTGCAGTTGGCAAATGGAGACACGAAGGCATTCAACACTCACGAGACCAGTTGCATCGTCAAAGACACGGATGGTACTCATTCCTTTCATCTGGATGTGGTTCGGGTAGTAGATCGGCTGCCCAATCTCAAGGGTAGCATTCCGTCTTCAACTGACCTGTTATGCCATGATCACTTATCTGATATCCAACTTCCAGACATTGGGGGAGGTGATGTGGAGCTAATCATTGGCACGGGTACACCTGAGCTCCATGTCTTCTCTGAGGTTCGTCAAGGAGATGATACCAAGCCTTGGGCAGGAAAGTCTCCACTTGGGTGGGTGCTCTTTGGACGGGATTTCATTCATGCCGAAAAGGAAGTCGTTGACCATGTAGCATTTATCGCTACCCACAAGCTGGACACAGTCTCTGAATCTATCTGTCCATGCCAGTTTGAGCATGCTGATCTCTTTGGTGAGTCAGACGAGCTTCTTCCTTCCTTAGATGACGAGAAGGCTTCAAAAATCATGGAGTCCTCCTGCGAGCTCCGTGAGGGACACTATTCTATGAGATTGCCTTGGAAAGATGGGTGTCCGAAACTACCCGATAACTACAACATGGCTCTTTCACGCTTAAAATCACTAGGTCGCAGACTCAGTCAAGAGCCAGACACTTTAAGATTGTATCAGAACAAAATAAACCAAATGCTCCAATTGGGTCATGCCCGAGAAGTAAACACAAAGGTTGAAAGTGTCCCAGACGAACGTATCTGGTACATTCCACATCACTGCATTAGGAAGAAATTTCGTATTGTTTTCGATTGTGCAGCGGCTTGTCAGGGCATCTCATTGAACCAGCAGCTGCTCCAGGGCCCAGACAACACCAACACCCTGCTTGGGGTCCTACTCCGCTTTAGGTTATACCCTGTCGCTGTTGTGGGGGATATCAAAAATATGTTTCATATGGTGAAGGTGCATACAGACGATCAACCAGCATTGAGGTTCTTGTGGTGGCGGGATGGTAATCCAGGCGAGCCAGTCCAGTCTTATCAGATGACCGTACATACGTTTGGTTTGACTTCCTCTCCCAGCATTGCCGGATATGCTTTAAGGCAAACAGCACTCCAGAACTTGCCCCAAGCTTCTGAACTTACGCTCTCCACCATTCAGCATCAATTCTATGTTGATGATCTCTTAACCTCAGTCAGAACTAGCAATGAGGCAGTTCAATTGATATCTGAGCTTGACAGTGTCTTGAGTTCGGGCGGGTTCACCTTGTCCAAGTATGCTAGCAATCGCCCTGAGGTTCTGGAAACTCTACCTAGTGAACGGCTTGCTCCTCAGCTTCAAGACATAGATTTCCATGCTATTGATCTTCCCACACACAAAACACTTGGTCTAATCTGGCATGCTTCAACCGATCAATTTCGGGTAAAAGTTGCAGTAGCAGAACACTCGACTACCCGCAGAGGACTACTCTCCGTACTAGCGAGTGTGTATGATCCACTTGGCATTGTTGGTCCATTTACTTTACCGGCCAAGATACTTCTTCAACGGTTGTCCAAGGCCAAGCTTGATTGGGATGTTGAAATTCCGCAAGAAGCCAAGTCCACGTGGGATAGTTGGCTAACGGCTCTCCCAAAACTTAATGGATTCTCAATTCCCCGGGTGTACACTGGGTTTGAAGATGCTATAGATATCCAACTGCATTTCTTTGCAGATGCCAGCAAGGATGGTTATGGAGCTGTGTGCTATCTGCGTTGTTATGATGGAAGGGAATACTCTAGTGTCTTGGTTATGGGAAAGTCTAGAGTAGCACCCATGAACCAACAATCCATACCACGTTTGGAACTCTGTGCTGCAGTTACAGCAGTACGCCTGTCGTTGCTTGTGATGAAAGAGCACTGGTTCCCCGTGAGTAAGGTTTACTTCTGGACTGATTCTACGACAGTGTTAAGCTATGTACACAACACCAGCAAGAGGCGCCCTGCCTTTGAGACAAACCGGATTGCTACTATCCGGAAGCACACCAAGAGTGATCAGTGGCTTTGGGTGGATACCAAGCAAAATCCAGCTGACTTGTTTTCGAGAGGGGTTTCTCCGCGGCAGGTACACAAGTCAGAGAAATGGCTTCACGCTCCATCATTCTTGCTGCAAGATGAGTCAACATGGCCTAAAGCAGAGCCAGAAGTACTGAATGGAGATGAAGAAATCAATTCCACTGCCGTTGCTAACGTCGATCACCCTTCCGGTTGTCTTGATCAGGATGGGAACTGTTGTACTCATTCTACGATAGGTGATGGAGAGCAGGACCCATTGTGGAGACTCACTAACTGTTACAGTACCCTCCGTACTGCTGTAAAGTCTGTGGCATGGCTCCTGCGTATGAAGACCTTCTGGCGCAATCGGGCTGCCCATGTTGACTGGTCCTTTCCGCTCAATCCTATTGGTGGCAAAGAATTTGAGGATGCATTACTTACTTTGATTCGGCTTTCACAGCAGCAGGCAATGCCGGACCTTGTTGACACCTTAGAGAAAGCTCCTTGGTATGAAATCATGACTGGCGGCCATGGTGACTTAGCAAAGACGTCATTACAATCACTGCTGAGGTTTTGCCCGATAGTACAAGATGGGGTGATTCGAGTAGGAGGACGTCTACAGCGTTCCAGTTATCCTACAGACGTCAAGCATCCAATAGTTCTACCCAAACGTCACCACGTAACTGGACTTGTGATTATGGATGCTCACTGCAACAGCGGTCATAATGCTTCACAATACGTACTGAATAAACTTCGTAGAAGGTTTCATGTGATTGGTCAAGGGAGAACTGTGAAGCACTACATTAAGCTGAATTGTATGGTATGCCGTAACCAAGATGCGAACTTTGGAACACAGTTGATGGCTCCACTCCCACCTGCTCGTGTTGAGTCAGGCAAGCCTGTTTTCGAGAACTGCGGGATTGACTATATGGGGCCTCTGGAAGTTAAGCAGGGTCGCAACCTGTTGTCAAGGTATTGCTGTATCTTTACCTGCCTTGCGTCCCGAGCTACCCATCTGGAGATGATATACAGCCTCACTACAGATTCCTTCTTGCTTGGCTTGCGTCGTTTTTTGTCTGTCCGTGGTCACTCTACTCGTGTGATTTACTCAGACAATGCTACAAACTTTGTCGGTGCCCATGCAGAACTCAAGCGTGGATTGCAGCGTCTTGAAGACCATAAGATTATGGCTGAACTGGGTCCTCATGGGATAGATTGGAAACATGCACCACCCCTTGCCAGCCACCAGGGTGGAATATATGAAGCAATTATCAGACTTGTTCGTAAGGCCATGCGTTCCATGATGGCTGACAGACATGTAAGAAGCCTATCCGATGAAGGCTTAGTAACCCTTTTTAAAGAGATTGAGTGTATCCTGAACAACAGACCACTCACTAGAGTTGGAACTGAACCAGATGATCTACAAACGCTGACACCATCGATGCTTCTGACTGGGAGTGTTAGCCCAGGATACCCTTCCGATGTTTTCCTCCCTTCTGACGGCTTGCGATCATCATGGCGTGCTTGCCAATACCAGGCCGATCAGTTTTGGGAAAGATGGAGATCTGAATATTTGCCCCTCCTTCAACGTCGTCAAAAATGGCTGTGCCCTCAACGTAATTTCGAAGTTGGGAACCTCGTTCTCTTGAAAGATGAAAGTGCACCTCGGAATTCCTGGCCAAAGGGAATAGTGGATGAGGTCATGCCAGATCGTGATAGTTTGGTGAGGAGAGTAAAGATCCGAGTTGCCGGAGGGAAGGTTTTTACGAGAGATGTGAGAAAACTCTGTCTTTTGGAGTGTGACACTTAGTTGTCTACACCGATCAGATCTGTTTGATACCACCACACCTTGTGATTTGTTTCGGCTGCATCAACGTAGACAATATTAACTATGAACATTCAATTGTAAATATTTTGCACACTGAAGAGTGCATAACACCTTACCCCGTTGATGCTACCCGATGAGGCCGTATTAGCCGTCTATTTTTTTGGACTGCTCATTGCTATGTTGCAGACGGGCTAATGTACAATGAACTGTGAACTTTGAGCACCATGGACTGTTTGACTAACACTTATGCTACTAGGCTTTGGTGCAGCCTAACATTACGGCCAGAGCATACGAACTATGGACTGTATGCCCACGTATGATCACGTACAAGTATGCTCCTCCACTTCCCCTGTGTGTTTAGGCTTACACATCATACGTGGGTCGCACGGCGCGTGTGTTACTGTGCTGTCGTGGCACAGTTGTGTTTTATTTGTAGTTCTGTATTATTCTAGTGTTCACATTCTCATTGTTGATAATACCAGTAGTTCTTTTCGTATACTCGCTTCATTAATTTAAAATATTGCTCCGGTTACCCTTGTTACTCCTGCTCAATATTTTGGGCCGGCTATGTTACGCTCATATACGTATAGGGTTTTCCCCGTTTCTGCTGGATGTCTGCTTGGCTCTTTGTTGTTTGGTAATTGTTGCGTCATACTGGTTAGTTAGCTCGCGCATTGCTGCAAGCTGTTGTTTCTTGTTTGTAGCTGGACAGTGCAGAGTGCAGACATGTTACAGTTGTGTATTAAGTTGCTTGACTGTTGTTAGAGTCTTTGCGGGAAGTCATAGTTATGGGATCTAGTCTGTTGTTGTGAGGGATTTATTGAGTTATAGCCTAGGGCTGGGTACCGATTCTGCAGTAGAAACCTGTTTGTATAATGTTCTATGTTGGCGGGTTTGTGTTTGCCATTATATTAGAGATTGGATAAGTGCAGTGTTGGGACATGTAGTGTAGTTTATACTGTACTAGGATTGCACGGTAAGTGTGTTTCACCTATTATTATGCCTGTATTTGTTAGCCTGCGAGCGCGATTAGCCCTGTGTTTGTTGAAACGTAGCTATTTTTTCTCGGTTGGATCGTAGCTCGGTGCTGGCTATGATTTACACTACGGAACCGTTGTTAGTCTGTCTAGTTTTCCCGTGATGCCTGTGCTGGCTACCACTGGTCTTTGTACCTTTGCTACTTGGTGCTAGGGTTATTTTTCTTGCTGTTTGTATAGTTGTTGCATGCCGGTTAATTTTTGGTCAGTGTATTTACTTTGTTCTCTATTTCTTTAGGAAACGCTAAAGTTACCTCTAGCGTATCCGCAGCTAGTTAGATCTAATTAAGTGTGTTTAAGTTAGGTTTAAATGCTACGGTTAATTATCGTGTTGCATGTGGTTGAATCAATAGAATTCGTTGAAGACAAGAATTTGTTGATACATCGCACGTTAGGCGCTGATAGGACAGCATATTCCTTGTCAATTAGAATCTACGGGGACAGTAGTCAGCTGTCATTCTTTGTTTCTTCGTTTAGGGAACGCCTCATAGTCCTTGCTACGTTTTCTGAACGTACCACTGGCTATAATCTTTTTATTGAAGTTGAGTTCGAAAACCCATCTTAATGCTCCAATGCCATAGAGTTTGTCTTAAATAACAGACAAGCATTCAAGGACTCTAGCGCTTTATAATTTATGCTTTCTTAGCGTTAAGCACATAAAAACCTTAGCATGGGCTCCCATGGCAGTCTTTAGGTTGTTCACACCTTTGCATCCCAACTAAATAATTATCATTTATGTTTAACTGTACCAAACAATCAATTTCTGAAACTTCACAAAAACGTTTAGCAATAAACCACTTGCTTGGAGCAGGCTTGCTTATGTGGAATTACATTTTTAATTTCTTTACCCAATAATAACCATTGGATAAAAACTGCTAATTGAGGTTTGATCATTTTTAGTAACAGGAACAACAGCTACAAAAAATTTAGCCAGTCTATAGCCTTTTCAAATTTTAAACATTATTTCAAATTTCCAATCAACAAAGTTCATTAACGCCACATTACTTGATTTAATAATAATTTTTTATCAAAGACACAGAAAACAACATGCAACAGCTTGACTAGCATCAAATTATGCTGACCTGTAATTGTCACAAAATAAGTTTGCTGATTTTCATGAAAGAGGTTGATGCAAAAATAATCCACTGTGAATTATTTTATATGCATGTTGCCCATGTGTCATAACCACTGCTTTAACTTTACATAATAAAACTGAAAGAGCAGTATACTATCATAACAAGTTTCTAACACACAGCTGCAGGGAGCTATGCAGTGCATGTCAAGCCATATTTTTTGCACCAAGTTCTTTGATTTTACTGCTTATTGCATACGTAAAATCATGAAACCACTCACTACATAATCACGTGTCACTTTCTATGAGTTGCATACCGGGCCTATTGGTTAAAGCGCCTTAGGTAGGCAAAAATTTATAAATAGCAGTATGAAGTAGAATAATCACAATGCACTTGATTGGTAACATACTCATATTCGTATTGATGTGCATGGCATATCGAGAAAAAGTTTGAACTGCTCTTCTGTCAATATTTTAAATATATGATGGCACATTTTTGACTGTTTCACAAAACAATTTAAATGTTTATCACTGCCACATGGATGCCTAACAAAACTGGGTATCATATACAATCAGTTATTAGTGTGAAGCATTACATAATGCCTTAGCATTTACAACACAACATGCATAATGTTTACTGTTTATCAGTCACTTACCTTGATTCGTTGCATGTCTGTTTTGGTTTCACACACAAAGGTAAATACATGTTATGATGAATTGATGATCAGAAACTTCAATGACAATTCGACACAGTAGTTGTACATACATCACATTAACAGCATGAAGCATCAGCTATATAACATGACTGCTAGGCCCATTCTCTAATTCTGAAATTTACCATGTTTTTACATCAATAAATGTACATTGCAAGCTATTTGATTGCTTATATATCCAGTCAACACTTTGGATAAGCAAGATCCATACCAGTATCAGTGTAATGGGTATTGTGGTACTTTAACATAAAATTGGGAAGTGGCAGCAGTGTCATTTCCAAATCGGTTTTCTCCACATGGAGGCTCATTTAGATTGACTCATTTTTCTCAGATCAACTCAGCTTCAGATTTCCCCAAAACTCTTATCAACTCCAACCTCTAATGGTCCAACTTGCAACTACTAATAGTGGGTTTACACGAACAAAAAAACGTCAATGGAGCAGAGCTGAGCTTTGTTTGTTCTTTGAAGCTTGCAATGAAGCTTGGCTCCACTTTGCTCAACTAGCAAAGCCAAGTTGCATGACATTAGGTCTATAAAATAAAAGCTCAGCTTCTCACCGTTTTGCACTATTTTTTTAGCTTATGTAAACCCAGCTTAACAACTCTAAATTTGAACTGTAGTCACTCCAATCTACAGTTCTACCATCCCTCCGTACCTGTACTAGTGCACTCTGGGAGTTAAGAATCACTGAAAAGGGTCAGTACCAGTAGACCTTGAAATTTTTTTTGCCTTCTGATAAGCTTTTCCAAATTCAAATTATTTAAAAGTTCGTCAAAAAACAAGTTGTTTTAATTTTCTATCCCGCCATTAGCAGACCTAAAAGAAGCATGCGCAACCAGTAACTTACTGACATCTGACTAGGCAGCTACGTCTTAAGTCTAGTAGCTAGTAATAAAAAGACCTGCGGACTACTAGTACTTGTGGTCTTCGCAGCATTTCCAAATCTGTAGATACTGCATGCTATGATAGCTCACTTCAGCAAGTTGAACACATGAATCTGCAGATAACTTTAAAATCATTGTGTCTACATAGCCTACCTAAGTCGTTACCGGAACCTTTAGATTTTAAATTAGTTTTTTACTCCAGCAAGAAGCAGCAGTTTCAGTTCCGACGCATCAATTAATTCGAATTTCGATTATTTTGGCGCTCACTGATTGCGCTGATCACTAAACCGTAAAGTTTATTGAAGCGTAAAGTAAAATTTAATTAATTTCTGAAAAGTGCTATTTTATTAGAATGATGAATTACATCATGCACATTTAATTATTATTAAAGTCTGCCAGCAAAATTAATAAATTACGCTGACAAACGATGGTATACTGCAAGTTGAAAGCTTAGGTTGTTTGGTTTATGCGGTAGAGTGAAGGTTAGCCGCTTGCGCAACTGTCTATCATAATAATGTTGAACTTGAAATTAAAATGACTAGACACAGGTATGTAACTTAAAATTGCTATAGCATAAGTAGAGAGAAAAAAGACAACAATAGCTTATTAAATGACTTGTGAAATTGGAGTTGTCATCGGTTTTATTTCAAGTGGAAATATACTGCAAAATTTAACTAGGCCTATATCAATTTGGGGTAGATGACGCATTCTGAACCGGCCGTTAGCTCAGTTGCAAAGCGCACGCTTTCGGTGCGGGAGGTCTGGGGTTCGATTCCCGGGCCGGTCAAATCGGCACAGTGTCGCCAACGACTCGCCACCGTTGCGGCGTTTCTTCGGAGCTGTGTAACCCAGGCGCTAAGCCGCGGAGATGGGCCCCGCAACTCGTTACACGCTTCGGCGTAATACGGCGAGTATAATGAAGATTTGATTTTGATTTTTGATGACGCATTCTGTCTCATCAAGCAAAACAGCTACACAAATGCTAGTTTATAATGCTTAGCATTTACGTCTAAGCAAAATTTAAGCGCATGCGCGTGGTAAGGCCTTGAAAAGCAATAAATCGCAGACTACTATGGCTTCCGGCTTTCCGTTTTGCTAATGTAGCAACATTTACCAATGCCCGTAGATAAATGCTATAAAAATTTAAGATGGCTTGCCCAGCTCCAATATCTGCCAAACACGCAGATAAATCTCAGAAAATTTTTAGACGGCTCGATTATCCTACAGACCAAGTGATCAACTTAGATAAAGCATGTAAGGTTTTTGGTGGTTGGCCTTAGACCAGGGGCGCCAAAGTTTTCTCCAAGAGGAACAAATTTCATAATGTAAAGTACCCGAAGGCTAATAGTCTTTTGTGGTTCTATGTGTTTTGCTGCTCTTCGTAACAAAAATGGTTTCTGTTGCAATTATGACGTAATAATGGTTTAAACTTTTCTCGCCGGTTTTTGTCGTCTCAATCAGATAGTCTTGTCGCATTTACAGCGTAAAAAAGCAACCTCCAGTTAGATTGGACAGGCTATCTAACTTTACATGTGCTTGTAGGCCAAAAATAATACATTTAGCAGCAACAAGCGCGGGCCGTATGAAAACTCATCGAGTGCTATATGAAACAACTGGGTTTTGCACTCAATGTTTCCTAAACTAAGAATTGCTTAAAGTGCAGCCCGTTTTTTGAGTTTAAAACCAATCTATTATCTAAAAATTTTCCCCAAAGATCTTAGTTTTAAAATTCACTTTCCCAAAATAAGTTATTTAACATTTTCCCAAAAATTTTTTTGGCTTTAAAAACAATATACACAAGTTATTATTTCAGGAATTATTTCCCAAAAAAAATTAATGGGTTTAAAATCCATTGACCCAAAACAATAGTCATAACACTCACCCAAAAATTTAATTTGGGTTTACTACCACAATACCCAAATTAATATTTGCAAAAACGATTACCCAAAATTTATTTTTGGGTATAAAATATTTAACCCAATTTACTTGGGTGATGTGCTTTGGGTTATGCAGAACCCAAAATCGACTTTGGGTTTTTGCTTATCATACCCCAAAAAAATTGGGTTTTTGACCGTTTTTTTTGGGTAATGCATACATTTGCCCAAAATTGGGCAATGCGATTACCCAAAATTTTTTACAGTGTAGCTTGTCAAAATTAGGGTATATTTTCGTCAATGTAGGCCTGCATCTAATGTCATCTTCTGGTTGAAGTTGGTTGCGGTGCTTAGTTTTGATCATAGCTACGATAGGGCTGAAAATCCAGCTTCGCAAAGATACGTAGTTGGAAAAGGTAGAAGAGCTTTTGTTGATTGACAACAAAGATCAGATAAGCTTAGGTTTGGTTCCTTTGATTGTACTTATGCCCAAAATTGAGTCAGAGAATCGTTTTTGAATTTTCTTTTCCGCAGCTGTCGACTTTCCAGCTCAACCAGCTGTTCACCAATGCAATTCACCCGTTTCTGGGTGAACTTGTAATGCTCACACCTCTAGAGGACATCGCACCCAGTTAAACGTTCTGCTGCAATCATGAGAAGGAATATATAGATTCAACTTTGATAGACATGAAGAAAGATGTTTCACAAAAATCTGACAAACGCTGTGCATATTAAACTCTTCTTCCACAAATGCGTTCAAGGCCGGATATGCAGCTATCTTCCCATTTTCCATTCGATGCATATAGGCTACAATTCCATTCTATTTTTAAATGCAATAATATCTTCTGACACGTCCAAAAATATTTTGTCTTTTCCCTGCATAGAGGTGTTTAGCTGATTTAAATGGCTGAAAAAATCAGCCAAGAATAATAACATTGCAATCCATTCGTTGTCGCTAAATCGCTCTGAAAGTTCATACTTTTGTTCTTTTAAAAAAGCACCGACTTTATGTCGTAGGTTAGCTACTCTCTCTAGCCCTTTTCCTCGTGACAACCATCGAATGTGCAAATGATACAGAAGTCCACGGACTTCAGCTTCCATTTTGTCACAAAACACTTAAAATAAACGAGTGCACTGGGAACGGGTTTTTATATAATTCACAACAGATACAAACTCAATAAACACTAAAGCCAGGTTTTCTTGAATATTTTTCGCTGCAATGTTTTCTCAATGAAGATAACAATGAACGATGAAAATGTGGTTGTTTTGTTTTTTCACAAAGCTCATAAATCCTTTTCTGATACCCATCATGGATCGAGCAGCATCCGCACAAACAAACACACAATCAGTCCACAAAACTTGATGCTCTTTTCTTCACACGTGGTATTTTTGGAAAGCTGACGGCAAAAGAGAAATTCTTCCACATAGTGATCGGCAGCTCGGAATCGTACAAACACCATAATCTGAGCATCTTTTCCAACATCAGTTGTCTCGTCTAACTGCAAACTTAATTTTCCTCTTCGTTTTAAAAAGAAAATGTTTGACGGAGTAAAAGAAAAAGACTATCGTGCACGTAGTATTCGTGATAAAGTGCGCCAAAAATTTTACGAAATAGAAGACGTATCAGCACTGGGGCGATTTTTGGTCACAAAAGTTACAATTTTTTTGTTGGCTCCAATTAACGTAAAATGCGAGGAAACAAAATTTTACATGTGGGGGGTCAGTGTTTATGAAGTTATAAGGTTACAAAAAGTTACATTTTGTGTTTTCGGTCACATTATATTTTTAAGGTAACAGTGTTTTTGTGCTATTTTAGCCCAGTTTTCCAACTTTTTTTATTTTTTATTGCTTCAATTAGAACGAATTTACGCGTCATGTTCAAACATTTGAAGTCGCAATCACTTTTTTCAATTGAACATGTGGACAGGTAATTATGCACCGAGTGGCTACTAATGTCAAGAACGCAAGCTCACTTCGCACTCTTCTTTAATCACTGCTGAATTTTTACTTCAAAATAATTTGAAACTATTTTAAGGTTAATTCAGAAATGAAAAACAATTAGTAGTGCTTCTCCTGGCTGACGAACTGAATCATTTTAAATATCCGGTAAACAAATGAAACTACTTCTTACAGTCATAATTGATGCTATTTGCATTATAGCGTAAAAAACATTGTCCTGTTCCTGCCTTTATGACACTGCCACGAAATGTAGTACTTGACATTTGCTTGCCTATTGAGGACAATCCAACATGTGTTTTTGGTCAATTGCAGCAAATTAAGTTTCTGTGATTTTTCCTGTTGATATGAAGAATAAAGTGCTTTATCTAAAAATTGTTGATAATTATTACCCGGTTTCTCTCTTCTGTAATGCTAAAATAGCAATCCTATCTTGATGCTTTCGTAACGATATTGACTATTCCCATGCTAATGCTACAAGAACGCTAAGAAGACCGCTGAATATTACCATTGGCCATTTACATGTTAACTAGAATCAAAAAAAGCAATGAGTGAAGATGAAGGGCCCACAGGCTCTACAGTAAATGAACAGCCAAAAAGTGCATCAAAAAAAACAAAGGAGAATATAACTGCTGAAGTAATTAGAAAAGAATTGGAAAAACAAGGAATAAACGATGACGTCGTTGAAGGCTGCTTTACGAGCAAGGATGAAGTGGCAAATGCATTAGGCCAAATAAGTTCAACCTTTATTGAAACATATCAACTCATCAACAATCTCAACAACAAAGGATATTGTCTACGAAAGCCTCATTTGAGCGATGCAAGCAATGAAGATTTAGAAAAGTTAAAGAATATGACAAGAAGTTGTTCCACCGAAGAGACGCTTACTTTTCTCAAGAAAGTACACACTTGGAGAGAATTATGTTCTCAAAAGGTTCAAGACGCATATAAAGGGTTTATGAATCAACTAAAATATATATATTGCTTGAGTAAGTCTTTATGTCACGCTTCAGCGCAAGAGTTAATGAATGCAGGTGTACCTGAAAACGTTGCAAATTCAGGGAAGTTACAGGAGCGATTTAGACTATGGATAGACGTTGAAAAAGAATTAGATCCAAATTCCGAAGTTCTTTCTAAAACAACTAAAAAATTAAAAAGACGTTTTATCTTAGACATAGACTTAAAGACTGCTGTAAAAAATGCCGATAGAGACTTGCAAAGCATTTATCCTAAAATGACTGAGGAAATAGCAAAAAAAATTTCGAACAATACGGTAACTAAATGGGAACAGTTATACTCAGAAAAAGATCGTAAACTGCATGAAGTATTTAAAACACTGAAAAATAATTATGCACTACGAAATGCTCATTACAACAACCTATGCGATTATGTGTTACCTTTTCAAAGTCTATCCATAATTCCTGAAGGACATTATAGCCCATACATATTGCAAGAAAACTTTAAGTCTTAGTAATAGTTTCTAGATTTGTTTCGCTATGGCTTTGGGGGTTCCGCTGGTACTTTATCTACATTTTGTTGCAAACTTTTGTGCTTTTGGCACTTTACTTTTGTTGTGAAGTTGCCCAATGAACCAAAAAAGCTCTATCAAGATTTTAAGGATAAAAATCATTGTTTATTTCACTGCATTTTTGTTCTTTCATAGTAAAAAAACAATGTAGGTGCTCTGACCAACTTACTAGGGAGTTGCCGACCTGTTTACCTGTCCTAAGACGAGCAGAGTTGCAGTTTCGATAACTTTTTAGTTCGAGTTCAGGCTCAAGTTTTAAAAAAATTTTGCACCGTGAATAAACCAAAACTTTTCATAGCTTGAAGTTTTGATTTCGTTAATGCGAATCCATCCATGTCATGATGACAAAGGCTCTTATCCTGGTGAGGTGCTTAGGCTTTGATCAAAACTAAGTAACCGATATTGCATCCAAGCGCGTAAAATAAACCATTGGCGAGTTTTTTCAAGCAGTTCGCTTCTTCCGCATGCAAATTGCCATTGTCCACGTGATTGGTTATGTTACAGTGTAACATGTTACCAGTGGTGTAAAGTAACGAAATACTTTCACTTGAGCAGATTACTTGAGTAGTTTTTTTCGGTGACGAGTACTTTTTTGAGTAGTTTGTTTTTGGCTACTTTTACGTTTACTTAACCCTAGAGTGCATGACTTTTTTTGTGTCTGTTACTGCATGAAAGGGTCTGTGAGACCCTGCGTCCGAAAACTAGGTTAAAGAATGACTTTAGTTACATTATACGGATAAGTTGGTAATTTTAGCACGGAATGTAGTATCTTCATACATCTGTTTGTGAAAGGGGGTTGCCACACCTAAATGGGTGGTCAAAAAGGGTAGGCCTGCCTCGAGGTCATAAATGGTGATATAATGTCCGGAAGAATCGGTTTGGACGCTCTTCCGTTTTTTGTATTTTTTAGTATGTTCGTGGACTAAATTTCATGGATATAATACGTTCAGAAGAGCTCCCACCTAAATTCTATCAGTTTTTAATGATAAAAGATTTGAAAAGGCGTTGTTAAAGTCCGTTTCCGGCAAAAGTTGGAAAGCAATAAAGGCCACTGCACTGTGAACATAAATACTAACACCGGAATACAATAAACATGGGATGTAAATAGCTTAAAAGGAGGAAAAGCACAGCCGCAGTAAATCTTAAAACTGCACGGTACGATAACATAGGTTCAGCTGGGCAAAACCATCAGCAATATAAGCAAGGCAGTAGGCCATTTTCTTTCAGTTTTGCACTTCCTTGCTTACACTATTGATGATGACAGCTGAATCTGTGTCGAAACGTCCAGTTTAGAGATTTACTGTGGCTGTACTTTTCCTCTTTAATCTTAGACCGCTTTGTATGAAATGCTCATGCACAGTTCAGCAGTTTTTACCAGAAATTGGCAGTGTTTAACGCATAACGAACACCCCTGCAGCAGTAAGCAGTCTTTCTGTTGGGATTATGATCAACAGTGGTGAACAGAAACTTGCTAACTTGCTTGAATAAAGCTCTCGATTGTAATCACTTCGTACAGCTAGAAGTACTTTATCTCGACTATACGCGATCTTATAGTACCTAAAAATGTCGAATTGCGTTTTCACAAGACCCTTGCAAGGGATAGGCACGTGCAAAAAAATCATCATCTGTAGCAGCATTTCTGCCTTCCGTGACATGTCTTGTTGCATTCATTGCCACATTTTCTAAACTGCTTGGCCCGCGATCAGTCGTCTGATCCTTCCCGGCTGATGTAGATGCGCACGAAATGTAATATCATTAAGCATCAGCTAGCGTTCGGAACTTCCAACCATATGAAGCGAGCCTTTTACACATATATTGAATGTTACCATGGGTATCTGCCTCTAAATAGGTACAGCTCCTTATCGGCAGTCACGAGTTGTCGTTGTCTTTGCTGGCAGGCCCATCATTTTCAGTCTGCTTTGCCTCAGTGTAATACAGAGCCGGCGGCAGAGCAGTCGACTTAGGGGGGCCAAGCGTTTATTAGGGGGGGCCAAAGTTTGAAATCAAGCACAAAAGCCGCTGTCTTCAAATGAGTAAGCTTGTTGATTGGGGGGGGGGTAAGTATGTCGATTGGGGGCAGGCCCCCATGGCTTTCCCTTGGTGCCGGCCCTGGTGTGACATGATAATTCAACCGATTTGGCCGCTTTTTTTTTCTGCATACAAAACAGAGAAAGTTCACTTATGGCAATCGTCCCTTTTGCCCTATTTTTATTATTTGAAACTGCTTCTTGTGGGGCGTTTCACAATATCCAAATAAGGCAATTGGACATTGTTGTGACAATGGCTATTCCTTTTGATGACAAAATATGAAAATCCAACGTGTTTCACAGAAGCAGTCGCAGTTTTTTCATAAGAAATCCATAGGGGTCTGAGAGACCCGCGTCATGCAGTAATGTAATAAGTTCAATTTTTTTTATTTCTAGAAGTTGGTTTGTTTCGAGATTTGGTAGTCGCAAAGTTCAGCCCAAAAAAATAAAAGTCAGAAAATTTGGGGTTCATCGATTGAAGATTGCAGGAGCTACGCAAGACGAAACACCGTAAAGGGTCTCACAGACCCCTTCATGC
This sequence comes from Trididemnum miniatum, assembly GCA_964006365.1. Lineage (NCBI taxonomy): Eukaryota > Metazoa > Chordata > Ascidiacea > Aplousobranchia > Didemnidae > Trididemnum > Trididemnum miniatum. The sequence goes on along the minus strand of OZ023242.1, from coordinate 19,392,019 downwards.
ACTCCTGGTTAAGTACTCTAAGTATAAAGTAACACTACTGGGCAGTTTTATTTTGGAAAAGTACAAGTAGTTTACTATAGTGGCACCTGAATTGCTAGTCTCGCCTTGAAATCCCTCGTTGTGCCTAAAATTTGTATTTACACTCCAATTCTCCATCATTCAACTCCATAACACTCCGTCTCATCCTTGCCATAGAAACTTCACTCCATGCGATACGGTTTACGCTGTTGCCTTTGATGCTGAACGTCACGCAGGGAAGCTGTAAATACCAATTTTTAAGTCATTATTTTCACCCTACTCTGAATCAAACCCCCAGTCTACCGTTCCAGAAGCAGACGTTCTATCCACTCGGCCATCTGGGCGGTAATAATTTCTTTTGGTTCACCATTGTGCCACCTTCAAAGCAGGCAAGTGTGTCGTTGACACTTTAACGTTTGAGAACGCTACACTTTTACTTGAGTAGTTTTTAAGTGACTGCTTTTACTTAAGTGCTTTTTTTAGTCAATGCTTTCTACTTTACTTCGAGTAGTTTTGCCGTCAGTAACAATACTCTTACTTCAATCAATGCGCTATAAGTTTAGTTGCATATTTATCCTCCTATCACGAGAAAGCGACCAATGCGCTATACGAGCTCGCTTAGGAGTTGCCAGCCATCTGTCTACCACACCAAGATGGGGAAATCCCGCTAAGTGCCGTTCCCAACGGCGCAACAAGCAAACTTGCCGGCTTGTTCTCCACACTGTCCCTTTACTGCTGAGCGTCAAGCAGGGAAGCTGTGAATACCAATTTGTAAAGTCATTGGTTTGACTCCACTCGGAATCAAACCCAAGTCTACAGCTCAAGAGACAGACGCTCCATATCACTCGGCCATCTGAGCTGTAAAAAGTCTGCAGTCTACAGCTCAAGAGACAGACGCTCCATACCACTTAAGTACAGTTTCAAAATACTTTTTACACCACTGCATGTTACAGTATAGTTGTTTTGGATTTTGTTAATCGCTTTTTTCGTCTCATGTAATTACAGTAGGCTATATTAGTTTATTATAAACATTAGTTTATTCGTTTATTTAAAATTTATCTCCAACACGTACATAATGCACTTAAGTGATCGTCCATTGTCGTATTCTTTCAAATTCTTGTTTTGTATTATGCATGATTAGTGGTCAGCATAATACACTGTTCGTTTTATAACTTTGCGTTTTTCTTCAATATGTAGTTACATGTTCATATTTGCCGATTAATTTACTTCAATATGCAGTTACATGTTCATATTTGCTGATTTGATTACCGCGATATGTAGTTATATGTTTATATTTGCTGCTTACTTAGTTCCAAAGTGAGTTATGCAATTTCAAATAAGATTTCATAATAAAAAAAAATGGAGCAGAAAATCTAAAAAAAACTTCAAAAATGGGGGTAGGTGGGGTCAGAAATATTTGTTGGTGGGGGATATTTTTTCAAAATTTTTAAAAATTGTTAGGCTATCAATATTATGATACACAGTGCATATTAAAAAGTTCATCTTTTGCGATAGCAGGTCAGAACATTTTTTTTTTGTTCTAACCCTAATGATCACATCGATTTACTGCAACTAAAAAAAAATTTACTTTTAACTAAAGAAACCTGTTTAGCAGCCTAGTGCTGACAAGTAAACGAGTAGGTCTGTTTTTAGTAAACTCATTACCAGGGTATAGGGCAACTAAACAATCAGCTTAAAATACAGGTCGCCAGACATCATAAACAATTACGGTAAATAGTTACAGAAACGTAAAATGAAAATAATTAAATTGAATACAAATAACAGAGATAATAAAAACATGAAATTAGGAAATATAGAAAAATATAAACAACATCAAACACAGTCCGAATAACCAAATAAGTACCGGTATAATCACAGTGCGAAGTATTGTAGATTATGAGACAAAAAAAAACAGCTTTAATCTAGGCAACCTGTCGAGTAGGCCTGTTTTAGTAAGTTGACTACCTGGGACCTGGGTATCGCAATACCACCATCACTAGTAACTACAGTTTTGACGGTTGAGTTACCGGTATCACAGTCCGTATACTTCCACTAGCAGTGGCGTAACAAGTGGGGGGCGGCATTTTTGGATAAGCTTTATACAATTTTTTTTCCTAATTACTTTGAACAACCATTACTTATTTGCTATATCGCTTATTTGCTAATCGTACATTATCTTACTGTGTTCCAATGCCCAGGCGCAAGCCCGCCATCTCGTTTACGCTTCGGTGTATTCCCACGAGTATAATAAAGATTTGATTTTAATGTTTACTATGTCACAACTGCGCACTGCTTTCTTTTTACTTCATTGCATAATTATTTGAATCGCTCACACTCAGGATGAGCTGCGGAGATATTTTAGCATTGTCCATAGTGACTGCATCACCGCATGCCCTTTTTCGATTAAAAAATGTGCTAAAATGAGTGTTTTTGTTGTGTGAAAACCGTAAAAATTCATTGGCGGCTGGGGGCTACACCCCCAGACCCCTTTTGGCCTCCGTAGGCTGGAGGTTTCACCCCCAGACTACCGATTATGGTACCCCCTCCCCCCTTTGCCGAATCCTGATTGCCCCACTGATACTGCATAGGCCTATTATTTTTGCGTATTATTCTTGTGTTGATGGTACGGAAATGAAAGACACTAACTAACTAAGCCGGTTAATACACACTAGCATCCAAATCATTGCTGTCGCTTGCAGGTCCGCGCGCTTTTAATCGACGCATATTTTGTCTGGAGAATAGATGGCCGCAATTGAAGCTGATTAATGCTTAAAAAACTATTACTCATTTGGGAGCGGCAATTTCTAGAACCGCCCTGGACGGCAGAACCTCTCGCTACGTCAATGTCCACTGGGCTATCTGACTTAAGCTAGTCTCTACCGTATCAAGGATTTCCAAAAATAATTTAACACAGGATAAGTTTTTGGAACATCCTTTCCTTTTTGACTGCAACTGCGCAAACCCGCTTTCTGTTCTAACGACAGTTTGATGATTTATCTTTACACATCATGCTTAATCAGTATGGTTTTCTATGCATTTTACACTCGGTATATTTTATGTGTTTTTACAAAAAATGATATTACGTATGCAAGTTGCAAGCGTAAGGGCTTGTGGTCAATTTCTTGCTGGTGCTTTTTCCTTTTAAATTACGCTACTAATTTTTCACTGCGCAAAGTTTGCAAACCTTGACGTAGCTACTACATACGTACCACAAAAATTAAAATTTCTTGGTTGAACAAAACGTGAAGGAGTATTGTCCCATTGGTTGAGGTTATAAGCATATAACTATATAGCAGAATTTAATAATTGTGTTGTTGTATAGTACTTATATTTCTTTTTGTTTGTACTTCAGTATTTTGTCTTGTGTGCTCACTTCGGGGGTGAAAATAAAAAAGGTGAGGTCGCGAAAGGTGATGGCTGCAATTGTAGCGAGCTGGTGGCACTAAAACGAAAAATGCTGTGTTTGATTTTCCCATTCACTTATTGTAATGAAGTTGCTCGAACTACAGTATTGTAGGTTATTACTTGTTACTCCTGTGATATTATTTGAGTTTTTATTTTAGGTGATCTTCATAAAATCTTAGTTTAGCCTGTCCTTTTTGATATATTGCCAAGTTAACGAAGAAAACTCTACTTAAACTGAAAAAACACTGGTATATTGTCGTATTGATCATCCTGCTGCGGTACATGACCACAAATGAGCCAGTCAATAATCAAAACAAAAAGGAATAAAAAAAGAAGCAGTTCTAACCCTCCGAAATCTTCTCCAAAGCTCAGTAGTACGAAATCAGGTAAACAATCTGCGATTGTTGGCAAAGGAATATTTAACTCTTCCACAAGTTCAACACCAAAAACAAAGCCCTGCAAGGAAAGTAATACCGCAGCAACACAAGGAAGTTCTACAGAGGAAACTTCTACAGCACCTAATGAGAATTCTTATCAGGTAACTAATGAGAATTCTAATCAAGCAACAAGTAATAAAGAGAACGTGCAAAGTAACGAAGATTTGGAAATAGTATTGCGAAGGTTGCCTTTGGTATCAAATGGTATCATTAGCCCATATTTATCTGAAAAACCCTGCGATGAATCATTGTTCCTGTTACATGTAAATATTAACAGCTTAAAAAAAAACTTTAAAAAACTTGAAAATTTGATCCAGGCATTTACCAAAAAGCGTCCTGATGCAATTTGCGTTTCTGAAATAAACAAACCCGACAAGGACAAAGTAAAATTAGACGACTATGATTACTATGAAAATCCCGCAACAAGTAACAAAGGAGGCGTAGCAATTTATGTTCGAAACAAGTATAAGAGCGCAGAAATATGTCAATATAAAATTCCCGATGGCGGAACTAACAAAAACCCAGGCAAACCAAATTGCGAAACTATTTGGGTGGAATTGACTACTGCTGAGGGAGAAATTGTAGTTGGCTGTGTGTATAGACACCCTGACCAAAAAATTACAGATTTTGACACTTTCGAAAATAAACTAAAAGAAAAAATCTCTAAAATAAAAAAGGACGATAAAATAATTTACGTTTTAGGTGATTTCAATATCGATATGCTGGCAAATTCAGAGCTTCAAATCGAAATGAGCAAGCACTGCGCTTTGATAAAAAGCTTAGGGTTTAAATTGTTAATCACAGGCCCGACAAGACATGTGGCGATTCACAAACCATCTTTGATTGATCACATTTATACCAATGACTCCAACACCAAAAACATAACAGCAGGTATTGTACAAACGAATGATGTGTCAGACCACTTTCCTATTTATTGTGTAATTCCTGTGGATTCTGACAGTCCAACATTAACTGATCAAAAAGATCATCTTCCTAGTCAGTTTAAACTAACGATTCCTTATCCTAAGGCACTAAATATTGCAAAGGGAAGCTTGTAACTAAAGGTATATTTAAACTACATATTATAGGTCTACGATTTTTCATACGCAAAGTGACGTAAGCCACGTAACAGTGAAAGGTTATTGTTACGTTGTCAATTCAGATTTGTGTTGTTACTTTACTATGTTGTAGCGAATCGAACTCTAGTTCACCTATTTATGTTAAACGCGATCGTTTTGTTGTTCTGCGGCAGTTGGTGTAGTAATCAGCGTCACAGGGTTTCACAAGTTTCGTAATTGCGAAAAGAAAACTAGATCTATTCGGCCAATGCAATCATTCCAGTATAAGTGCTGAGATGTGTAAACGTCGAAATTGCGTGCTAGTTCAGATGTGTAAACATCAATTTATCAGCCGGTTATTCCAGTTATCTACAGTTGAACCTGTTGCTAAATTTGATTTATAACCGGCATTGGCCAAGCAATGAGATTCAGTATATTTTCTATTGGAAGAAGAAGTTGGTGCAAACCAGAAGTTATTACATTCGTGCAATATATTTACTTTATTCAAGCCAGTCCGCGTTTTACGAGTGTTAGTCTCGCGTTTTGACAGGTGGCGTGATTGAGACGTAACAGTTATGACGTAAAGCTACGCCAATTTGCTAGGTATTCTAGAAAAAAATATGTGAGGTATATGCAAAACAACCCGGATAACAAGCGGTGTGGGGTTCAAACTCAGTGAAGATGTTTCTGCAGGACAAAAAAACTTGGATAAATATCTAATTTAACGCAAACCGACCTTAACTCCCATTAAATGGCAGCAGGTTTATTAGTATTTCTATTATTTAAAAAAAAGTGATTTTTGTCTGGACATGAGAACAGTATTAAATGCTAAATTTGCGGAAATGTTGAAAGTTTCGTTTGCTTATAGCAGACAAAGTTTTGTCGTGAAGTTATATTATCACTCATTGTTTTGAAATAGTTTTGTTATGAAAGAGCTTTGATTTGAATGATCGAATTCGCGAACATTTTATTGTGATAGAAAAAGAACTGTCCGGATTATAGGCTTTACTGGTTAATGAATCTACGGACCGAACAGGGAAAGCTATATTAGTGCGCTGCTACATACAAAAGCTTGAGAATCACTGGTTTAAACTGTGTTTAAGTTATTTTTTAGATTATTGTGTTATTATCGTGTTGTCATTTTTTTAACTTGTTTTACTTGTTTACTTTAGTACAATCGATAGTTTTTGTAGCTCGATTTATGGCATGATTTGACTTATCATTGTTGTCTTTATAGACTTTAGGCTTGCGATGTGGCTATCATAATTTCTTATATAACTCTATGCGTGTATAACACTATATGACGTGATGAACAGTATTATTCTCGTTTAATATGTATTGTACAGGTGGTAGTGTTTTTGAATTAATAATTTCCATGTCGTTTTTGCGTCCGATTTGATTGTTTTTTTCGTTGATTGTCATGGATATTTTTGGCGTCTGCTTTTTGATAAAAACGGTGTTTATTGTACAAATATATCATGTTATATTTATGAAGTATGTGTTGGAGCCAAGTTTTTTGATAAAGACCAACTGAACCATGGTGCTAAAAATTTTCGAGGTATAATCTATAAAAAAAAGCACAACTTTTTAATGATGAATAGGCTACCAATGCTTTCCATTCGCGTTTAGCTCCTTCAAAACAAAACTTGCACGATGAATTCCAATTTAGCAAAAAGAAATATTTATGCCTAAACTAACATAATACTCAATAAGATCGCAAAGAGTGACACGAAAATCGAACTTGCCTTGTGGAACCATAGATAGAAATCACTCTTTGTTTTGAGATTGTCTTATGCTTGGATATTTGGTGTATCAGTTAAAAACAACAACTGCCAAAATCAGTAGGCATCAATTAAAATCAAAGTCTTTATATTTGGCTGGTTCGTCGTCGCAGAGTTCTGGATGTACCGGCTTTTTCACGCTCAAACCCGCCCCGAACTAGAAGCTGATTTGAAACCTAATCAGGCCCCAAACACCTGAAAGATAAATTCGGTCAAATTCGTATTTCCTGAAATAAACTTTGGTGTTTGAACAAAGTACGCCGCCATGATAAGAGGCAATACAATAAACTTGTAAATACGCAAACTGCTTGGCTTCACTACAGTGCATGGCGCTAAAAATAGGAGGTCGTTTCTTCAAAGTGGGCCCGAATTAAGCCCGAAGTTTTTCTCCAACTCAATCCGAAAATCCCTGTCCGACTCTACGCGTTCGGATCATGTTTATGATTATCGCCATGAAATTAGTATTCGCAACTTGCCATGCGCTTAACACAAGTGAGAAGTTTTTATAATGGGCTAACACGTAATCAAAATTACTGTACCATGAAATGCGGTTAGCTCTGCCATGAATCGAACTCGTCACGCAGAATTTGTGCCCTTCGTGCAATGTCGCGTGGTAATATCGTTGACTATAGAGCAGCGGTAAAATTGCAGTCGCATTTACTAAACCCAGCTCTTGTTAAAAATATGCGATCAAATTGCCTCCTACAGTAGGCCTATTTCATTTCTGAATTTTGTGTTTCTGATCATGTTGGTTGCTATGATATCCATCGCGTCTTCGACGTTTTGAATTATTATATTTGACAAAGCTCCGTTCGTCTTTTAATATTGAGTAAGACTGCAAAACCTACTGTACTTCTTATTTCTGTAAATACACCACCGACCTGCACGGAAATCTTTAGAATTTTTAACAAACTTTTTGATGAAAAAAAAAGAGTTGCGAGAAGACAACCTTTTCGCTTTGCGTTTGATGAAAATCAATTTAAACCATGTCACCTTTAGATCGAATGTATTCACTACCGGTACGCCTTTTACTGTAGATAATGGACCATTTACAGGTATAAAGGCATAATTTTGCGGAAAAAAAACAAAGACAATTTTTCGTAGGAAAATTACCAAAAATCGGTATACGAGTATCGTTATCGTCGTTGCTTTTTAAAAAATATACCGTTGTTGGTAAGCCAACCGTCGTCACTTTTTTTCAAAATATTGGTATCGATATCGTACCGAGTAACATAATTAACGGTATGGCAGCTCTGGCACTAACATAGTTATCGGTATGGTAAATAAGCGTTAGTTGAAAATATATTGTGTAAGTGGAAAGCAAAATACGCTAGTGAGAAATGAACGCTAACTGTCCAGTACTTATCATTTAGTTCAGGTTCCCAATTTTTAATATATTGAGTTTCGATATTTTACTTTGCCAGTGCCGGTAGTATGGTTAACCTAAGGACATGCTCCCCCGCAAAAGCTTGCACTCGCAGTTTCAATGTTTTTTGAAAATCTTTTATTCGTTAAAATCTGTAGACCAAATTGTGATTGCCGCATTAACAAATTTGATTTCATGTTTTTCTGCTGAAATTAAAATTGACGAAACAAATCAAAACTGCACTGTGTCTAAATACACGCCATACATGTTAGCTTTCTTTGGCATGCAGTGGTCAAGCACTTCACTATCGGTGCGGAAGGTCTGTAAATCGATTCCTGGGCAGGTAAAATCAAACACTGTGTCGCCAGTGGCTCGCCACTGCTGCGAAGTTTCTTGGGAGCAGTGTTGCTCAAGCACTAAGCCGTAGAGATGAGCCCCACCACTGACACCAGGGCATCACTTGTTACACCCTTCGGTGTGATGGTGCGAGTAAAAAGAAGTTGTAGTTTTTATGGCCAAGCGTTCATATGAAGTTGAAATAGGACACTTATTGACTGAACTGAGTATTTGTCATCAATCACAGCAAAATAAAAATCAAAGGGTAAACAAAATTGAGCTGACACCAAAGAAAAAGAGATAGAGCCCACTCGATGTAATGATATAAAGAAAAAATTGCCGGCACCTTCCAAAGTGGCGCCAGCGGTGTGGTGCATGGTTAGTAGGCTACATGGGAGTGGGACTAACGCTTATAGCAATGATTTGTAACCAAGGTTCGTTCGAACCCTTGGGGTTCGACGGAGTTATCTCAGGGGTTCGGAGAAAGCTTTCCAAAATTTGATATACTGCAAAGAATTATAAAATTTCCCTTGACGTTCTGACATCATTTGTAACCACTTATTTATGCGAGCGTGCGTTTTTTAGTCTGGTGGAAGTCAAAATATAAAAAAACGAAACAGGCTGGCGTGGAAAAATGACTTGAAACATGCTTTTTCCGAAACAAAGCCTCGAATTTTTCAGTCGATTGCCCAAAAAAATATAAAAAACAGAGAGCACGTTGATTTTACAAAGTGTTTATTCGTGATATGATTAAATGTGGTTGGTTTTTAGTTACATGAGTGAGAAAAAATTAGGGGTGCAATGAAATAGCGCAGAATAACGTGGGGTTTGGCAAGCGAACAAAGGCTAAAAACCACGGACTTGTTTGGCGACGAATAAAGCAAACATGTTATAAAACCATTCTGATATTTATGCATCGAGTAATTCGTGTAGCCTACCTGCACGTCACACGTCCAAGCTCGGAGGATTTCGTTTATGGTGTAACTTTACCAATCAATTAGCAAGTTTTGCATTAAAGCTAATTGAAACGCCTAATATTTTTGCAGCAAAGTTAGTAGCAGTGTGTGGACAATTCTTCTTATTCTTCATTCTATGACCTGATTCCAAGCTTATTCTTCATTCTATGATGTCCTCAATTTCAGTACTTACAGTTACGGTATAGGTTAAAAAAGTAAAAGCTCCAATTTTAAACAGTTATTTCAAGAATCAGCCGACCAGATGGTGTAGTGATGAAAGAAATCGCTGTCGACAAGGGAGGTCTTGTGTTCAACTCCCGGGCTGGTCAAATAGCTACTTTACCTGTATTGAGAATCGAACTAGGGATTCAAGCATTTACACTTTCAGTAAAATTTATGTAATCAGGAAAAATATCTTTACATCATTTAATAAACAGCCCAAAGAGCGGATCCGGAACGAGACTTCAAGAGAGCTCATGTTCCTAAATTTTTAGTTATACGTATTAAAGCGTTGGTAGGCCTACTTCGATACTTTAAGAAATACAAAACGCAAGATAAGCATTTTTGATTCCCCTCTCCCCCTCAAAATTCCCGGGTTATGCCCCTGTCTGAGCCAATCCATGCAGTCATTTTTTATTGTTATCTCGATTTTTCTTTTTTTTTCAATAATACTGGCGATATTCTCGAACGTTCACTGGCAAAATATTCCCTTCCCAAACTAAGTTGAATCATAGTCAGCTGCAAAGTTTTGGTGGTTTGTAGCCCAAATCCACTTAAAAAGCAGCAAATTGCCATAAAAAGGAACACAAAATAATTTTTTAACGAAACAATTAAACGCACGTGCTTCTCTTAACAGCTCAGATGGCCGAGTGGAGAGAGCGTCCACGTTTGGAGCTGCAGACTCGAGTTTGATTCCGAGTCGGGTCAAACCAATGACTTTAAAATTGGCATTTACAGCTTTCCTGCTTAAAGCTCAGTACTGAAGAAACAGTGTGGTGAACAAGCCGGCAAGTTTGCTTGTTGTGCCGTTGGGAACGGCACTTAGCGGGATTCCCGCATCTTGATGTGGTAGACAGATGACTGGCAACTCCTAAGCAAGCTCGTATAGCGTATTGATTGCTTTCTCATGATAAGAGGATAAATATGCAACTAAATACAAAAAAACTAAATACTTACAATTAACTATATCTGAAACAAAAACAGAAGTAAATTACATTAATCTCCAGCTCATGGGCTGACAAATTTAACTGCAAGGAAGCGAAGAGATTGAGAATCACTGCAAATTTCAAATATTATCATCTACTACATGTGTATTTTAAATACACTATTAAAATACACTACTAAAAAATAATCTTCTTATGGCGTCACACTATTAAGCATTCTAAAAATAACAACCAACAAAAAATTTTATCTTAATGTATTGTTAAGCAAAAGATTATCTTTTATCTTGTTTTCGGAAAACCAAACAAAAGAATCTACCGTGTACGAAAAAAAGTTATTCATAAAAAGCAAGTTAACTATGGAATCGAAATTAGCCCAAAACATTTAAAACAGCATTTCCTGCAGTCACCTGGGGGCCCTGATTCGGATAGGGCTGCCACAGCCCTACTCACAAGGCTCGACGGGAAGCGGAGAAATCGCTGGTCAGAGACGGTCCGCAACATTGACTTTTCGCACTCCAGCCGGCTGGCATGGAATACTATAAACAACTTGACTGGTAGGTCACGACAATCCCCTCGTCAATGTCCCGTTTCAGCTGATGCTATTGCTTCTCAGCTGGTTAAAAACGGGAAATACGAAGGTGTGAATCGACGCTCATCTCGGCTCGTTTTACAGGAAGTGTCTGACCTTTGGAGGGCTGATTCATTACATCCTGCGAATGTCTCTGGGAGTTTTTTCCCATCGGGAGTTCGCTGCTGCCCTCCAACATCTAAAACCAGGCAAAGCTCCTGGACCTGATTCCATTTGTCCGGAGCTGATAATCCATGCTGGAGCCAGCTTAAAATCTTGGCTACGTGGCTTCCTATCTTCCTGCCTGCACCACCTCAAAATTCCTAAGATCTGGAGAAGAGCGCTAGTAGTAGCGATCCCAAAGCCTTCGAAACCTGTAGAGGACCCAAGGAGCTATCGTCCGATCTCCTTGCTCTGTGTTCCCTGCAAGATTCTCGAGCGACTTATCTACGCCCGCGTCGAACCTCTTATTGACCCTCTGCTCCCACGGGAACAGGCGGGTTTTCGACGCGGAAGATCCACCGTGGATCAAGTCACTTTGCTCACGCAAAGCATTGAGAATGCATTCGAAGCGAAAAAGAAGGCCGGTGCCGTCTTTATCGACCTGACAGCTGCCTATGACACTGTCTGGCACCGTGGCCTCACCTGCAAGCTGTTGCGGCTTCTGCCGGACAAGCACATGGTTCGTATGATTATGGAGCTGATCCGCAACAGAAGCTTCACCCATACAACTGGCGACAGCAAGCCTAGCAGGTTACGACGCCTGAGAAATGGCGTCCCCCAGGGATCGGTCCTGGCCCCCCTCCTTTTCAACATCTATACGTATGATATCCCCTCCATAACCTCCAAGAAGTTCGCCTATGCCGACGACCTGGCGATACTTCATACATCTGGAGAATGGAAGGAGTTGGAAAGGACTCTAAGACAGGACATGACTACACTCTCGGAATATCTCCAGACCTGGCGATTGAAGCTTAGCCACACTAAAACGGTGACGGCGGCCTTTCACCTCCACAATCGAGAGGCTAAGCGTGAGCTTAAGGTCTGTAACATCGGTAAGACCTTACCTTTCTGTCCAGTTCCCACTTATCTTGGGGTCAAACTGGACAGATCGCTCACATATCGTCCTCACCTGGAAGCATTGCGCAAGAAGTTAAGTGCTCGCGTCTCACTGTTGAGGCGACTTGCCGGAACAGGTTGGGGTGCTAGCGCTAAGACATTACGCACAGCTGCCCTGTCTCTGGTCTACTCGACTGCCGAGTACTGCGCACAAGTCTGGTGCCGCAGCGTGCACATACGGCTTATCGACAGTGTAATAAATGACGCCTTGCGCATTGTCACTGGGTGCCTGCGTCCCACTCCATCGGTCTACCTTCCGGTTCTTTCAGGCATCCAGCCAGCTGAGCTTCGCCGCCAAGGAGCGACACTCTCCCTAGCCAACCGCAGCTCCCTGGACCCTGACCACATTTTACATGGCCAGTTTCATGAGTCACAGGACGTATGTAGGGAGAGATTGAAATCTAGACGCTCATTTGTACCTGCTGCTCGGAAATTACTAGACAGTCTTTCTGAGATGAACGTCCGTGCAGCCGAGTGGACGAACACGAAATGGGACATGGAGTACTCTGCCAACGCATTGTCACTCCACGCTTTCATTCCCAAGGCTAGCTCCAGACCCTTGGGTATGGGTCTGCCCAGGGCAGCCTGGGTCAAGCTCAACCGTCTGCGTTCTGGTGTTGGACGTTTCTGTTCGTCCATGTACAAATGGGGTCTCGCTCCTCTATCGAATTGTGAGTGTGGTGCCAGTGAACAAACCGCAGATCACATCATCTCACAGTGTCCCATACATCGAGCACCCCGAGGTATGTTTGGTCTAATGGTTTTGGATGACGAAACAAGATGCTGGCTGAAGTTCCTTACAGTCAGCATCTGACCCAAGCAGTTTGGTGGCCAGGGTGGTAAAAGGATAAACCCTCAGCCTTGGTCCTTTCATCTGTCTTGGAAGAGATGCCCCGCCAAACGACGACGACGACGTTAAGCAAAAGATTATCTTTTATCTTGTTTTCGGAAAACCAAACAAAAGAATGTACCGTGTACGAAAAAAAGTTATTCATAAAAAGCAAGTTAACTATGGAATCAAAATTAGCCCAAAACATTTAAAAAAGTAGCACAAAAAGTCGTAAGCCGCAAGTTTTAAAATTGAGGCGCAGGAACGCTTCAAAATTAGCCCAATTTGCGACTTTTAGCCCAATCTGGCAACACTGGTCAGCAGTGTATTAATTAATTATTTTTTCCTGTTTGAGGTTTAGTCAGTAAAGTGGCATAACTTGTTCTGTCAACCGTTAAGCAAACACTTTTGACTTGACCACGCAGAACTGCGAAAGATAGGATCTAACATACATATTTTCTGCGTCTAGTATCCATATACAAGCGACTACCATCAACAACCATCAGATGTCTGGCTATGTACTAGGCGTACCTCATGAAATCCCTAGACAGAGGCTGATGTCTCGAAAGCACTTTTCCGCCATGCGGCCAATTGGATCGCCTCCAGCAAACTTGGATGCGTAATGGTAGTGAGCTTCCCATCCTCCTCAGTTTGGTGTGTGCCCACTGCCATGACGTCCATGCTCCTGCTGGCGCGTCCCTTCCTCGAAAACTTCGAAAATTTACCGCTATTGATCTTGTGTTGTTTTGTGTATGCACATTTGTTGTTTCTCAGGCAAAAATAAATTTATCCATTTACCTGAAAATTGGGGGAACTCTCAATCGTCTCAGATCTGGTGCTGGAGGCTTTGCTTCCTACAAGCTCCGTTGGGGTATCCGTGATAACGATTGGCGGAGCTCATCTACGCGGCTTAGAGCTTGGACAACAAGGTTCCAAAGAATCATCATTGATGTGGCGAGTCGTTGGCGACAGTGCGTTCAATTTACTGCCTTGGTAATCGAACCCCGACCTCCGCACCGACAACGTTGTTTTTAACCACAACGCAAACCGGTTGGTTATCCCCCAGTTACTGGTCGGTGCAGGCGTGGGTTCGAATCCCACTCGTAATCAAATTTTTCTGATTACGTTTAATTCAGCCTAAGATCTTGGAGGGTTAAATTCAAATTGTATTTTTAAGTAGAATTCTTTGTACTGATTGATAAACTTGAATCATTTGCTTGCCTCGCAGCTAGACCGGATACACTTCGGTACAAGCCGTGATTGATCATTGGATTTTTAAATAATTATGATGAAAATTTGATTAGGGCACAGAAAATTCACCACCACCTTAGGTGAGCAGAACAAGGAGAGTATTTTTTCACTTTATACAATAATACCTTGCGTTTTTTTTTTTTTTTTTTGAAAAATTAAGAGACCGTTTGTGATTTTAAAAGAAAGTGATTTTTTACAGTGATAGGTGTGGTAAAGTTTGTTAGCTCAGCGCGTTATCTGGTTTAGTTTGTCAATGTTCTTTTCTCTAAAAATTGCTCGAACTCGCGTCTTTGCGCAAAATCACAATGACGTCAGCATGCTTTTCACAACCTCTCTGCTTTATCGAGATGCAACTGCTTATTTCTCTCTTCTAGTAGTACAGTATAATCTGTAGCGCAGAGGTAGAATGTGTATCACTTGTGCTAAGTGTTAAGTATTTTGCATGTGCCCAGTTTTATCTTTTGGCTTAGATCTTTAGTTGATTAATATTGTGTTATATTATAGATCATGTTAAGTTCTCAGTAAATTAAAACCTAGAGTCATTGATATTGTTTATCTAGATTCTGTCAAAGGTCACGACTATAGGCGTCATTGTCAAAGTGTTTTATATCTGTAAATCTTCGCTTGAAGAAGCTAATAAATTGTAACTACGGAATACAATTTATATGTGACGAAAATAGATTAAGGAGGAAAAATAAAGCCATGATAAATCCCAAAACTGGACGTTTCGACAACATGGATTCAGCTGTCATCATCAGTAAATGCAAACGAAGGATCAGTACAAAACTGAAAGTTTGTACGTAATATAGCACAAAGTACGAAATATAGCTACTGACAATACAATTTGCATAACCATTTTTATTGTTTTGCATAATTACGTCACAATAACGAAACAAACGATAATGCAAGATATAGGAAACTACCTGACCTGCATGTACTGTAATCAAATCAATCAAATCAAATTTATTCATGTACAAATTTCCACTACAATCATCAATAAAAGTAACAGTACAGCAATACAGAAATGTGTACATAGAAGGACAGCAAAGAGAGCAAAGTGCATCTAAGTCGCTGCCACCTGAAGTACATAACCATACTTGCAGCGAGCGTAAAAGTGGAATTAAAACAAAAATGAAGTTAATGCATAGAGTGATAACCTTGTCCCTGCAGACTGTAGTAATGCCATAATTTAAAAATCTTAAATTTAGGCATCCTACCTATTGATCATTATCATGCGTGAGGATAAATTATTGTGCACACAAACATTCATATTAACACTGGTTTAGTAAGGTATCCCAACCGAAATACATGGGAAATTTCAAACATCGAAAATTGATAACATGTAAAATATTATCAGAAAGAACTGGTGGACATAGTTTGTTATCAATTGTTATTGATATTATTTGGGGAATATTTGGTACCGGTAATTAACATTTGTTTGATTTCACGTTTGAAACAGCTAAAACTCAGATTCTTCGGAAAACAATTCATGGAATTTTTGAATACTTTAATTACAAAATAAGAGCCAGTAATATTTAAAACATTTGAAATTTTCAATATGCTCCGTTGGGATATTCGTGATAACGATTGGCGAGGCTCATCTACGCGGCTTAGCGCTTGGACAACACGGTTTCAAAGAATCATCATATCTGTGGCGACTCGTTGGCGACAGTGAGTTCAGTTTTACTGACCTGGTAATCGAACCCCAGACCTACTGCACCGATAACGTTGTTTTAAGCTATAACATCAACCGGTCGGTTATTCCCCCAAAAATAGAAACAATGGATTTTTAATTCTGGTCAGTCACTGGTCGGTGCTGACGTGGGTTCGAATCCCACGCGTGATCAATTTTCTGATTACGTTTAATTTAGCCTAAGATCTTGGAGGGTTAGATTCAAATTGTATTCATTAAGTAAAATACTTTATATTAATTTATAAGCTTGAATTACTCGCTTGCTTAATAACTGGACTGGATACACGTCGGTACAAGCTTTCATTGATCGCTGAATTTTTAATTATGATGAAAATTTGATTAAGACACAGAAAATCCACCACCACCTCAGGTGAGCGGGACAAGGGGTTGTATTTGTTATTTTATAGGAAATTACCTTGCGTTCATAATATTTTTTGTTTGAAAAAATTATAGATGATTTTTGATTTTAAAGAAAGCGCTTTTTACAGTGAAGGGTGCAAATATCAAAGTGTTTTTTATACCTGTAAATTTTCACTTAAAGAAGCTAATAAGTTTACAGCCGTGGTCCATCGATGACAATAAATATGGGACGAAAATGACTTAAGGAAGAAAAGTGAAACCGCAATTATTCTCATAACTGGACGTTTTGACATCATAGATCCAGCTGTCATCATCAGTAAGCAAGAGAGTACAAAACTAAAAGTTTGTACGGAATACACTACGAAGTACGAAATATAGCTACTGACAATACAAATTATTTGCACAGCCATTTTTAGTTGTTTGCATGATCACGTCACAATGACGAAGCAAACTTGAAACACGATAATGCAAGATACAGAAAGCTACCAGACAGCACCTAAAATCTACGAATTTGAAACTCTACACCAGCGATTCTTAACCGGGGAGGCAAGCCGTGTTAACCCATTATAAAAACTTCTCTCTTGTGTTAAGCGCAGAATGGCGGAAGTTGTGAATACTAATTTAAAGTCATAAACGTGATGTGACCGCGTGGAGTCGGACCGAGATTTTCAGTTTAAGTTGGAGAAAATTTTCGGACTTCATTTGGGCCCATTTTGAAGCCAAGAAATAAACGACCTCCTATTTTCAGCGCCATGCAATGTAAGTAAGTAATGTTTATTCGGCCTTATCCACGCGAGAAAAACATGTGCACAAGTAAAAACTTCCTGGATATACTACTACGGTAGTACGCAAAACCAATCAATAAATTAAAACTTTATTCTAAAATCTAAAATCGATTTTGACCAAGGTGGGTCATTCCCAGTTAGCTTGCAAAATAATAAACGCTCTATTTACGCTCGAAAACTGTATCTAAAATACACACGAAATGGGCATGCACAAACTAAACTTTGAATAAAACCGTTAGGAACCACAATGCATTTAAAGATAAAACTTTCACGCTTAAACAGTCAAACTTTCACGATTAAAATGAATCTTAATCGCAGAAACTATGGTATTTACGGCGCAAGGTGTCTCTTGTGAGGTCAATTCTACGTTGACCAGACCATAAATATGTGGAAAACCAAAAGATTGACCCTAATAAGTAACCATAACTATAAATATCTAACTTTGCCAAAGGTGGTTTACAAAATTATGGTTGTTCCTATAACTATATCGTCGTGCACACATAAAAACATTGAACGAATATTTTTCAAATTTATTTGGGGTTGTAGATGGGAAAGAATAAGCAGACTAAGGCTGTGTGTTTCTTTGGTGGAAGGAGGGACAAACATGATTGATCTAAATTTTTTTGCACTTGCTTTGAGATAAAAAAGAGCAAAGTGTCTTCTTAATGTGAACTATGCGGCACCCTGGAAAGAAGTTGAAACGTTATTTCTAAGGAACAATTCCGTTTGGTGTCTTTTTCTGACCAACCTGAAAGCAAACCACAAAATGCTAAATAAACTTATTCCTTGTCGAGCTTCACGAGCAACACTGAGTGCATGACTTCAGTGAAGTTAAGCGTAGACTTACGACAGAGCAAACACAAACACTTTGAACCACAATTTACTATGGCTGAATAAATCAGTTTTATATTACAAGCGCCAACCTTTACTTGAACAAGAATTTGTAGATGCGGGAATTATTTACCTTCTTCAGTTAGTCGGTCCTAATAATGATTTTTTGCCATACGATGAATTAGCAAAAAAACACAAACTAGTGCCCAATAACGTTTCTTTCATCAATTTTATTAAATTGAAAGCAGCAATTTCTCATTTTTGGGAAACTAATTTAAATACTTATTGTCAAGAAGATATGCCGTTGTCGGTGAAAGATCTTCATGAAATACGTTTTCCTGAAGGCTGGACCACTCAATCGGCGTATTAATCTTTTTCAACGGCAAAAATGCAGTTGCCGCTGAAACAACAGAACAGTTGGCAAAGAGACTTGGGAGTTACAATAACAAAAAACGACTGGAAGGCGGTATACAAGATTAATTTCTTGTCAACTGAAGAATCAAAATTTCAAGTAAAATTAAACTTTCGAGCGATTGACACGAATAAACAACTTCATGGTTTGGGTTAGATTGAGCATGGTACCCATGGTTTTTGCAACACCGAAACCGAAACTTTAATGATATATCATTTACCAGGGTAAATGCAGGGGTCTAGGGGCCAAATTTGGTAGAATATCTAGTTACTATTAGTGAAGTAAAACATACTGAACGAAAAATTGCTGAACGAAATAATAATTTAAAGAAATTTCACAATAAATGAAAGTATCTTAGTAGAATGTAAAATGGTGTTGGCTAGGGGTGTCCAACTCAAACTCTCAAACGTGCCAATATTTGTTTCTTAAAACGCTTGACAAACTATCATTAATTTAATAATTTTTCTGTTTTAAAACTATGTTGCTTAGAAAGAACTAAACATTCACAAAAATGCGAAAAGAAAAATCAGTTACAGTAGTTTGACTTTCATCAACAACACGATTAACGAAAGCTCTTTTTGCAAGCATTTGTTCTGAGCCAACTAGCAAAATTGACCTTCAACGGCGCAATGGCAATACGCATTATTGCATTGAATAAGTGCCAGTCTGTTAGCTGACTTCACACTTTGGATTCATTAAATTTCATGACAGAAAATCCTTGTTTACAAAGGACGGTTTGTGCTTCCAAATGAAGCTAACCAGAAACGAGCGTTTTTCAAAAGCACTGGATATGTTTCCCTCCTGCAACTGAAAATAAAACTAAATATAGTACAGAATCAATTCAGAAAATGCGTTCAAAAATATGAAATACATTTTAAGCTTTCGTAATTCAACTTTTTTCGCACGAAAATATTTTATTTATGACAGAACATTCGCGGCCCATCTGAAGGACCATCGCGGCCCATCAGTTAAGAAGAGCTGTTATACAGTAAATCATATTTTGTAGCTGACGCAAAACTAGTTTTTGGTCTAGCAGATATCTCAGCTTCACACCTCATCCGTCTTGAATCAGGATAGACGAACAAAAACTGTGATAATCGGAGACTAATTTTATTAGTACGATACTGCAGCGATTAAGTACATAACGATACTTAAAATTGCATTGTAGCATGTTTATAAAATATGGCAGGAGCTCGCGTGCCACTTTCAATATTGTCGCGTGCCACATTTGGCGCGCGTGCCACGTGTTGGACACCCCTGGTGTAGGCCTATAGGTTGATATATGTGCATATTTTGCTTTTGACTATTTTCAACCAAAGTGTGGTGATATTAATTTAACTGTGGTGATATTAATGTGCTGTAGGCTATCAATCATATTAATACTATTTACTTAATGTTTAATTATGTTAACTGCCTCATCTTTTCATACGTGTTTTTGTTGACCGATTAAATACAGCAAAAAAAATCAATAGGTTTTCCAAGCGATGGGCTGGACATCGTGCCTCGTGGAGAGCTTGCGTTAACTCGGAGAGAGTAAATTAACTTCAACAGCGGATGACAGCTCGACTCTCTATACGCACATGATCAAATATCACAACGTACTCCGTAAAGCTGCCACACTCCTGGACTTATCTGAAGTAAGTTTTTACAGCAACCCAAAAACAAACAAAACCTAGACCTTTATGAAAGCCAATGGATTTATAAACTATGGACGCTTAAATTAATGTGGCTAAAGGAATTCTACCCAAATATAAACAAGGTTTCTTGGTTTGTGTGGTGTCTACTCCGCTTTTGAACCTTGTGCTTCCCTTGATTGATTAGATGCATTGTGGTTCCTAACGGTTTTATTTAAAGTTTAGTTTGTGCATGCCCATTACGTGTATATTTTAGATGCAGTTTTCGAGCGTAAATAGAGCGTTTATTATTTTGCAAACTAACTGGGAATGACCTACCTGGATCGAAATCGATTTTAGATTTTGGAATTTTTGCAATAAAGTTTTGAATTATTGACTGATTTTGCGTACTGCAGTAAGTGTATATCCAGGAGGTCTATAGATTCGCACATGCAAAATCGTCAGACGATCAAACTCTGTTTTGTTGGCAAGATATTTCTTTTCTTAACTATGGTTTCGATCGCACAAGAAAAAACAATAAAACATTGAACGTCATTTGTGAACTGACGCTCGCGGGGCGACCATTTAGGATTCTACTACACGCTTGCTAACTCTCGGTCGTATAGAGTCCAATTCACGATCGCTTTCAATCGCCTAACCTTACTGAAAAAAGACAGCGACAGCTCCTTTGTACGGTTGATGGTTATGTTTCATGCAAAGTAAGCTTATACCTACACCAGACTACCGAGTTTTTAACATTCGCGCCTCTGGAGCGGAAGTTTGGGGATCAAATCTTGGATCGTCAAAGGGAACACAGTATTGCCAAAGACTCACTACCGCTGCACCATTCATTCGAAAGAAGCTGAGCTGCACGGCCGCGTAGATGGGCCCCGCTAACTCGTTACACGCTTAAAACGCAGAGTATAATAAAGATTCGATTTTTTATCTTCTTATTAAATTTGATCTGATCTTCTTCGCAAAACGCCGAATGAGCGTCAATAGTAGTAGTTCATTTTATTTCTGGCTTGCAGAGAATATCCACGATAAAACAAACAACAATAAGCCAGAAAAAGGACACAACGACGCACGTTAACACGTCCTGGAGTTAACATAGTTAAAATTAAACGAACAAGTTTTCGCAGATTTTCGTTGTACCTAACAGTTATGTTGATCTACCAGTAGCAAGTAGCAGCATCTCCTATAATGTTTTGGCCCGCGACATAGTTAAGTTGGACCACCCTGGTCTGGCACAAGCAAGCTGCAAAACGTTTCTACATCTTCGATCGACACTCAACATTTTTTAAAATTTTCACCGTGTTAAAAGTTAGGTTTCTGTGTCAATGCATTTGTCACAATATTTACTTGAAATCAATTTTTCGCGTTGCACTTAAATTAATACTTACTGTAGTTGTTATAACTCATTTTATGCACGGAGATTTTTGTTGACTTACACAACTTATAAAATTGCAGCTTCACTTATTCTCATGCTATTCGTGATAACTAACAGTATTATTATGCAAAGCGCAAGGTTCAAATAACAATTCAAGATTACGAGAAATTGAAAAACACAACCCTAAGATTGATAATTGCAATTTGCATAAAAAATCAAAACGTCTTTTCAATAGCAAGAAGATATATTGTAACAGTGATGCTGTTTTTTTTTTTTTTTTGAAGCAAAATTACAGATTTCGTTTTTTAAGTCTTATATCTATTTATGGTTTTTTAGTTATAATTCTTCAGAAAATACGGAATTTCAATAGTGTAGATTCACCGAAACAATTAATTCTAAGCCGCTGCGTCAACCTTATTAATGGGAGCTGAATCGACGCTTGGGTGTTCGAGGAACACTGGAGAGCACCGTCGTGCTCAAAGAACTTTTAACGTAAAAGAAACGGAAGCCCGTACAGTGGTGCACGCATGGGAGTTCCCATGCGCGCTCGTCGCCCTCAAGCCTCCTTCGATATGCGCTACAAGCTGTCATTACTCAGATTCTTCGAGAAAAATGGTATTATTTTTGTGAGAAATCTCCTTCGAAGGTTCCCTCTTCAGAAAATTTCTGCATACGATTCTGGGTTATTACAACCACAATGTCGGAAAATCACATGCCGAGTATCGCGCAAAAGTTCGTTTAGTGGGGCCACAGCATTTATTTTTTGCATCACAATTAAATTTTCCATGTCATAAAATCGCATTTTCAGTAATATGAAAGTTTGCTCGTGGGCTTTTTATACGTTTTTGACGTTTAAAAATCTGGTAGCTAAGATTTCCTCAAGAATTTTTTGGGAAGGCGATCGATCCTCTATGCGTTCAAACGTCCAATGGCAATGTTCATGCATTATGTACAATAAAGCCTTGCTAGATCCCCTCAACCCTTTGCAATAATCCCAGAACCGCCCCTGCAACTTATCAACAGTTTTCTGAACTCATGTAGCATGAATAAAGTCAAAACTCTACAGGTCAAAGTTAGTTATCGGCCGCTGACGTTGTCAATTTACTATGTCACAATTGCAACTCTCTATACTCAGTATGCTTTCGCGAGACCCTACCCATTGCCCGACTTTGCATACTAACATTTGACAATACTGACGTCTTTTGCCATGAAATAAACACCAGAATGAACAATTTTTTCTAAAAACTAACTTTTGGACAATGTAACTTTTCTAACCATCGCAGATTTGTACATTTACTCTTCAATGGAAGAGCTGTATATCGTCGATAAAATCTCGTAATATTCTTGTCCATTTCTCCAGTTTGTTTTGCTATCTTTGAACTAGCAGCTACTTCTAGCATATTTTCGTAACAATACAACGAAGCAATAGCTCTGCAAGCAACTTAACGTCGCGGGCTGAGTCGAGACGCTCCGGCTATGACGCAATCATCCACTGTTTAAGCCAAAGAAAAAACTGTTAGCTTGCAAATTAGAAAATTAACAAATTACTACATATGTAGTACATAACAGCCTCTTTGGTGGATCAGGGGGGAGCCATGAGGCTCAAAACTTCCTAAATTTTAGTTATACTTATCTATGGATTTTTACTGGATTAAGAAATAAAAATCCTCAAATAAAGTCTTCTTTTGATTTCTTCTTAGCTCTTTGAAAACATCCCCTTATCCGTCTCAAGCTCAGTGAATGTTGCATTTTTTCATACTCGTTTCGTTGAATTCCTGAGTCTCGAGTTTACAACGCTCATTGCAGCTAGGTAGTACCGTTTTTTACCGCGTATAATTCGCACCCGCGTATAATCCGCACCCCCCTTTTTGGCACTGCCCCCGTGAAATTTTCGAGAGTGGCCCGTGTCTTCCCGCAATGACACGCATCGCCGATCTCGTCGGAGCGCGGCCAACAATGCTTCTGGGCTGTTTAAACCAATCGGTAAACATCATGTACAATTTAGTTATAGTAAATTGTAATTTCGATTGTGTTGATTGGTCGGTCCACTAAAGACCACTAAACCTTTTCGTGGTGTGGACTGGACAACAAATGAAGGAGAAATCGGCGAATCCCCGAATATCGCCCATCGGATGACTTGGGCCCTCTCGGCCACAGTGAATTTGACGGTTGGAAAAAAAGCAAAAAAAAATGCTACCGCGTATAATACGCACCCCAGTTTTGAGGCTCATTTTGGGAGGAAAAAATGCGGATTATACGCGGTAAAAGACGGTACGTTATATTAAACTGAAAAGAACACATACTGCAAATGATCTTAGCTCTTGAGGGTCGAGAAGTGAAAATAGCCATTTACCGTCGTGCACATCATCTGCTACAGCGAAATTGAATCATTGGCAGAACTGCACGAACCATTTGTTTCGTTTAAGGAGTTGTTCAGTAGAGTAGCATACCAGATTCAGTCAAACGTTACTAAGCAAACGCTCCTAACTGGACCATGCAATATTGTCAGAGATAGCATCTAACACACTTCTTTTCCGCGCGTGAAACCTCTGTGCGATAAGGAAATAAAGTCATTTTATTGCGTTGATAATCAGTGACGGTCGCGGCAGGCCATCATCTTTTTTCCGATGCAGGGGGCGTATTCAGCGAAACGTTTATAATGAAGAGGGGGAGATTACAATGGGCCAAAGATGGCGCTATTTCAAAAGACTGTTTTGAACGTAATTCAGATTTGGCTTCGTCAAAATAAGGGGGGAGCGCAGTACTGGTGCCTCTCCCTTACGCTACTGTTTCAATGTATATCTTAAAATAAATCGAAACTGCAATTATGTTTGAAATTTTGAAATATTTTGCTGCTAACCTGAAATAATAAAGCACGCAGTAGAAGAAAATAGTTTATTACAAAAAATGCCGCGTGGTTATGAACTTGACCAAGCGTATAAAAGCTGCCTGCTTGAGCTTTTTACAATCATCACAATCACATTTTTGATCTCATAATTGAAAAAGTAATCATGACATAAGAAATTTAATTGTGACACAGTAGCCTAATCCTGTGGACTTATGGCCCTCTTGAACTGGACATGTGGACCAGGTGAGTGTGCAATTAAAGCTGCCCGCTGTCCCGTTACCTTTACCATTTTGTTTCCCAGTTTGTTTATCTAAGCTTCTTAATTAGTTACCATGGCATCCATTGCGACGTCAACGCTTCACTTGTCGCAGGCCTCGACTCGTCGCGTCACCTCTATTCGACAATCGTGTTGATAAACGTCCAAGTCAAAAGCATGTAAACAAAAACGTACGCTGGGAACATCCCGCCTCATTTCAATGCTACGTTTGTTTATTTAACTGAAATAGATCGTCATAGTAAAAGTGATTGTTGATAAATCCTTTGCACGCGATTTCGAACGCGAAAAGTTTATTGTCTATCTGGGAACACTTACACCAAAAACACTATGTGGCTTCTGTGTTTCACCTTGGTAACGCTGTGTGGTATATAAAAGTTTTAATTGTTTGGAAAACTTATAATGGAAACAAAACGAATATTTTCGTTCGGTGGGTACAATATAAGTGAAGCAAGTTTTAAATTTTATTACTTATGCCTATAATCCCACAGAGTGAGAGTTTACCCTATCGTTGATTTGCAGTACGAACAGCAGAGAGCTCGATGGCAGTGCCAGAGCCAGCAATTAATATCGTTCAGACCAACTTTTTATAATCAAAAGTTGATCTAAACCAGGGTTGTGCAACCTTTTTCACTGGGGGGCCACTTTCGAAAATTTTAACAACGTCGAGGGCCAGTCACCGTCAAATATGTATAAAATTATAAAATGCTAAACACAACCCGTGTATTATAGACGGTACAAATAGCTAAATAAATCGATTTTTAAAAAAAATTTTTTGTCCTGCCATCGTCGAGGGCCACATTGACTGGCCTGGAGGGCCGGATAGTGGGCCGTGGGTTGCACACCCCTGATCTAAACAATATTGAACGAGAGTTGTGTACAGTACACTGGACGCTGAACTCCGATTTGAGATTCCATTTTTGCAATCTCGAACCTAAAATTACCAACCAAGTGAAAATGTTATAAGATTAATTAAAACAAATTCTTTTTTCATCATTTTGTGGAAGAAGTACCGTGCAGCGCAATATGATAAAGTAAACGCAGAGCAAAAACTATTTAGGAAAAAAGATTAAAAAGACTGGCCCGTTCGCTCAGCTGTTAAAGCACAAGGATATCGGCAGTGGTGGGCACTTGGGCAATAACTAGTTACTTTTGTCACTAGTTACTGCAACTAGTTAAATTTTTAGTAACTGTAACTATAACTAAATTACTTTTCTGCAAAAGTAACGGGTTTCGTTACAAGTTACCACTTTAGAACTTTAAAAGCTACAGTTACTTTTAGTGGCATCTTCGATCGCAATCTTCATCTTCAATCTTCGATAAACGAAAAAAATTGTGCAATTTTACTTCATGAATGTAAATAATAACATGATTTCTGTCGTGATATTGAAATTCTGAGAACAGAAACGTTATCTATCCCAGAGAACGAAGTGAGAGTATCTGTATTATATCCAATGGTCTTTGGAAATCTTGCAATCTACCACTTTCAAAAAAGAAACACCCTTAATATAGCCTATATTCTTCACCGAAAATATTTCTCCCAGAGCAATACAAATCACTTTGAAATCTTCGCTAACAATCACTCAAAATGACCAAAAAAATAGGAGAAACAGCTACACAGACTTACTCTTAACACAAATTTGTTCTTTATAATTAATACAAGGGTAACCGAAGTTAGCCTACCAAAGTGGTCATTGGGCAGTCCACACTCTGATGTTTTATTATTTGGGAACCCTTCTCATTATTCCACAATTCTAGCGAAAAGTGCGCAATGATCTTTCTCGGAAGTTTTTTCACGTTTTACCCGAATATTAAAAAGAGTTTTCCGTCATTCTGGATTAACTCTCTTGGTTCCGACTTAAATCTCAATTTG
Organism: Trididemnum miniatum; assembly: GCA_964006365.1. Lineage (NCBI taxonomy): Eukaryota > Metazoa > Chordata > Ascidiacea > Aplousobranchia > Didemnidae > Trididemnum > Trididemnum miniatum. Next base: position 19,365,653 of record OZ023242.1, on the reverse strand, counting down.
TTATTTTCCATGATGACGGAACAATGGATTCAATTTCGATGACAATCACAAATCCAAATTACCTGATGGGCATTATTTCGCTTACGTTGGCAACTGATGTATTTAAGAAATTTTTCCTTCATCTCTGTGAAACCTACCATTTCCACTGTAAACTTTCCGAAGGAACAACTAATACGGTTCGCAGGAAACGGTGAGCTGTATTACTTGTTATTCTCGATCTTTTACTTTTCCTCAAATCTCTTCACTTCGGTGCCATTTTTGCACCATTTTCCAGCTATATTCACCTGATGAGCTCAAAATAAGAGCGAAAGCGGTTGTGGATTGCTACACTGTTCCCTGCATTGCTATTGTTTGCGATGCTTTCTTGTCATCTACCCTCTCCTAATCTTTAAGTCTTATATCCCGTTACTATCGAAACTGCGTTGCTTCATGCACTGACTGTAACTCTAATTGTGCATCGTGGGAAGGCAAGATATTCTCGCCTCGACGATTTAAGTGACGTATCATTATCACGGAATCGATGCAGAAGAGTCTATCTTGACCAAAAGTCTACCAAACTTGGGAACCTGGGCGCTCCCTAATTTGTTCTTTATAATCAATACAAAGGTAACCGAAGTTAGCCTACCAAAGTGGTCATTAGGCAGTCCACACTCTGATGTCTTAACACATACGCATACTATCTGACTGCAATAACAAATTTGCGCCCCTAATAAAATTTACGATTCCAGAAAAAGAAAGTACCTGTACCACATTGTTACATAATCACAACACAACAGCAGGCGTCTCCATTATAGTAAACAACACCATAGATTGCAAAACTGACAGCTCAGATGGCCGAGTGATATGGAGTGTCTGTATATTGAGCTGTAGACTCGGGTTTGATTCCGAGTCGAGTCAAACCAATGACTTTAAAATTGGTATTCACAGCTTCCCTGCTTGACGCTCAGCATTACAGGGACAGTGTAGAGAGCAAACCGGCAAGTTTATTTGTTGTGCCGTTGGGAAATGCACTTAGCGGGATTCCCCCATCTTGGTGTGGTAGACAGATGGCTGGCAACTCCTAAGCGAGCTCGTATAGCGCATTGGTCGCTTTCTCGTGATAGGAGGATACATATGCAACTAACTAACTAACCTCCATTATGGTTCATAAATAAGATAAAAATGCTTAAAGGTAAGAAGTTTCTAGAACGGGCATGAGCAACATATGGCCCGCGGGCCGCATGCGGCTAACGAGACCATTTTGTGCGGCCCGCCGGCATTTACAGAAATATAAACTCCTAACGCGAATCAAGCCGAAGACCTTTTATTTTTTATAAGACACCTGAGGACAAGTAGATATTTTTTGCTCTTTACACAGGGGTGTATTTAAGAGGGGGGGCATTGTGCCATGCCCCTCCCCCCTTTTGACTCTGCCTTTTAGTAAAAAAAGAACAAAATTAATGGTGCCAAGTGACTGAAATATGTCAGATTCTTGTGATGGTTTCTGTAGCTTATGGCCGGGGGCGGATCCAGGGGGTAAGATGACGGGTATGCATCCTTCCACCAGCCATTTTCAAAACTGTTTTTGATACATACAAGTTTTCCATAATTTCGAATCTCTTCGAAAGCGATAAGCCTTAACGCATTAAAAACAGGCATAATCGAAAATGTGCGAACAAACTGCATCATATTTGGTGAAGCACTCAGAATTAGCGTCAAAAAATTCAAACAAAATTTGCGTGAAAGTTATTCAAAAAGCACTAAAATAGGCATACCTGCGTGTAAATTTTCAAAAATTTTTTGGGGTAGCATGCCGTGGGACCCCTCTAGAGCCTTTCTTGTTTCTCAATCAGCTTTAAAGTAGTTCTGCCGAATAAAAAGACGATTAAAAAAATGTCTAAATTATCATTATGGCTCCTCTTTTAAAATTTCTTGCTACACCAATGTTTCTGCGATATTTTCGTTAGAAAACAAAACATTAATTGAGGACGGGCAGACCCTTTTTTTGCTTTTTTTCATTGCATTGCAGCTAGGTAGTACCATTTTCAACTCATTGCAGCTAGGTAGTACCATTTTCAACTCATTGCAGCTAGGTAGTACCATTTTCAACTCATTGCAGCTAGGTAGTACCATTTTCAACTCATTGCAGCTAGGTAGTACCATTTTCAACTCATTGCAGCAAGGTAGTACCATTTTCAACTCATTGCAGCTAGGTAGTACCATTTTTTACCGCGTATAATCCGCACCCCCCTTTTTGGCACTGCCCCCGTGAAATTTTCGAGAGTGGCCCGTGTCTTCCCGCAATGACACGCATCGCCGATCTCGTTGGAGCGCGGCCAACAATGCTTCTGGGCTGTCTAAACCAATCGGTAAACATCATGTACAATTTAGTTATAGTAAATTGTAATTTCGATTGTGTTGATTGGTCGGTCCACTAAAGACCACTAAACCTTTTCGTGGTGTGGACTGGACAACAAATGAAGGAGAAATCGGCGAATCCCCGAATATCGCCCATCGGATGACTTGGGTCCTCTCGGCCACAGTGAATTTGACGGTTGGAAAAAAAGCAAAAAAAAATGCTACCGCGTATAATACGCACCCCAGTTTTGAGGCTCATTTTGGGGGGAAAAAATGCGGATTATACGCGGTAAAAGACGGTACGTTATATTAAACTGAAAAGAACACATACTGCAAATGATCTTAGCTCTTGAGGGTCGAGAAGTGAAAATAGCCATTTACCGTCGTGCACATCATCTGCTACAGCGAAATTGAATCATTGGCAGAACTGCACGAACCATTTGTTTCGTTTAAGGAGTTGTTCAGTAGAGTAGCATACCAGATTCAGTCAAACGTTACTAAGCAAACGCTCCTAACTTGACCACGCAATACTGTCAGAGATAGCATCTAACACACTTCTTTTCCGCGCGTGAAACCTCTGTGCGATAAGGAAATAAAGTCATTTTAATGCGTTGATAATCAGTGACGTTCGCGGCAGGCCATCATCTTTTTTCCGATGCAGGGGGCGTATTCAGCGAAACGTTTATAATGAAGAGGGGGAGATTACAATGGGCCAAAAATGGCGCTATTTCAAAAGACTGTTTTGAACGTAATTCAGATTTGGCTTCGTCAGAATGAGGGGGAAGCGCAGTACTGGTGCCTCTCCCTTACGCTACTGTTTCAATGTATATCTTAAAATAAATCGAAACTGCAATTATGTTTGAAATTTTGAAATATTTTGCTGCTAACCTGAAATAATAAAGCACGCAGTAGGAGAAGAAAATAGTTTATTACAAAAAATGCCACGTGGTTATGAACTTGACCAAGCGTATAAAAGCTGCCTGCTTGAGCTTTCTACAATCATCACAAATCACATTTTTGATCTCATAATTGAAAAAGTAATCATGACATAAGAAATTTAATTGTGACACAGTAGCCTAATCCCGTGGACTTTCGGCCCTCTTGAACTGGACATGTGGACCAGGTAAGTGTGCAATTAAAGCTGCCCGCTGTCCCGTTACCTTTACCATTTTGTTTCCCAGTTTGTTTATCTAAGCTTCTTAATTAGTTACCATGGCATCCATTGCGACGTCAACGCTTCACTTGTCGCAGGCCTCGACTCGTCGCGTCACATCTATTCGACAATCGTGTTGATAAACGTCGAAGTCAAAAGCATGCAAACAAAAAACGTACGCTGGGAACATCCTGCCTCATTTCAATGCTACGTTTGTTTATTTAACTGAAATAGATCGTCATAGTAAAAGTGATTGTTGATAAATCCTTTGCACGCGATTTCGAACGCGAAAAGTTTATTGTCTATCTGGGAACACTTACACCAAAAACACTATGTAGCTTCTATGTTTCACCTTGGTAACGCTTTGTGGTATATAAAAGTTTTAATTGTTTGGAAAACTTATAATGGAAACAAAACGAATATTTTCGTTCGGTGGGTACAATATAAGCGAAGCAAGTTTTAAATTTTATTACTTATGCCTCTAATTTCAAAGAGTGAGAGTTTACCCTATCGTCGATTTGCAGTACGAACAGCAGAGAGCTCGATGGCAGTGCCAGAGCCAGCAATTAATATCGTTCAGACCAACTTTTTATAATCAAAAGTTGATCTAAACCAGGGTTGTGCAACCTTTTTCACTGGGGGGCCACTTTCGAAAATTTTAACAACGTCGAGGGCCAGTCACCGTCAAGTATGTATAAAATTATAAAATGCTAAACACAACCCGTGTATTATAGACGGTACAAATAGCTAAATAAATCGATTTTTAAAAAAAATTTTTTGTCCTGCCATCGTCGAGGGCCACATTGACTGGCCTGGAGGGCCGGATAGTGGGCCGTGGGTTGCACACCCCTGATCTAAACAATATTGAGCGAGAGTTGTGTACAGTACACTGGACGCTGAACTCCGATTTGAGATTCCATTTTTGCAATCTCGAACCTAAAATTACCAACCAAGTGGAAATGTTATAAGACTAATTAAAACAAATTCTTTTTTCATCATTTTGTGGAAGAAGTACCGTGCAGCGCAATATGATAAAGTAAACGCAGAGCAAAAACTATTTAGGAAAAAAGATTAAAAAGACTGGCCCGTTCGCTCTGCTGTTAAAGCACAAGGGTATCGGCAGTGGTGGGCACTTGGGCAATAACTAGTTACTTTTGTCACTAATTACTGCAACTAGTTAAATTTTTAGTAACTGTAACTATAACTAAATTACTTTTCTGCAAAAGTAACGGGTTTCGTTACAAGTTACCACTTTAGAACTTTAAAAGCTACAGTTACTTTTAGTGGCATCTTCGATCGCAATCTTCATCTTCAATCTTCGATAAACGAAAAAAATTGTGCAATTTTACTTCATGAATGTAAATAATAACATGATTTCTGTCGTGATATTGAAATTCTGAGAACAGAAACGTTATCTATCCCAGAGAACGAAGTGAGAGTATCTGTATTATATCCAATGGTCTTTGGAAATCTTGCAATCTATCACTTTCAAAAAAGAAACACCTTTAATATAGCCTATATTCTTCACCGAAAATATTTCTCCCAGAGCAATACAAATCACTTTGAAATCTTCGCTAACAATCACTCAAAATGACCAAAAAAATAGGAGAAACAGCTACACAGACTTACTCTTAACACAAATTTGTTCTTTATAATTAATACAAGGGTAACCGAAGTTAGCCTACCAAAGTGCTCATCGGGCAGTCCACACTCTGATGTTTTAATTATTTGGGAACCCTTCTCATTATTCCATAATTCTAGCGAAAAGTGCGCAATGATCTTTCTCGGAAGTGTTTTTCACGTTTTACCCGAATATTAAAAAGAGTTTTCCGTCATTCTGGATTAACTCTCTTGGTTCCGACTTAAATCTCAATTTCTTATTTTCCATCATGACGAAACAATGAATTCAATTTCGATGACAATCACAAATCCAAATTACCTGATGGGCATCATTTCGCTTACGTTGGCAACTGATGTATTTAAGAAATTTTTCCTTCATCTCTGTGAAACCTACTATTTCCACTGTAAACTTTCCGAAGGAACAACTAATACGCTTCGCAGGAAACGGTGAGCTGTATTACTTGTTATTCTCGATCTTTTACTTTTCCTCAAATCTCTTCACTTCGGTGCCATTTTTGCACCATTTTCCAGCTATATTCACCTGATGAGCTCAAAATAAGAACCGGTCGTGTATTGCTACACTGTTCCCTGCATTGCTATTTTTTGCGATGCTTTCTTGTCATCTACCCTCTCCTAATCTTTAAGTCTTATATCCCGTTACTTTCGAAACTGCGTTGCTTCATGCACTGACTGTAACTCTAATTGTGCATCGTGGGAAGGCAAGATATTCTCGCCTCGACGATTTAAGTGACGTATCATTATCACGGAATCGATGCAGAAAAGTCTATGTTGGCCAAAAGTCTACCAAACTTGGGAACCTGGGCGCTCCCTAATTTGTTCTTTATAATCAATACAAAGGTAACCGAAGTTAGCCTATCAAAGTGGTCATTAGGCAGTCCACACTCTGATGTCTTAACACATACGCATACTCATCTGACTGCAATAACAAATTTGCGCCCCTAATAAAATTTACGATTCCAGAAAAAGAAAGTACCTGTACCACATTGTTACATAATCACAACACAACAGCAGGCGTCTCCATTATAGTAAACAACACCATAGATTGCAAAACTGACAGCTCAGATGGCCGAGTGGTATGGAGCGTCTGTATATTGAGCTGTAGACTCGGGTTTGATTCCGAGTCGGGTCAAACCAATGACTTTATAATTGGTATTCACAGCTTCCCTGCTTGATCTCAGCATTACAGGGACAGTGTGGAGAGCAAGCCGGCAAGTTTATTTGTTGTGCCGTTGGGAAATGTACTTAGCGGGATTCGCCCATCTTGGTGTGGTAGACAGATGGCTGGCAACTCCTAAGCGAGCTCGTATAGCGCATTGATCGCTTTCTCGTGATAGGAGGATACATATGCAACTAACTAACTAACCTCCATTATGGTTCATAAATAAGATAAAAATGCTTAAGGTAAGAAGTTTCTAGATCGGGCACGAGCAACATATGGCCCGCGGGCCGCATGCGGCTAACGAGACCATTTTGTGCGGCCCGCCGGCATTTACAGAAATATAAACTCCTAACGCGAATCAAGCCGAAGACCTTTTATTTTTTATAAGACACCTGAGGACAAGTAGATATTTTTTACTCTTCACACAAGGGTGTATTTAAAAGGGGGGGCATTGTGCCATGCCCCTCCCCCCTTTTGACTCTGCCTTTTAGTAAAAAAAGAACAAAATTAATGGTGCCAAGTGACTGAAATATGTCAGATTCTTCTGATGGTTTCTGTAGCTTATGGCCGGGGGCGGATCCAGGGGGTAGGATGACGGGTATGCATCCTTCCACCAGCCATTTTCAAAACTGTTTTTGATACATACAATTTTTCCATAATTTCGAATCTCTTCGAAAGCGATAAGCCTTAACGCATTAAAAGCAGGCATAATCGAAAATGTGCGAACAAAATGCATCATATTTGGTGAAGCACTCAGAATTAGGTTCAAAAAATTCAAATAAAATTTGCGTGAAAGTTATTCAAAAAGCACTAAAATAGAAATAACTGCGTGTAAATTTTCAAAAATTTTTCGGGGTAGCATGCCGTGGGACCCCTCTAGAGCCTTTCTTGTTTCTCAATCAGCTTTAAAGTAGTTCTGCCGAATAAAAAGACGATTAAAAAAATGTAGAAATTATCATTATGGCTCCTCTTTTAAAATTTCTTGCTACACCAATGTTTCTGCGATATTTTCGTTAGAAAACAGAACATTAATTGAGGACGGGCAGACCCTTTTTTTGCTTTTTTTCGGTAAAACACAGGACATCTGAGGACTATAAATCTTTTTTTTTTCTCTTCCAATCAGAGCGACCCAACAGTTATTGAAGATATTGAACTCGATCCATCTAATAATCCGGCCCGGGAAGGACTTCGTCTTCTCACATATGGCCCGACGACTAAATAAGTTGCCCACCCCTGTTCTAGAAAGTTTAAATATATAAAATAATTCTAATCAAAACCTGCGATGGACAAAGAAAAATTATAGGCAAGTAAGACGGATTTATCACAGGGTTATAAACTCAAAATATATCGTTTGATTAATAACGTGACAATTTCATAGATTTACCTTGATATTATTACCACTTATGAACTCAGGTTGAGAAAAGAAAACGATAGAGGAAACGGAATACAATTTAGTTCTTGTTTATTTTTTAGAAAAACAAAGATAGATTCTGTTAACTGCAGATTAAATAAATTAATTAATTTTAATAATCTTCAATAAGTAGCTTTTTGAACTCGTTTTTCAACTACAAATGCTTACACCCCTATTACACACGCACCATGGAGCTCGTACCTACATGCCCATTAAAAATAACTTGAGTTGTTTCAAAGGCTCTTGCTCAACAGAATTGTGTGGTGAAGGAGTGTGCAATGCTCACGGCCCATTCAGTGTCTTTTTTTCCTTAGTTTGTTTAGTTTATTTTTGTTTTTATTATTTTTTATTTGTTTATACTTTATTTAATTTTTTTATTTTTGTTCATTTTCATTTTTTATTTTTATTTGCCTTAGAAAACCGAAATCTGTTAGGTGATTGTAACAATCATGCTTTATTGATTTTAGACTACCTGTTTACGCAATGTAGTAAATCCAATGTTTCCCAACCTTTTTTGGTCGCGTACTATTTCTTCACGAGTGAAAGTCTTTACGGACTCAAGGTGCAACAATAAAAATTATTCACACAAAGTCCGGTTAATGTTATATTTTAGGTTTAAGTTAATTGTAAACTGAAGCCGTTGATTGAAGAGATAAACACTACAGAATCTTAACAAAATAGTTTTATTTCCACATTTAAAAACTTCAAAGGGAACCTTGTTCCTGAACACCCATCACCAGCTTGTCAAAATTAGGGTATATTTTCGTCAATGTAGGCCTGCATCTAATGTCATCTTCTGGTTGAAGTTGGTTGCGGTGCTTAGTTTTGATCATAGCTACGATAGGGCTGAAAATCCAGCTTCGCAAAGATACGTAGTTGGAAAAGGTAGAAGAGCTTTTGTTGATTGACAACAAAGATCAGATAAGTTTAGGTTTGGTTCCTTTGATTGAACTTATGCCCAAAATTGAGTCAGAGAAACGTTTTTGAATTTTCTTCTCCGCAGCTGTCGACTTTGCAGCTCAACCAGCTGTTCAGAAATGCAGTCCGTTTCTGCGTGAACTTGTAATGCTCACACCTCTAAAGAACATCGCTCCCAGTTATACGTTCTGCTGCAATCATTAGAAGGAATATACAGATTCAACTTTGATAGACATGAAGAAAGATGTTTCACAAAAATCTGACAAATGCTGTGCATATTAAACTCTTCTTCCACAAGTGCGTTCAAGGGCGGATTTGCAGCTATCTTCCCATTTTCCATTCGATGCATGGAGGCTACAATTCCATTCTACTTTTAAATGCAATATTATTTTCTGACACGTCCAAAAATTATTTTGTCTTTTCCCTGCATAGAGGTGTTTAGCTGATTTAAATGGCTGAAAAAATCAGCCAAGAATAATAACACTGCAATCCATTCGTTGTCGCTAAATCGCTCTGAAAGTTCATACTTTTGTTCTTTTAAAAAAGCACCGACTTTATGTCGTAGGTTAGCTACTCTCTCTAGCCCTTTTCCTCGTGACAACCATCGATTGTTCAAATGATACGGAAGTCCACGGACTTCAGCTCCCATTTTGTCACAAAACACTTAAAACAAACGAGTGCACTGGGAACGGGTTTTTATATAATTCACTACAAATACAAACTCAATAAACACTAAAGCCACGTTTTCTTGAATATCTTTTGCTGCAATGTTTTCTCAGTGAAGATAACCATGAAGAATGAAAATGTCGTTGTTTTATTTTTTCACAAAGCTCATAAATCCTTTTCTGATACCCATCATGGATCGAGCAGCATCCGCACAAACAAACAAACACATAATCAGTCCACAAAATCTGATGCTCTTTTCTTCTCACGTGGTATTTTTGGAAAGCTGATGGCAACAGAGAAATTCTTCCACATAGTGATCGGCAGCTCGGTATCGTACAAACACCAGCTGAGCATCGTTTCCAACATCAGTTGTCTCGTCTAGCTGCAAACTTAATTTTCTTCTTCGTTTTACAGCAGCAATAGTCTGTTACAGAATATCGACTGAGAGTTCTTCGATTCGTCGTATGAGGCGTCTTTGTAAAACATCCGATTTACAAAATTTTGTACGAATTTTCAGCTACATTTACACAGAACTTAAAACCTCTTTCTACTGCATCATCTACCACCTTAACAGAGCAAACAAAGTCTTACGCAGTTCTGTAAGATTCAAAAGCATGCCACGTAAGGCAAGAATTACTGCCGAGCCAACTAAACAGTTCACATTTAACATTTGAAACAACAGCCATGACTCTAATCCAGGGGTGACGAACCTATTTGCTGTCGCGGGCCACTTTGTTACTTACCAATAAGCAAGCGGGCCGCATAACTTTTTAGTCATAAACAGTGGCGTAGCGAGAAATTATAAAAGGGGGAAGCCATAATTTCCATATTTCTTTAAAGCGTTTTTTTTTTTCGGCAGAACAAATTTGAAAATGATTGAGAAACAAGAAAAGCTCTTGTTCTTGGAGGGTCCGGAGGCATGCTCTCTCGGAAAATTTTTGAAAATTTTCATGCTGTAATGGCTATTTGTAGTGCTTTTTGAATAATCCTCAGGCAAATTTTGTTTAAATTTTTTGACCCTGATTCTGAGTGCTTTGCCAAATATGATGCATTTGGCGCGCACATTTTCGATTATGCGTGCTTAAGGCGTAAGGCTTATCGCTCTCGAAGAGGTTCGAAGTTATGGAAAAATTGTATACATCAAAAACTATTTTGAAAATGGCTGGTGGGAGGATGCATACCTCTCATCCTAACCCTTGGATTAGCCACTGGTTATAAGCTACAAAAACCATCAAGAGTCTGGCATGTTTCAGTCACTTGGCACCATTAGTTTTGTTCTTTTTTTACTAAAAGACAGAGTCAAAAAGGGGGAAGGATGGCACAATGGCCCCCCTCTGAATACGCTCCTGGTCATAAACATATCGGATATCGGTCCAATCTTTTTGAAATACTCTTTTTTCATCTTCAATATCTCGTTTTTTCGCTGAAGACAAGCGGCTAATTAAATATTGATTAAAAAACAGAATAACAAATACCTTAAGAAAGCAATAAAATTTGCAAATGATAAATGGTACTGCCACCTCACCAATTCATTTCCGCAAACTCACATAATTCCTACTACTGTAAGGCAAGCTAAGCTCTCACTCGAATAGTTACTCGTAAACTGCTGCACTATGCTGAAGCTGCAACGGACTCGAGTTATGTTATTATTGTTTCATAACAATGGATGAACTACTGAATCCTAAAACAGATGACTTGTATTGAGCGTTTATATAACTACTGTGTGATACGCGCTTGATTGAATCAGGGGCTCAGCTTTTGGTATCGCATCGCAAAGATTAGACGGGGAAAAAAATTTTTAAAAGTACTGGTCTCGCCAAAATGTTCGCGGGCCGCAGGAAATTCTTTCGCGGGCCGCATGTTCGTCACCTCTGCTCTAATCGGATCATAAGCTTATCGTGAAGCTCAGATGTATGATCAATCACAATTGCACCGGCAAAAGGTATGCCTTGGCGAAATTCATCTGAGCTAGCGGCGAGATGTTTCTTGTAAACTTTTTCCATTAATTTTCTTTTTTTGATTGTTAACTCAAAATAATATAAGTGTTTATTAGGGCTAAACATGGCAAAAAACACAGCTTCGTCACTGAAGAAACATTCAACGGTTGCAAGCTTTTTGAGTACCGGTACTCTTTTAGCAATTATTGTTGGAGCAAAGTTTTTTTAAGTGATCATACATATCCTGTAAAAACGTTAAATCTTCAAATGCAGCATCAGTTCCGACGCTGTATTTCAACCAACCTGGCACTGCAGCGAAGACTCAGTGGAAAAACTGAGACAAATTATTGAATTTCCGACCCTATTTTATGTTCCAGCTTGGCTGAAATCCAGCGTCGGAACAGATGCTGCATTTAAAAATTTAACTTTTTCACAGGACATGATCACATGCAAAAACTTTGCTCTGGCAATAATTGCTGAAAGAACATTTTTAAAAAGCTTGCAACCCTTGAATGTTTCTTGAGTGAAAAAACTGTGTTTTTTGTCATCTTGAACGATTATATTACGAGCTGACCAACAAAAAAAGAAAATTAATGGAAAAAGTTTGCATGAAACATCTCGCCGCTTGCTCAGATGAATTCGCCGAGGCATACTTGTTGCAAGGGCAATTACGATTGATCATGCATCTGAGCTTCACGATATGGTTCGACCGGAGTCATGGCTGCTGTTCCACCAAATTTTGTATAGCTTCGTAGTTTTACGGTCTTTGTTGTTCCACCTGTTAAATGTGAACTATAGTAGCTTGGCGGTTCTTTCCTTGCAAGGCAAGCTTTTGAATCTCACAGAACTGCCTAAGACTTTGTTTGCTCTGTTAAGGTGGTAAATGATGCAGCAGAAAGATATGTTAAGTTGCACAGCGATTACGCTGCTATGCTAATAGACAATGGCAAGCAACATAAAAGTTTATTGGTAAACTTGGTCAGATTTCAAAAAAAATTTTTTCGATGGCATGTTGTAGGTCAAATGAAGGGGTTGAGCTGCGATCAAGGTAAAAGTTGAGAAGTCAATCTTTTTTAAACAATACTGTAAACATTTAGCGCCCAAAAGCATACATTTTCGCAAAAATATTTTTTTAATATTTGTGACGTCATGGCGGTTGATGTCATGCCACATGACATCACAAACTGTAAAGGTCATGTAGGGTAATACACATAGACAAAAAATTTGGAATTTACGCCATCACAATAGCTGGAAAACGCTAAAAACCAAAGTTTTACATATGGGGAATCCCCAAATTCTATGCATTTACGGTAGTTATTACTCCCACTTTGGACTACAATCATTTAATAGCCGAATATAGAATCGTAATGCAGGATGCTTCACGACGATCTCAAAAAGCAGCGAGATATTTCCACAACGTCAAGGGTTTAGCTACAAACTTTAATTTGTTTAAAACTTTTAACTTCCGTAAGTTTTTGAAATGTTTCCAAACATTACATCAACGTTTTAACAAACTAAAGCCAGTAGAATTTTAAAAAAATTTTGTTGAGCATGTGCACTGTGCAGCAAATCCACCCAATATAATTTTGTGCCGCTTTCGCTTTCACATTGCGATTGCATATCAAATTGCTATATAAATTAATAAATTTCAGAAAGCTGTAAACTCTTCTCTTTGGCGAAAACGAGAGACAGACTCTCGAATTTAAAATATCGCTGGGCAATGCTCAACGCAATTTGAAGTGTGTACAAACTGTGTTTGAAACCGCTTGATTGTGTACGCACTACTTCTACGCCATTTGCGCAGACAGCACTTTTGGCTGTCTACGCAAATTTGAGCAGTATGCCGCTCGTGTTCAAGTTTAGGAAGCAATAAAAATGAAAATCAAAAAAATTGAGGTTGATTTTTCAGCCCATCCCCCTTCTAAAATGTAAGGGCTGGCTACGGCCCCGTGTCCAATCATGCTTTCAGAGTAAAAATATATCATCATATCAGCAAGTACTGGAGACCGTTTCTTAGTTTTTATATTTTGAAGAAGCGCGGAAGTTTTGGTAGGTTTTAGCTCCAACGTGAGGAGACACTTCTGTTTTTTTTGGAGAAACACGAAAACTTTATGAGGTGTTAGCTCCAACGTGAGACCTTTCTTTTAGAGAACGCGATGCTGGCTTTTACCAGCCAGCGGATTTTTACGATTGTCACATAAAAACACTCAATTTAGCATACTTTTTGCTAATATGAATTACCACTGATATGTCTTTTAGACAAAAAAAAAATTTAGAATTAGCTCAGTTAATTCTGATAATTTTGGTCTGGGCCTGTCTGCAATAACTTTTTTTTTTCTTTAATCGTTGTTGAAAACCAGTATTCCAGCTATACTCATCTATGATCTTTATTTTAACCCTTCAGTTTTAAAATAGACAAAAGTTGGTAGGCCTATAGAAGACTCTTGGTGTTAAACTACCGCTCCTCTTTTTTATTGAACGTTAACATAAATCTCATATTTTAATAAAAAAAAATTAAAATTAAGTGTTTACTACCGCAGGCTGTGAAAGCTATTTGGGTTTTTGTAAATACGACATTATGATTTACAAGCCACTACCACGTCATAAGGATTGGAATGCTTTAAGCACAAGTCCATTCGCTTTTCATTCCGTCTAATCTTCAAAAAAATGTATCGTTTTGAGCGAAAACTAATTGGTGCATTCAGAGTCAAGGGGTTCCACTCTGTGTGCAGCTTGAACGACTATTGCTTTAACGCCCGACGCTACTCGTACCTGAGTCTGCACCTCAACCACAATCATACAACGTCGAAGTTTTATTGCGGCCCCGAGTCAGTCAGGCACAGCGCGTCAGTTAACTTAAATTCGCACGGAACCAAAAAACTACCACGAAAACGTTCGAACTTAAGAAACGTTAAAATACAACTTGTGCGTTATCCTGCAAAAAAGATAAGCAAAGAGAAATACGAAAAAACAATTTTAAGCTTAAGTAAATACTACAGTACCGGACCCAAACCAGTTATGCCAGTCTGGTCAAATCTGAAATGTAGCTAACTAGCTAGACTAACAGGTTAAGGCAATAACAATTGCTACAGAATCGCTCGGCATCAATGCGACATAAAATGAGCGCCTCCAACTCACGAAACTGCATAGCCTACTCTGCATGCTCAACGATCAATGTTACAACAACGCTCACACTAACAGCCCGTTAACACAGTACAAAGGGCTTTTATGACTAGCTGCCAGCCATGGGCGTCCGCAGGGGGGGCAAGAGGAGGCACTTGCCCCCCCCTGAAAAAACAAAAAAGTTGAAAAAATACGCATGAAAAAATGCAAGTTAAAAAACTACACAAAAAGTTGGAAAATACAGATGAGTTTACTATAAAACGAATAAAATACCAAAACATTTCGCAATAATCTGTTTAATTAAAGCACGGGTGGGCAACTTTCTGGTGATACTGGGCCACAAATTATAAATATAGGCTTCCAGCGGGCCGCAGTTTTTAGAAAAAAAAAAAAAACACTTCTTGGCAGGAGTAATACTAAAAAAGGGTCTGTCGCGTGAAAAAGAGGTCTCTGAAATAAAAAATGATTAGAAAAACAAGATCTTCAGCCTGGGAAAAAGCATTCAAAGCAGTTCGTGTGTTGATTGGGTTTGAACTTGATCGCAAAAAAAAAACAGGTTTCGGAACCAATTGGCTATTAGCACATGCTTTGGCGGGCCGCAGGTTGCCCACCTCTGAATTAAAGCATAAAAGAGTTTGTCTAGTTCAGTGTTTCTCAACCTTTCATGATTCACGACCCCTATTTAGAAATTTATACAGCCAGCGACTCCCCTTCCTACTTTGCTTTTTAAACGATTAAAATTACGGTACCACAAAAAACACTTCAAAGATATTATATAACTTTGAACCACTGCTCAATTTTACATCTGTTAGTGCAACGGCTAACCGGCCGCTAGCTCAGTTGCTAAGCGCACGCTATCGGTGCGGTAGGTCTGGGTTCGATTCCCGGGCCGGTCAAATCGGCACAGTATCGCCAACGACTCGCCACCGTTGCGACGTTTCTTAGGAGCTGTGATGCCCAGGCGCTAAGCCGCGGAGATGGGCCCCGCAACTCGTTACATGCTTTGGCATAATACGGCGAGTATAATGAAGATTTGATTTGATTTAGTGCAACGGCTGACTTTGCAACCGCACAGCCGATTTAGAGATTTGTGGTTTAGTATTCGATAAAGCCAATCTTATATCCTCATGAACTTTCCTTTGATTTCGTGCTTTCGTTTCAATAGAGTTGAAAAACCGCTCTCGCCGAGGTATGTTGTGGCAAATGGAAGTAATATTAGAAAAGTCAGTTCGGATATTTGTGGTAGGATTTGTGCATAGCACACCAAAACTGAGAGATTGCTATTTTCTGGAGAGCATTAGACAAATTATTTGAAGATCACAAAATTGTTCTTGTAATTCAACCAACGCAATTGAGAACTGATTTCGTACGAATGCAGCTTCTTGTTCTTCAGGCTTAGGAAAATATCGTTTGAAAGATTAATTTCAAGGTGCTCTGTAATCGATGTCTTCAAACGTTCATTGAGTTTTTCATTTTTAATAGCACTGGACAAATTTTCAAACATGGCGATATTTCCATGTAGGCCTATCACTTTTCAATGCCTGTTTTACAATTTTGAGCAAAAGACATTCAGACTGTCGCGGTCATTTTGAAAATTTCAGAAATCTTTGCGATTTAGAAAATATTTTATAAATAAATTTACGACCCCCTGGAAAGACCTTTGCGACCCCCTTGGGGGTCGCGACCCCCAGGTTGAGAAACCTGGTTTAGTTGTCTAAATGCTGCTGTCTAGATTAGTCCGGCCGTTCAATGAGTGGAAACTCCACCCTTCACACATCATTGAAACTGGTTTTACGTTTAGGCATGCTGTTACCAAGGCCAGTGCTAAGCACGTTAGAAAATATTGGTACAGGTCCCGAACATCATTTTACGTTGAACAGTACGAGTTATTGATTGATACTTAATTCATTTTTTGTTCTCTGCATGATTCCATTCGTTTAGGTTACTTTCTTGTCTTTCAAGGCCGTATGCAATAGTACATACTATCGCATTCTATTCAGGCCAACAGACATGGCGATTTATCTTTTGTCATGACGCAAGGACTAGAAAAGTGTCTTTGTGTCAAATGCTACTCTTCAGTCAAACCACAATCGGATAGACTGGTGGAAGATAAGCAGGCGCACACTTCGCATAAGATGAAGAATTCGGTTAAAAGTTTTTGTGCGTCTTTTTTATTGGTCTTCAATCTCAAATCTTGGTTATATTCGTGGTATTACCCAGAAGCTGCGTGCAACGAGTGGCGAAGACCATCTCCGTAACTTAGCGCGTGAGCAACTTAGCTTCGAACTCCAAAGAAACGTGGCGAGCCATTGGCGGTGGCCGTGAACAGCACTGTATTCGATTTGACAGGTCGGATATCAAACCCCAGATCTCTGACTTTGAAAGCAATATCGTTACTGCTACACCAATCAGCCGATTACCAATCCGTCATGTGGACGTACGTATACTAGCAAATTCACGCGGCAACAGCAGCATGTCCAATTTTACTTTTTGCATCTGGTGTAGAAAAATTCTGGTTTTTGCCTATATACCGAGTATCGTATCTTGTATCTCGTATCCTGTAAAACAAATTTGGACTTGTTGCTGATGTGCTACTTCTACGCCTTGATGGCAGAAACTGCGCTGCCGGCACATTGCAATAAAAAAATTGAGCAGTACTGATTTATAGGCCGTAGCTAACGGCTCACCACCGTTGCGACGTTTCCTCGAAGGTTAAGCAGCGGAGACGGGCCCCGCCACTCGTTACACACTTTGGCGTTATAGCGCAAGTATATTGAAGATTTCATTGTTTTGAAATGTAAGCATCAAACCAACCACATATAACAAGACCAAAGAAAACAATGCAAAAAGAAAGTTGTTTTAACAGACTGTCAAGCCTAGTGGCACATAAATTGATTTATGTCCGCATAATGCACAATAACATGAAAGAAGAGTTCTGCACGTACGGCATCGGCCGATGCCGGACGTATGGTCAGTTGGTCCACCCTATCACTGACACTTACCTGACTATAGCTTTCACTAAGATGGCCATCTCGAGAATGTTTTTGCTCCCCCCTGCATTTTTTTCTGCGGACGCCCATGCTGCCAGCCTGCTATCTGAATCAACTAAAATGCAACGCAGAAAGAAGATTTTCTACACACAATGCTACCGCTGTTGCGTCACAAAGGCTAGTACGTCAAAGCGAAGCAGCTATGAAGACGAAATGAAGGCAATAAGCAATATCTCACCGTAACACTAATCAATGGAATAGTTTAATCAAGCGTTTAAAAATTTATAGCAAAGATGCCATTGCATTACTGGAAGATGTAGAGCTTTATGTTTAGTAGCCTATGTAACCACCTTGATGCATTAGGCAGATTGTAAATCCATTCCAATTGCAGCAAGAAAAGATTTAAAAAAAGAAAAATAGAGCAAAAAATAGCACAATAAACTTTGTAACCTAAAAAATTAACTGTATCCTAAAAACACAAAAAGTAAAATTTTGGTTCCACGCTTTTTGTGTTAATTGAAGCCAGCAAAAAAAAAAAACTTTTGTGACCTAAAATCGCCCTATTGATTACCCAACATTTAAAAATAATGAAAACCGATCAGGTGAAGTGCTTAATGTAATGCACTGACTTAGCTTCATTGATGTACAAAATACAAATACTGGTAATAGGCCCACCAAAATGTATAGAATAGTTTATTTACAAGATTTACTGGGCTTTAATTTTCTTTCTTCAGATGATTGATGAAATACATATTTATGACCCTAAAAATTAAAAACGTATCCCTTGAAATATATTAATATGCATTATTTAAACATGATTATGTACCGTAATAGCAGGGCCGGATTAAGGCGAGGGCTGATGGGGCTGCAGCCCCAGACCCACAACCAAAAGTAGACCCACCGCCATTCTAAGTCAATCAAGTGATAAAAGAACTAAGGTAGCGTAGGCTATTAGAAATCTCCCACCTATTATATGGAAAACACTGTTCAATTTGTGTCCATGCACTGTCAATGTTAAACCCTACTCGCTCACTATGACGCAGCAATCCTTTTTACAGCTGCTCGGCCATTTATATCAATATCATCGACAGTAGATTTAAAAAGTAGGAGATTCCATATTATGTCGGCTAGAGTAGTTTGAAAATAAAAGTGAAGATGTATAAAAGCGGTTTGGAAAAGGAAAAATCTAGAAGAGAAGCAGAAGATAAACTGAAAAAAAAAATGCAGCAATATCTAAACCGGTGATTACCTTTTTTCATGTAAGCTAAACGAAAAGCAACAACGTAGAAACAACGTCCAGTAGGCCTAATGCAACTGCTTTGCGTTCTAATTCTTAAGCTGTACCTTGGTTTGACGATTTCTAATTGCTCTGGCGCGCGCTCATTTTCAGCGTTAAAAAGAGTAAAGAGTCATATACGTTCGTCTATGGGCCAGAATAGATTGAATTCCTTAGCTCGCTATTTTGCATTGAAAACGAACTTTTGGAAAGAATAGACGCTGATGACGTTTTTAAGAGCTTTGCATTGGCTAAATCCACAAAATGTGTCATTTAAATGTGTGCATACAAAGTAAAAACTTTGTTTATGTATTTGTGCATGGCACGGTTTGAATATCGCAACAAATTCAACAACGAGTAATTTATTTTGACCTGCATGTAACTTCGTCTCAGAAACACGATTGCTGAACAGCAGCGCTGTGAAGATTCTTATATTCAGTTATAATCTGTCAACAGATTTACTCGATAGGCATTTGCTGAATGCGAATTGCAATTGATCCTTGAAACATGTTTCATTAAATAAGTTTGGAAAGCATCTGTACTTCATTCAAATTGTTTTTCAAACCCTAAGCAAATGGCTGCTCATTCTTCCCACCAAGATCAACCACCAACAGAACAGATAAAGGGATTAGCTTTAATCGAAGCACCGAAGGAAGATGGTTCCGCAAACCAGTCCCAAGCTCTATCGATCCAAAATGGAACAAATTTACCTGAAGCTACATACGAAAGAGACTTAAGAATGTTTACACAAAACGTTGATTGTAAGTTTTACTATAAACGAGAATTTTTGAAACTATTTTCCAAAACCTTGTATATTTTTCACGCAAACATTGAAGGGAACTTAGGCAAGCTTGTCGATTTTGTAACTGCTTTAGATGTAAAACCAGACATTGTTTGTGTGAGCGAAACTCAAAAGAAAGCTGATGCTAAAAGGGGCGTTGTTTATTTGTCAGATAAGGTTTTACCAGGCTACCGGTATTATAGTATGCCTTGCTCTTGCGGTATAAAATCACCTTCAGGAGGCGTTGGGATTTTTGTCAAAAAAAGCATTGAAACTAAAGTTGTTGCCATATTAAATCACGAAAACGAAATAGTTCAGACACTCAACAATGTGAAAACAGATCACGAGGACAAAGAGCACACAAAAAGCGATAGCATTTGGTTAAAGCTTAAACATCACAACCAAGAACTCATTGTAGCTGCAGTCTATCGACACAAGATTAAGGTTACAGCCGAAGTTACAATAGAACAGTTTGCCACAAAACTAAAAAATGTTATCGAAACTTTATCACTACGCACTTTTGTTTTGGGAGACATAAATGTTTCTCTAAACAAACTAACTACTAACAAAAAAAAACCTGTAAATGCTGAACATATTTTAAAAATGTTGGAACAAACAGAAGGAAGATTGCTAATTGATCAACCAACCAGTTCTACATCTGGGAACATTATCGATCATATTTACGATTTTAATTATCCCGTAGATCCGCAAAAACAAATTAAATGTGGAGTAGTTAAAACTACAAGAGAAGAAATCTCAGATCATTACGGGATTTTTTGTAAGGCAGAATTGTAAAGAACTCAAAATTACATTAAATTTTTTTTCCAAAAGTGGGCCCATAAACATCGCCTATGTAGTTCAGTAGTTGTTACAAAATCTATGCTTTCAAATGAAGCAACGTAACGCGTGCAATTGTTTTCATACTGCATTTGTTAAGTGTTGCGAATGTTATGATTATTACTTTGGCGATGGTGATTCTCAAACTCCTAAATCATAATGGTTTAAATTTAACCAGCCTAGAAAATAAACAAACGAGGCGATCTAAGTTTAACTCGTGCGCTTGAATGTTAAAAGCAAAGCCACAACCTTATCTGACTCAGCAATAATCGTTCTGATTTTTTTTTTTTAATTATACAAGTTCAATGACTTTTAATTTTTATTGCAATTATGAGTTTGTGTCTGATTTTATTCATTTATTCGCTTGTAGATTAGTATAAATACACTGTGTATGATTTTATATAGAAATATCAAAACTTGTTATTTTATAACAGCAAAAATTATTCTATTTAATTTATTATAAAAAGATGTAGTGCATGCTATTATTACTTTTGATGTATTTTATATAATTATAAATAAATTGTTATAGCTTTACGTCAGGTTTTTGTATTCACAGTAGTCTGTTTACAGTAAGGTATAAGCGTGTTGCTTAACGTTGCGTATAGAAACACTTTACATTTTTAGGTTTTCGAAAGTATATAAGACTACCGACACGTCAAAAGAATCTAGTGTTCTTCATTTTCAACCAATCTAGCTTAATTAAAATCAGTTTGGCTTTAGCACTCGAGCTTGACAAAACTAAATACGCCGCAGGAGACATGGCTGTTATTTTTGGATATCCCTAGCCCAGTGGTTCTCAACCGTGGCCCCCTTACAGAGATTCTCAATACTTGCAGCCTCCTGCTCAGCAAAAAACTTCTGTCGGTATTTCATTCATTGTAGCTACAGCTGCCGGCTGGTCAAGTGGTTACTTACCGTTAACAGGTTGATAAACGTTGCGCTTATATCCCCTTGGTCAATGTCTCGTCGCTTCTTGGGGGCCAATGAACTGCTTGAGAATCCCTGTCATAGCCTATTCAAAATCAGTATTTTACCAATTTAACGAAGTTAGGCAGTTGTGGTTAAACTCGTGTTAATCAGAACCGAAATTAAAAAAATTAAACAGCAGCTGCTACTCAAAAGTATTGAGTTTATTTTTTCCACACGAAGAGACACAAAATAAAGCTAACGGTGTGTTTGGAACAAACCTGATTTCACGAAACGTTCTCGCAAGCGATAGATTTGGAATACTTTGATTTTTTTAACATTGACGAGTTTATTCAGGCCATTAAATATCAAAACCAAGTTTTCTTTGATTGTTAAAGTACTGTAAAATTACATACAAGATGTAAATTATATCAACAAAAATCAAACCGAGAACGGTACCGGTAACCAGAATCTGTGTAACTCCTGGCCCCAGGGTACTTACATAACACGGAGACCGAAGTAACTGAATTTAGGCCACTCCTGCGCGATTCGATCCCACACACACATCGACTAGCGAGTAGGCACTAGATCAAACACCTCAAACAAATTAAAATCTTTAGGGTTGGAAGCGACCGCTCGGGTGGTGCTGGTCAAATATTTGTATCGGCTCGAGAGGCCTGGGGTTCAATTTCGGGGCCGGTCAAATCGGACACAATGTTGCCAACGGCTCGTCGCCACTGCGACGTTTCTTTGGAACTGTGTTAACCAGGTGCTAAGCCATGAAGATAGGCCCACCGCTCGTTACACGCTTTGGCGTGACGCGGCGAGTAAGTTTAAGATTTGGTCTGTTTTCGAGGTTTAAAAGCTCCAGGTTACATCATCATCGCCACGTGACAGAAAAACTTCACGACTTGATACAGCAGTTTGGGATCAATTTCGAGTCGGGACAAAAACAAAAACTTTGACACTGCTGTTCACATCTCCCCGGCCTGCTTGATGTTCAGCATCGGAGGGAAATTGAAGAAAACAAACCGACAAGTTTACTTGTTACGCAATGGGTAAAGACGCTTGACGAGATTCTCCCATCTTGGAGTGGTAGGCAGATGACTGGCAGCTCTTGTAAAGCGCGGTAAGGCTATTCATAGTAATGCTAGGTTACAATGAAATCTCGATATAATAATACTAAAGAGCAAAAATCAATCGTAAAGAAATCACAGGTCTAAGAGCCCCGGTTTTTGCGTTGATGTGGGTGCAGGGCTCCTGCTTCCAACGAAAACTCAGTAGTACTAAACTAAAGGTATGTGAATCGCTAATGAAAGGAACAGTGAGAACATTATTCGCGCATAAATAATTAGTCATAAATACCGCATAGAATATTGTTCTCATAAATCACGTTCGCAGATCACGCAACCTGCTGTGATTCATCATGGCTTAAAATTTAAACAACACTTCCCAGTAGGGTATCTACTTTACTTAGTTGAAAAAACCTTGCAATGCGTATGCGTTATTATGTGAGTGGAAGCATGCTGTGAAAGCAATATATTAACAGCAGCGAAAAGTCTATGCTTTTTGAACGGTGCAGGAAAGCGAAGCTTTAAAAATATACTAGCAATCTTTTTAATCTCGCAGATGGTGGCAAATTAAATAACGGAGCTTCAAGGATAACCACTCTAACCATTCAAAAAAAATCATGTCTTTGTTATATTCGCTGTAGGCTATTACCCCGAAGCGTGATACCACTTAGCGCCTGGGCAACACCGCTTTGAAGGAACGTCGCAGCGGTGGCGAGTCGTTGGTGACGCTGTGTCCAATTTGACCAGCCAGAAAATCGAATCCTAGACCTCCCGCGTCCAAAGCGATGTCTTTAACGACTGCGCTGGCCGGACGGTTAAATCCAGCCATTTCAGCCAGTATCTAATTCAGTTGCGGCACGGTGAGCATACTTTGTCCCTATGTCCATTTTTTATGGGAGAAACCTAATGAGATATTTTCCGTCACAAATAAAATTTTGGTGTCGTATTCATTGCAAAGGGATAAGTTACAAGTTAGCTTGCATTTATGGAATCTGCGATTACGCTAGCAGCAGAAGTCAAGCAGGAAATGTTTGATCATTCTTTCTTATTCTAGCAATGGCTTATTTTCTTTAAGTGCCTGCTAAGTCGTAATCTAAGAAATGAATATTAAGAAGGTGAAACACGATGTCATTAGAATTTGTTCTCATCATTATTTGGCTTATACGAGCTGACGTGTTAACAGGGTAAACGTGATAATAGGTCCCCCCAGTGGTAAATGCTTTTTTTATTTTCTGAGCTGTTTTTCGTGGTTAAAATTCTTCGTCGTTCCGTTTTTTTTTTTTTATTCAGCGGTAGTAGGCCTAATTTTTTTTTGTAAAAAACGTTGTCGACTAAACAGCAGCCTGTTGTATGTAGAATAAGAAATTACGCAAATTATAGAAGCAATCAAATAACAAGATGGGCAACTGAGTAAAACGAAACAATGAAAGCAACCAGGCAACAAAAAGTTAGTAAAAAACCAAAAGATTATACGTTAATAAAAGCAAGAGATATGCATTCGATTCCATGACGTTATAACAACAACCGAAAATTGGAAGACCTTGGTGAAACCTTTGTAAAACTAGATGGCAGCTGCAAGCACCCGCTCATGGTTTTTAGTTACATGAGTGAGAAAAAATTAGGAGTGCAATGAAATAGCGCAGAATAACGTGGGTTTTGGCAAGTGAACAAAGTCTAAGAACCACTGACTTGTTCGGCGACGAATAAAGAAAACATGTTATAAAACCATTCTGATATTTATGCATCGCGTAATTCGTGTAGCCTACCTGCACGTCACACGTCCAAGCTCGGAGGATTTTGTTCATAGTGTGACTTTACCAATCAATTAGCAAGTTTTGCATCAAAGCTAATTGAAACGCCTAATATTTTTGCAGCAAAGTTAGTAGCAGTGTGTGAACAATTCTTTTTATTCTTCATTCTATGACCTGATTCCAAGCTTATTCTTCATTCTATGATGTCCTCAATTTCAGTACCTAGGTTACAGCAGGTTAAAAAAATTAGAGCTCCAATTTTAAACAGTTATTTCAAGAATCAGCCGACCAGATGGTGTAGTGATGAAAGAAATCGCTGTCGGCAAGGCAGGTCTTGGGTTCGACTCCCGGGCTGGTCAAATAACTACTTTACCAGTATTGAGGATCTAACTAGGGATTGAAGCATTTACACTTTCAGTAAAATATATTTAATCAGGAAAAATATCTTTACATCTTTTAAAAAACTGCCCAAAGAGCGGATCCGGAACGAGACTTCAAGAGAGCTCATGTCCCTAAATTTTTAGTTATGCGTATTAAAGCGTTGGTTCTTCGATACTTTAAGAAATACAAAACGCAAGATAAGCATTTTTGATTCCCCTCTCCCCCTCAAAATTCTCGGGTTATGTCCCTGTCTGAGCCAATCAATGCAGTCATTTTTTATTGTTATCTCGATTTTTTTTCAATAATACTGGCGATATTCTCGAACGTTCACTGGCAAAATATCCCCTTCCCAAACTAAGTTGAATCATAGTCAGCTGCAAAGTTTTGGTCGTTTGTAGCCCAAATCCACTTAAAAAGCAGCAAATTGCCATAAAAAGGAACACAAAATAATTTTTTAACGAAACAATTAAACGCACGTGCTCCACTTAACAGCTCAGATGGCTGAGTGGAGAGAGCGTCCACGTTTGGAGCTGCAGACTCGAGTTTGATTCCGAGTCGGGTCAAACCAATGACTTTAAAATTGGCATTCACAGCTTTCCTGCTTAAAGCTCAGTACTGAAGAAACAGTGTGGTGAACAAGCCGGCAAGTTTGCTTGTTGTGCCGTTGGGAACGGCACTTAGCGGGATTCCCGCATCTTGGTGTGGTAGACAGATGACTGGCAACTCCTAAGCAAGCTCGCGTAGCGTATTGATTGCTTTCTCATGATAAGAGGATAAATATGCAACTAAATACAAAAAAACTAAATGCTTACAAATAACTATACGTATCTGAAACAAAAAGAGAAGTAAATTACATTAATTTCCAGCTCATGGGCTGACTAATTTAACTGCAAGGTAGCGAAGAGATTGAGAATCACTGCAAATTTCAAATATTATCATCTACTACATGTGTATTCTAAATACACTATTAAAATACACTACTAAAAAATAATCTTCTTATGGCGTCACACTATTGAGCATCCTAAAAATAACAACTAACAAATAATTTTTTCTGAATGTATTGTTAAGCAAAAGATTATCTCTTATCTTGCTTTCGGAAAACGAAACAGAAGAATCTACCGTGTACGAAGAAAAGTTATTCATAAAAAGCAAGTTAACTATGGAATCAAAATTAGCCCAAAACAATTTTAAAAAGTAGCACAAAAAGTAGCAAGCCGCAAGTTTTAAAATTTAGGCGCAGGAGCGCTTCAAAATTAGCCCAATTTGCGACTTTTAGCCCAATCTGGCAACACTGGTCAGCAGTGTATTAATTAATTATTTTTTCCTGTTTCAGGTTTAGTCAGTAAAGTGGCATAACTTGTTCTGTCCACGGTTAAGCAAACACTTTTAACTTGACCACGCAGAACTGCGAAAGATAGCATCTAATAAACATATTTTCTGCGTCTGGTATCCATATACAAGCGACTACCATCAACGACCATCAGATGTCTGGCTATGTACTAGGCGTACCTCATGAAATCCCTAGACAGAGGCTGATGTCTCGAAAGCACTTTTCCGCCATGCAGCCAATTGGATCGCCTCCAGCAAACTTGGATGCGTAATGGTAGTGAGCTTCCCATCCTCCTCAGTTTGGTGTGTGCCCACTGCCATGACGTCCATGCTCCTGCTGGCGCGTTCCTTCCTCGAAAACTTCGAAAATTTACCGCTATTGATCTTGTGTTGTTTTGTGTGTGCACATTTTTATTTTTATTAATTTTTTTTTTGTTTAATTGCATATTTATCCTCCTATCACGAGAAAGCGATCAATGCGCTATACGAGCTCGCTTAGGAGTTGCCGGCCATCTGTCTACCACATCAAGATGGGGGAATTCCACTAAGTGCCTTTTCCAACGGCACAACAAGTAAACTTGCCGGCTTGTTCTCCACACTGTCCCTTCAATGCTGAACGTCAAGCAGGGAAGCTGTGAATACCAATTTTAAAGTCATTGGTTTGACCCTACTCGGAATCAAACCCGAGTCTACAGCTCAAGAGACAGACGCTCCATACCACTCGGCCATCTGAGCTGTTCAAGTATTTGTTGTTTCTCAGGCAAGAATAAAGTTATCCATCTACCTGAGAATTGGGGGAACTCTCAATCGTCTCAGATCTGGTGCTGGAGGCTTTGCTTCCAGTATGCTCCGATGGGGTATCCGTGATAACGATTGGCGGGGCTCGTCTTCGCGACTTAGAGCTTGGACAACAAGGTTCCCAAGAATCATCATATCTGTGGCGAGTCGTTGGCGACAGTGCGTTCAATTTACTGCCTTGGTAATCGAAACCCGACCTCCGCACCGACAACGTTGTTTTTAATCACAACGCAAATCGGTTGGTTATCCCCCAGTCACTGGTCGGTGCAGGCGTGGGTTCGAATCCCACTCGTAATCAAATTTTTCTGATTACTTTTAATTTAGTCTATTTTGGAGGGTTAAATTCAAATTGTATTTTTAAGTAAAATTCTTTATACTGATTGATAAACTTGAATCATTTGCTTGCCTCGCAGCTAGACCGGATACACTTCGGTACAAGCCGTGATTGATCATTGGATTTTTAAAATAAATAAAATAAATAACTGAGGTTATTTTCAAATTATATTGAACGGAAAATTCAACAGTAATTGAGGGAGACTGCGAAGTGAGCTTGCGCTCTTCGAGTCAGCAGCCACCCGGTATATATGTCAAATGCGATCGGCTCCAGCCGTGAATCGAACCCGTCACGTAGGATCTGTCATCTGCGCGCGGTACCGCTAGGCCATGTCGCTGACAAAAAATATGATGAAAATTTGATTAGGGCACAGAAAATTCACCACCACCTTAGGTAAGCAGAACAAGGAGAGTATTTTTTCACTTTATATAATATTACCTTGCGTTTTTTTTTTTTTTTTGTTTGAAAAAATAAGAGACCATTTGTGATTTTAAAAGAAAGCGATTTTTTACAGTGATAGGTGTGGTAAAGTTTGTTAGCTCAGCGCGTTATCTGGTTTAGTTTGTCAATGTTCTTTTCTCTAAAAATTGCTCGAACTCGCGTCTTTGCGCAAAATTACAATGACGTCAGCATGCTTTTCACAACCTCTCTGCTTTATCGAGATGCAACTGCTTATTTCTCTCTTCTAGTAGTACAGTATAATCTGTAGCGCAGAGGTAGAATGTGTATCACTTGTGCTAAGTGTTAAGTATTTTGCATGTGCCCAGTTTTATCTTGTGGCTTAGATGTTTAGTTGATTAATATTGTGTTATATTATAGATCATGCTAAGTTCTCAGTAAATTAAAACCTAGAGTCATTGATATTGTTTATCGTTATTCTGTCAAAGGTCACGACTATAAGCGTTATTATCAAAGTGTTTTATATCTGTAAATTTTCGCTTGAAGAAGCTAATAAATTGTAACTACGGAATACAATAAATATGTGACGAAAATAGATTAAGGAGGAAAAATAAAGCCATGATAAATCCCAAAACTGGACGTTTCGACAACATGGATTCAGCTGTCATCATCAGTAAATGCAAACGAAGAATCAGTACAAAACTGAAAGTTTGTACGTAATATAACACAAAGTACGAAATATAGCTACTGACAATACAATTTGCATAACCATTTTTATTGTTTTGCATAATTACGTCACAATAACGAAGCAAACCATAATGCAAGATGTTATTTTAAGTAGGAAACTACGATAAATTTTAAGTAGGAAACTCTGTTGGGTATAATAAGCAAACGATAATGCAAGATGTTATAGGAAACTACCTGACCTGCATGTACTGTAATCAAATCAATCAAATCAAATTTATTCATGTACAAATTTCCACTACAATCATCAATAAAAGTAACAGTACAGCAATACAGAAATGTGTACATAGGAGGACAGCAAAGAAAGCAAAGTGCATCTAAGTCGCTGCCACCTGAAGTACATAACCATACTTGCAGCGAGCGTAAAAGTGGAATTAAAACAAAAATGAAATTAATGCATAAAGTGATAACCTTGTCCCTGCAGACTGTAGTAATGCCATAATTTAAAAATCTTAAATTTAGGCATCCTACCTATTGATCATTATCATGCGTGAGGATAAATTATTGTGCACAAACATTCATATTAACACTGGTTTAGTAAGGTATCCCAACCGAAATACATGGGAAATTTCAAACATCGAAAATCGATAACATGTAAAATATTATCAGAAAGAACTGGTGGACATAGTTTGTTATCAATTGTTATTGATATTATTTGGGGAATATTTGGTACCGATAATTAACATTTGTTTGATTTCACGTTTGAAACAGCTAAAACTCAGATTCTTCGGAAAACAATTCATGGAATTTTTGAATACTTTAATTACAAAATAAGAGCCAGTAATATTTAAAACATTTGAAATTTTCAATATGCTCCGTTGGGATATTCGTGATAACGATTGGCGAGGCTCATCTACGCGGCTTAGCGCTTGGACAACACGGTTTCAAAGAATCATCATATCTGTGGCGACTCGTTGGCGACAGTGAGTTCAGTTTTACTGACCTGGTAATCGAACCCCAGACCTACTGCACCGATAACGTTGTTTTAAGCTATAACATCAACCGGTCGGTTATCCCCCCAAAAATAGAAACAATGGATTTTTAATTCTGGTCAGTCACTGGTCGGTGCTGACGTGGGTTCGAATCCCACGCGTGATCAATTTTCTGATTACGTTTAATTTAGCCTAAGATCTTGGAGGGTTAGATTCAAATTGTATTCATTAAGTAAAATTCTTTATATTAATTTATAAGCTTGAATTACTCGCTTGCTTAATAACTGGACTGGATACACGTCGGTACAAGCTTTCATTGATCGTTGAATTTTTAATTATGATGAAAATTTGATTAAGACACAGAAAATCCACCACCACCTCAGGTGAGCGGGACAAGGGGTTGTATTTGTCATTTTATAGGAAATTACCTTGCGTTCATAATATTTTTTGTTTGAAAAAATTAAAGATGATTTTTGATTTGAAAGAAAGCGCTTTTTACAGTGAAGGGTGCAATTATCAAAGTGTTTTTTATACCTGTAAATTTTCACTTAAAGAAGCTAATAAGTTTGCAGCCGTGGTCCATCGATGACAATAAATATGGGACGAAAATGACTTAAGGAAGAAAAGTGAAACCGCAATTATTCTCATAACTGGACGTTTTGACATCATAGATCCAGCTGTCATCATCAGTAAGCAAGAGAGTACAAAACTAAAAGTTTGTACGGAATACACTACGAAGGACGAAATATAGCTACTGACAATACAAATTATTTGCACAGCCATTTTTAGTTGTTTGCATGATCACGTCACAATGACGAAGCAAACTTGAAACACGATAATGCAAGATACAGAAAGCTACCAGACAGCACCTAAAATCTACGAATTTGAAACTCTACTCCAGCGATTCTTAACCGGGGACGCAAGCCGTGTTAACCCATTATAAAAACTTCTCTCTTGTGTTAAGCGCAGCATGGCGGAAGTTGTGAATATTAATTTAAAGTCATAAACGTGATGTGACCGCGTGGAGTCGGACCGAGATTTTCAGTTTAAGTTGGAGAAAATTTTCGGACTTCATTTGGGCCCATTTTGAAGCCAAGAAATAAACGACCTGCTATTTTCAGCGCCATGCAACGTAAGTAAGTAATGTTTATTCGGCCTTATTCACGCGAGAAAAACATGTGCACAAGTAAAAACTTTCTGGATATACTACTACGGTAGTACGCAAAACCAATCAATAAATTAAAACTTTATTCTAAAATCTAAGATCGATTTTGACCAAGGTGGGTCATTCCCAGTTAGTCTGCAAAATAATAAACGCTCTATTTACGCTCGAAAACTGCATCTAAAATACACACGAAATGGGCATGCACAAACTAAACTTTGAATAAAACCGATAGGAACCACAATGCATTTAAAGATAAAACTTTCACGCTTAAACAGTCAAACTTTCACGATTAAAATGAATCTTAATCGCAGAAACTATGGTATTTACGGCGCAAGGTGTCTCTTGTGTGGTCAATTCTACGTTGACCAGACCATAAATATATGGAAAACCAGAGGATTGACCCTAATAAGTAACCATCACCAAATATCTAATTTTGCCAAAGGTGGTTTACAAAATTATGGTTGTTCCTATAACTATATCGTCGTGCGCACATAACAACATTGAACGAATATTTTTCAAATTTATTTGGGGTTGTAGATGGGAAAGAATAAGCAGACTAAGGCTGTGTGTTTCTTTGGTGGAAGGAGGGACAAACATGATTGATCTAAAGTCTTTTGCACTTGCTTTGAGATAAAAAAGAGCAAAGTGTTTTCTTAATGTGAACTATGCGGCACCCTGGAAAGAAGTTGAAACGTTATTTCTAAGCATCAATTCCATTTGGTGTCTTTTTCTGACCAACCTGAAAGCAAACCACAAAATGCTAAATAAACTTATTCCTTGTCGAGCTTCACGAGCAACACTGAGTGCATGACTTCAGTGAAGTTAAGCGTAGACTTACGACAGAGCAAACGCAAACACTTTGAACCACTATTTACTATGGCTGAATAAATCAGTTTTGTATTACAAGCGCCAACCTTTACTTGAGCAAGAATTTGTAGATGCTGGAATTATTTACCTTCTTCAGTTAGTCGGTCCTAATAATGATTTTTTGCCATACGATGAATTAGCAAATAAACACAAACTAGTGCCCAATAACGTTTCTTTCATCAATTTCATTAAAATGAAAGCAGCAATTTCTCATTTCTGGGAAACTAATTTAAATACTTATTGTCAAGAAGATATGCCGTTGTCGGTGAAAGATCTTCATGAAATACGTTTTCCTGAAGGCTGGACCACTCAATCGGCGTATTAATCTTTTTCAACGGCAAAAATGCAGTTGCCGCTGAAACAACAGAACAGTTAGCAAAGAGACTTGGGAGTTACAATAACAAAAAACGACTGGAAGGCGGTATACAAGATTAATTTCTTGTCAACTAAAGAATCAAAATTTCAAGTAAAATTAAACTTTCGAGCGATTAACACGAATAAACAACGTCATGGTTTGGGTTAGATTGAGCATGGTACCCATGATTTTTGCAACACCGAAACTGAAACTTTAATGATATATCATTTACCAGGGTAAATGCAGGGGTGTAGGGGCCAAATTTGGTAGAATATCTAGTTACTATTAGTGAAGTAAAGCATACTGAACGAAAAATTGCAGAACGAAATAATAATTTAAAGAAATTTCACAATAAATGGAAGTATCGTAGTAGAATGTAAAATGGTGCAGGCTAGGGGTGTCCAACTCAAACTCCCAAACGTGCCAATTTTTGTTTCTTAAAACGCTTGACAAACTATCATTAAGTTAATAATTTTTCTGTTTTAAAACCATGTTGCTTAGAAAGAACTAAACATTCACAAAAATACGAAAAGAAAAATCAGTTACAGTAGTTTGACTTTCATCAACAACACGATTAACGAAAACTCTTTTTGCAAGCATTTGTTCTGAGCCAACTAGCAAAATTGACCTTCAACGGCGCAATGGCAATACGCATTATTGCATCGAATAAGTGCCAGTCTGTTAGCTGACTTCACACTTTGGATTCATTAAATTTCATGACAAAAAGTCCTTGTTTACAAAGGACGGTTTGTGCTTCCAAATGAAGCTAACCAGAAACGAGCGTTTTTCAAAAGCACTGGATATGTTTCCTCCTGCAACTGAAAATAAAACTAAATATAGTACAGAATCAATTCAGAAAATGCGTTCAAAAATACGAAATACATTTTAAGCTTTCGTAATTCAACTTTTTTCGCACGAAAATATTTCATTTATGACAGAACATTCGCGGCCCATCTGAAGGACCATCGCGGCCCATCAGTTAAGAAGAGCTGTTATACAGTAAACCATATTTTGTAGCTGACGCAAAACTAGTTTTTGGTCTAGCAGATATCTCAGCTTCACACATCATACGTCTTGAATCAGGATAGACGAACAAAAACTGAGATAATCGGAGACTAACTTTATTAGTACGATACTGCAGCGATTAAGTACATAACGATACTTAAAATTGCATTGTAGCATGTTTATAAAATGTGGCAGGAGCTCGCGTGCCACTTTCAATGTTGTCGCGTGCCACATTTGGCGCGCGTGCCACGTGTTGGACACCCCTGGTGTAGGCCTATAGGTTGATATATGTGCATATTTTGCTTTTGAATATTTTCAACCAAAGTGTGGTGATATTAATTTAACTGTGGTGATATTAATGTGCTGCAGGCTATCAATTACATTAATACTATTTACTTAATGTTTAATTATGTTAACTGCCTCATCTTTTCGTACGTGTTTTTGTTGACCGATTAAATATAGCAAAAAAAATCAATAGGTTTTCCAAGCGATGGGCTGGACATCGTGCCTCTTGAAGAGCTTGCATTAACTCGGAGAGAGTAAATTAACTTCAACTGCAGATGACAGCTCGACTCTCTATACGCACATGATCAAACATCACAACGTACTCCGTAAAACTGCCACACTCCCGGACTTATTTGAAGTGATTTTTTTACAGCAACCCAAACACAAACAAAACCTAGACCTTTATGAAAGCCAATGGATTTATAAACTGGATGCTCAAATTAATATGGCTAAAGGAATTCTATCCAAATATAAACAAGGTTTCTTGGTTTGTGTGGTGGCAACTCCGCTTTTGAACCTTGTGCTTTCCTTGATCGATTGTATCTTTAGATGCATTGTGGTTCCTATCGGTTTTATTTTAAGTTTAGTTTGTGCATGCCCATTACGTGTGTATTTTAGATGCAGTTTTCGAGCGTAAATAGAGCGTTTGTTGTGTTGCAGACTAACTGGGGATGACCCACCTGGATCGAAATCGATCTTAGATTTTGGAATTTTTACAATAAAGTTTTAAATTATTGACTGATTTTGCGTGCTCCAATAAGAGTATAACCAGGAGGTCTATAGATTCGCGCATGCAAAATAGTCAGACGATCAACCTCTGTTTTGTTGGCAAGATATTTCTTTTCTTAACTATGGTGTCGATCGCACAAGAAAAAACAATAAAACATTGAACGTCATTTGTGAACTGACGATCGCGGGGCGACCATTTAGGATTCTACTAGACGCTTGCTAACTCTCGGTCGAATAGAGTCCAATCCACGATCGCTTTTAATCGCCTAATCTTACTGAAAAAAGATAGCGACAGCTCCTTTGTGCGGTTGATGGTGATGTTTCATGCAAAGTAAGCTTATACCTACACCAGACAACCGAGTTTTTAACGTTCGCGCCTCTGGAGCGGAAGTTTGGGGATCAAATCCTGGATCGGTCAAAGGGAACACAGTATTGCCAAAGGCTCACCACCGCTGCACCATTTATTCGAAAGAAGCTGAGTTGCACGGCCGCGTAGATGGGCCCCGCTAACTCGTTACACACTTAAAACGGCGAGTATAATGAAGATTCGATTTTTACTTGATAAATTTGATCTTTTTCGCAAAACGCCGAATGAACGTCAATAGTAGTAGTTCATTTTATTTCTGGCTTGCAGAGAATATCCACGATAAAATATACAACATTAAGTCAGAAAAAGGACACAGCGACGCACGTTAATACGTGCTGTAGTTAAAATTAACGAACAAGTTTTAGTAGATTTTCGTTGTACCTAACAATTATGTTGATCTATTAGTAGCAAGTAGCAGAGAGAGAGTGAATTTATTTTTGTTTAGCAGCATCTCCTATAGTGTTTTGGCCCGCGAGATAGTTAAGTTGGACCACCCTGGTCTGGCACATGTAAGCTGCAAAACGTTTTTACATCTTCAAACGACACTCAACATTTTTTAAAAATTTCACCGTGTTAAAAGTTAGGTTTCTGTGTCAATGCATTTGTCACAATATTTACTTGAAATCAAATTTTCGCGTTGCACTTAAATTAATGCTTAGTTGTTATAACTCATTTTATGCACGGATATTTTTGTTGACTTACACAACTTACAGTATAAAATTGCAGCTTCACTTATTCTCGTGCTATTCGTGACAACTAACAATATTATTATGCAAAGCGCAAGGTTCAAATAACAATTCAAGATTACGAGAAATTGAAAAACACAACCCTAAGATTGATAATTGCAATTTGCATAAAAAATCCAAACCTCTTTTCAATAGCAAGAAGATATATTGTAACAGTGATGCTGTTTTTTTTTTAAGCAAAATTACAGATTTCGTTTTTTAAGTCTTATATCTATTTATGGTTTTTTAGTTATAATTCTGACCGGCCGTTAGCTCGGTTGCAAAGCGCACGCTATCGGTGCGAGAGGTCTGGGATTCGATTCCCGGGCCGGTCAAATCGGCACAGTGTCGCCAACGACTCGCCGCCGTTGCGACGTTTCTTCGGAGCTGTGTAGCCCAGGCGCAAAGCCGCGGAGATGGGCCCCGCAACTCGTTACACGCCTCGGCGAAATAAGGCGAGTATAATGAAGATTTGATTTTTTAGTTATAATTCTTCAGAATATAGGGAATATCAATTTAGTGTAGATTAACCGAAACAGTTAATTCTAAGCCGCTGCGTCAACCTTATTAATGTGAGCTGAATCGACGCTTGGGTGTTCTAGGAACACTGGAGAGCACCGTCGTGCTCAAAGTACTTTTAGCGTAAAAGAAACGGAAGCCCATACAGTGGTGCACGCATGGAAGCTCCCATGCGTGCTCGTCGCCCTCAAACCTCCTTCGATATGCGCTACAAGCTGTCATTGCTCAGATTCTTCGAGAAAAATGGTATTACTTTTGTGAGAAATCTCCTTCGAAAGTTCCCTCTTCAGAAAATTTCTGCGTACGATTCTGGGTCATTACAACCACAATGTCGGAAAATCACATGCCGAGTATTGCGCAAAAGTTCGTTTAGTGGGGCGATAGCATTTATTTTTTGCATCACAATTAAATTTTCGATGTCATAAAATCGCATTATCAGTAATATGAAAGTTTGCTCGTGGGCTTTTTATACGTTTTTGACGTTTAAAAATCTGGTAACTAAGATTTCCTCAAGAATTTTGTGGAAAGGCGATCGATCTTCTATGAGTTCAAACGTCCAATGGCAATGTTCATGCATTATGTGCAATAAAACTGTGCTAGACCCCCTCAACCCTTTGCAATAATCCTAGAACCGCCCCTGCAACTTATCAACAGTTTTCTGAACTCATTTAGCATGAATAAAGTCAAAACTCTTCCGGTCAAAGTTAATTATCGGCCGCTGGCATTGTCAATTTACGATGTCACAATTGCAACTCTCTATACTCAGTATGCTTTCGCGAGACCCTACGCATTGCCCAACTTTGCATACTAACATTTGACAATACTGATGTCTGTTGCCATGAATTAAACACCAGAATGACCTATTGTTTCTAAAAACTAACTTTTGAAAAACGCAACTTTTTTAACCATCGCAGATTTGTACATTTACTTCTTAATGAAAGAGATGTGTATCGTCGATAAAATCTCGTAATATTCTTGTTTATTTCTCCAGTTTGTTTTGCTATCTTTGAACTAGCTGCTACTTCTAGCATATTTTCGTAACAATACAACGAAGCAATAGCTCTGCAAGCAACTTAGCGTCGCGGGCTGAGTCGAGACGCTCCGGCTATGATGCAATTATCCACATTTTAAGCCAAAGTAAAAAACTGTTAGCTTGCAAATTAGAAAATTAACAAATTACTACATATGTAGTACATAGCAGCCTCGTTGGTGGATCAGGGGGTAGCCATGAGGCTCAAAACTTCCTAAATTTTAGTTATACTTATCTATGGGTTTTTACTGGATGAAAAAATAAAAATCCTCAAATAAAGTCTTCTTTTGATTTTTTCTTAGCCCTTTGAAAACATCCACTTATCCGTCTCAAGCCCAGTGAATGTTGCGTTTTTTCATACTTGTTTCGTTGAATTCCTGAGTCTCGAGTTTACAACGCTTATTGCAGCTAGGTAGTACATTATATTAATCTGAGAAGAACGCATACTGCAAATGATCTTAGCTCTTGAGGGCCGCGAAGTGATAATAGCTATTTACCGTCGTGCACAGCATCTGCTACAGCGAAATTGAATCATTGGCAGAATTGCACCAACCATTTTGTCCGTTTAAGGAGTTGTTCAGTAGAGTAGCATACCAGATTCTGTCAAACGTTACTAAGCAAACGCTCCTAACTTGACCACGCAATATTGTCAGAGATAGCATCTAACACACATCTTTTTCGCGCGTGAAATCACTGTGCGATAAGGAAATAAAGTCATTTTATTGCGTTGATAATCCGTGACGGTCGCGGCAGGCCATCATCTTTTTTCCAATGCAGGGGCGTATTCAGCGAAACGTTTATACTGAAGAGGGGGAGATTACAATGGGCCAAAGATGGCGCTATTTCAAAAGACTGTTTTGAACGTAATTTAGATTTGGCTTCGTCAAAATGAGGGGGGAGCGCAGTACTGGTGCCTCTCCCTTACGCTACTGTTTCAATGTATATCTTAAAATAAATCGAAACTGCAATTATGTTTGAAATAGTGAAATATTTTGCTGCTAACCTGAAACAATAAAGCGCGCAGTAGAAGAAAATAGTTTATAACAAAAAATGCCACGTGATTATTGTTAACAACGACGGGAATATTCAGATTGTCGGTGTCCACTGGGAGCCAGTGGACCTTCACCGCCTGGCAGTATATCTGACTTCTTCTTAAAAGCACTTAACTTTTCAGACGAGACTTTATTGAATTAAAATCAGAGTAAAACTGAAAACTCGACCAGAATGGCGAGGCAATATAACGGTAAGGCGGCAAAAAATAACTGAAGGTTTCCCAACTAAAAATGAACTGAAAATAACCAAAGCAATTTCGCGTCTTACTTCGGCGTTACACGATTTGATCTAACACTTGACACGCCAGTCAGAACAACAAACAAATTAAAGAAACAAAAAAAAAAGGGGAAACTGCTTTAAGCAGCCGTGAAAAGGTGGTGGAATTCAGAGCAATCATCATAACAACGGAAAACCTGCAGTGCAGTTTGAAGCGCTCTGTCGCTAATCGACGAAGAAGCTAAATGATTACGCAACATCATAAAGACCTGAGAGCCGTTACAGGTACTCAGGTTCGATACCTCGTGAACACAAAGTTGGTGCTGTAACATAGCGCCCCCTTGAAACAGAGACCTAGACAGTTCGGTTTCAACAAAAACAAATTCAGTGAAAGCACCAACAAACATAAGCAGAAATAATAATACTCAAAGAAACGTCAACGGGTTTTTAATGCGGGATATAACCATATGTGCATATGAATAAATAGAAATTAACGTGTATCAGAAAGGCGTATCTGTCGTCGAGCTTCATATTCAAGGTAAAAATAAATGAAAATTAATAACATTCGAAAAGGCGAGATATACGATTCAAAAGCAATAATGTATTTTAATACAGTAAAATCACAACAATTGAAACGCAAAAGGCAAAACACATATTCCAAAGTAACTTACACAGGGGCGATTTTCGAGAGGTCCCGTAAAATGTATTCAATGTCAGGGTCATCCTTACCCAACTTTTTACTCAAAACAGCCACTGTAGCCCGACGGACAATTTCTTTTCCTTTGCGAATTTGGGGATGGAGTTTTTCAACACGACCTAGGCGGTAGGCCCCCCTATGAGAAAGGTCCTCTGAGTCTCCCACAAGAACTAATTGACCAGGTTGTAGGTTATGTTGAATTGTTCTCCACTTATTTCGCTTTTGCAACAACGGAAGGTATCCCTGCATCCAACCAAGCCAGAAACGATGGGCCATATTAGCATTGTACAAGAAGTCCTTACGTAGGTCTCCCTTATCATGAAACCCACCCACAGGCGTGTTTGGTGCCAGTTCCTGACCTAAAAAGGACGAAGGGCAAATGGGCAACAAGTCGTTTGGTTGGTCGCTCAAGGTAGTGAGTGGGCGATCATTAACAATTCGTACCGCATCCGAGAAAAAAGTTTGGAGTTCAATTAGTGACGGCATGCGGCGAGTGTCATCAACAACTCTAAACAACGCAGATTTAAACAGTTTGACTAAGCTTTCCCAGCTACCACCTTGGCTAGGAGCGTACGGAGGAATCCTAACCCAGTTTATATTCCGTTTACGCAAACAATTTTGAAATTCATTTGAACCCAGCATTTTAGGCAGTTGGTCCGCAGCAGCACAAAAGGTGGAACCATTATCAGAATATACCGTGTCCACAGAACCACGCAAATTTGTAAAACGTGTAAAGGCCATGAGAAAATTATTCAAGTCCAGACTAGTGACTAATTCCACATGAATGCACCGTGTACACATGCAAGAAAAAAGTAATCCCCAAGCTTTGCATTCACTACGAAGATTTCGATAGCGAAATGGACCAAGATAGTCTATGCCACAGAACTTAAACGGTTTATTGCAAGCAGTTAAACGGCACGCAGGTAAATCCGCCATGAGTTGTCTGATTGGTTTAGCTTTAACCAAAGCACATTTGCCACATTCTGCTATAAAATGTTTAACGCTCGAAACCCCGTGTATCACCCAAAAACGTTGACGAATTTTCATTTACGTATAAGCGGGGCCAGCGTGTCCAGAATTCTCGTGTTCACTTAGAACAATAAGACGAGTCAAAGGGTGTCTACCGGGCAGAATAATGGGGTGTTTAGAATCAATTGGAAGCTCGGAATTTTCTAAACGACCTTCGACACGTAGCAAAGAATCAGCTCCAACGCAAGGACGCAAGTTACGAAGAGTTTTTAATTCATTTATGCGACGCAAATCATCGGAATTCTTACGTTTGTCATTCATGCTGCGCAGAATGGCATCAAAGTCATCAGGTGATCCACGACGCAACGGTTCAATAACGGACCCGAAATTTTTTAGTTGAACATACTGTACAATTTTCAAGAAAGCTTGATCTAGAAACGAGGCATTTAAATCGGGTTCCTCAAAAGACGACTTCTTAAATTTGACGGCAACAAAATATTTTACAAAAGCTATTAAATAAGCGACGCGTTTC
This sequence comes from Trididemnum miniatum, assembly GCA_964006365.1. Lineage (NCBI taxonomy): Eukaryota > Metazoa > Chordata > Ascidiacea > Aplousobranchia > Didemnidae > Trididemnum > Trididemnum miniatum. The sequence continues at coordinate 19,326,263 of OZ023242.1, read as the reverse complement.
TTCAGAGCATAAAGATCGCGTGAGGTAGCAATCAGCTTATCCAGAGAATCACACTCCTCTACAGACCCAGACTGTGTACTGAGACGCGTAGCGCGAACAACAGGGGCAACAACTGGGGATATAACGCGCTCTTTCTCTGAGACGAGAAACGCTGGTCCTTGCAACCACAAACCAACTGACTCGGGATGTTTAATGGTGCTATCTCTGGTGCCAACATCGGCGGGGTTCAATGACGTGTGCACATATTGCCAAGCGCTAGAGGGAGCTACACGCAAAATTTTATCGACCCTTCGTTTCACAAATCGAGCCAGGTGCAAATCCGGATTAGCGATCCACTTAAACGCAACTTGGGAATCCGTCCACAAGTATGTATCACAATGAAGATGTTGTAAAGCCTCCGAGGCCCGAAGTACAAGTTCACTACACAATTTCGCGGCTTCTAATTCCTTACGTGAAATTACCCAGTTAGATTGGTGAGTTAATACCACACGAGATTTACCCAACAGAAAGCTTACTTTTGACTTGCCAGCAACCCAACAGCGCAAATATACTACACAACAGTAAGCCGTGTCAGACGCGTCACTAAAACCATGTATCTGATACGATGGCATACCCAAAGGATCTTGACGGTAAGCAAAACAATTACGTGGAATCGAGAAATCCTTAAGCAAACTCAAAGACGCGAGCCATTTTCTCCAGCTACTTCTGACATCGGCGGGGAGAACGTCATCCCACCCAAACCCCGAAGAGGAAACTCTTTGCAGAATTAATTTACCACCAAGTAAAAACGGCGAAGCCATTCCCAAAGGATCAAAATGACTAGAGAGCTGACTAGACATTTCACGTCTGGTCGACGCCTCTATAAACTCACGACAATGAATGCGCAACTTATCTTGTTGTGTGTCCCAAACTAATCCCAACGCAGTAGAATCCGGAAGGGGCTGAGAACCCAAATCGATCTCACTAACAGAAGCCGCAAGATCGCACTGAGGAATATTATATAAAACGGACTTAGCGTGAGAATTGGCGACCCACTTGCGCAAATGAAATCCCCGACTAGCAAACAGCTTACATCCCTCCGAAGCAAACGCTTCAAGGTTAGCAAGATCATTACTCGCCAGTAAGAAATCATCCATATAACGATTAGTTTCCACAGCACTTAACGTAACTTGACTGGCATTTGTCGGATTTTCTGCAACCAGTTGTTTAAGAGCGAGAAGTGCTACATAGGGACTCGAGTTGATCCCCCAAACATGCCTTGTGAAGCGAAATATCTGAGTTACACCTCTGTCTAAATCATTATTTTCAAACCAAACAATGCGAAACAAGTCTTGCTGGTCACGTGGAATCCCTACTTGAAAAAAGCACTTACTAACATCAGCAACACAAGCATACTTTCCCAAGCGAAATCTTATCAAAACTTCTACCAGATTATTTAACAAGTTTTCTCCGGCTAGAACAGCCTGATTAAGCGACATACCCTCAACCATCGCCGCGCCATCGTACACAACTCTTGGCTTAGCAGATCGGGTAACAAAAAACGGCAAATACCATTTACTATCAGAAACAACAGAATCTACAGGCACAATCCAATTTTCTTCAACAAGCTGCGCAAACGTTTTGACTAGAGTGTCCTTAAGCGAAAGGTCTTGCAGAGCTTTACGTCTCATCGACAAGGTGCGTTTAACAGCGCAGTCATAATTATCAGGAAGTTTTTTCAACATCTCAGTTTTAAACGGGACGGGCATCTCATAACGACCATTTACAACACTTATATGGGGTTCTACAAGATTTCTCGCAAGCTCATCAGTTCTAGAAGGTTGAATCACTTCGTCTTGCAATTCGTATTCACGTATCGTTTCCTTGAGCGAAGCGATTTCCTGTTGTAACTCATTACAACAACGCTCAGATCTCAAAGGTTCGACACTAACACGAAATGCTGAAACCGAGTTCGACTCCGAGGGCGCTCTCCCACCGCTGGCAACAGGCCCAAGACGCGTAAGAACATAGTTGGGTTCTTCCGGATCTGCGCCTTCCCGCTCCTCAAGCACAGCCAGTAACGCCTTATCCGACTGTCCAATCAGAACGTCGATACGATCTCGATCCGGGGCCAAAGGAATTTCGACTCCATCAAAGTGGCCGAGACTACTAGTATCTACAGCATGCGGTAACGTAGCCTTATCGTCCAAAAACTCCGGCACCACTATCGCGTCTTTAATGGCAAACTCCTCACCGCTACTCAGCGACTGAAGATTAAAATCCGTACGTCCCTCAGTAGTGACTCTCTGATCAGCGAGTGTACGAATAGTTACCGTAGGGCCGGGAGTAGAATTGAGCCCAAGTTCTTTCATTAAATTGTCAGAAATAAGAGTTACTTGAGACCCCGTATCATGCTGAGCGTAAGCAAGGGTAGACAATCCAGTATCGGGGTTCACAACTCTAACTGCACTAGTGCGCAACAAGACAGTCCTTTTATCCAAACAGTTCATTTTTCTAACCGTGTAGTCGCGATTGCCATTTCGCCCAGTACGACTCCGCGGTGCCGGGATAGGAGCAGCGTGCCCGTCAGCGCCCCCGACATTCCCGTCAGCAAAACATACGTGCAATGCGGTAGCATGTTTGTTCTGGTTTTTAGGTCCGCACTCTCGACATTTTGAAGGACGAGCACAATCACGAACGAAATGGTCCAATGAGAGACAATTTAAACATCTCTTAGCGTCAATAACCGCCTGACGTTTAGCTTTCGGTGACAGAGTTCTGAAAGTTTCGCAGTCAGCCAAAAAATGCTTACAATCCGGATGAGAACACACGAAACATTTAGGGGGAGGCTTATCTTTATGGCTCGCTCCAGGCCTGACACGCGAAGTAGACAAATGGGGTCCACCCAGCCCGTTATCCTGGACACCATTCTCCACCCCAACGGCCACCTGGCGAACGCGAAACTCTCTAGAATTGAAAGGCTGTTCGCGAGAACTATCTTTTTCATCTTTAAAAAACGCTTGAGCGTAATCCGACGTCATCATATCGATTTCGTGAACAACAAAGCTGCGCAGAGACTCGAACCCAGGACGACTCAAGTTTAAACCCTTTTTATCCAAAAAATCCAAATATCGTCGCTTTAAAGTATTAGGCAAACGAGCAGCAGTATCTAACAAAAGCTGTCCAGAAAGTTTTTCGACCTCGTCATGAGCATACGCAAACACTTCGAGTGTATTTAAGTCTTCATTGTACATTTTAAGTGACGATGAATTAAAAGCAACCTTAGCACCATGGCGTATGGCCCTCACTTTAGGTTCCGAGGTCAATCCCCCCGACACACCATACCTTTGTCGCAGTCGATCCAAAGCCTTTTCTATACGTACGGAGGTACTCATACTTTTCATAGGTGCACAAAATAAATTTACCATTTCCCTGGGTTGCCCTACGCAGGAAGCTCGCAAAACTTCAAGTTTCCGCTCTTCGAAAGGGCTCTCGTCCATAAGACGCCGAATCTGGTTCTCATAAAAGATAAACGCAATATTATTTCCATCGTAAGCTATCTGTGCGGCCAAGGTAATGTATTCGTTCCTGCCTTGCCGATCAAGATACGTGTGCCAATTAATTTGAGCATTAGAAGTATTAAAGTTTTGTGTTTGCAACCTGGGTTCGGGCCCCATAGAAGTTTTAAACTGAGTGTTAGGACGAGAAGCAACTAGCGCAGGTGCCACTGGCGTTTCACAAGCGTCCCGATTAAGGTTCTTAATATCGACAGGTCCCACCTGTTCTGAGTCGAAACACTTAATGGCGTTTTGACGTTTATGACCATCTAAACCCAGACTAGCAGAGTTATCATTGACACAATAGGGTTTAGTGTCGGGCATTTCTTTTTGTTGGATTAAGTGAGATGGCAGAGGCCTTTGAAGTCGCGCACAAATTTCATTAAAGGGATTCTCTGGCTGTGTCTTAGAAGCACAGGCATTAGAAGTACCAATTTTAGCACATGGATAATACGCATTATTACTTTTGACAGGTGGGTTGTAGGCATTACGTTCAACCGGTGGTCGACAACGAGATTTAATTTTCGATGCTTTAGACAACGTGGCAACTGAAGACCCACGTTCCGAATAAGCGATAAGTTTTTCTTCAGTTTCTAGGTTGGCCGTTTCAAGGCGAAGTTTAGCTAGGGCTTCCGCCTCATCAGCTTCAGCAAGAAGACATGCTCTACGATTCTCAGCTTCGGCATGCACTCTTTGTGCCTCGGCTTCGACCTGAACTCTTCGTGCCTCAGCTTCAGCCATAAGTCTCATTTTACGTGCCTTGGCCAACTCCTCTTCGTTAGCAAGTTGAGCTTTTTTACGCTCTATTTCAATCCGCCGTATTATTGACGATTTACTATTAACGGTAAAACGACTAGTAACTTGCGAGATACTATCTGACGGTTCAAGGTCATCTTCACAGTCCGAGGTCGTTTCGTCCTCATCAAAATTGTCAGGTTGGTGACTGAAGCGTCGTTCACAAACAACATACGAATCCGAGCATAATTTAAATTGATCGAACAGGCTCTCGGAAAACTGTTCGTATAATTCATTATCTTTTAAATCTCTTAAGGCGCAGAGAAACGACGTTTTTGCTTCATGAAGAGCGTTGGATTTTATAGACTCCTGTTGAAATTTCTCGTACGAGTTGCAGGTAGGCAACGACGCTGAGCAGCGCTTTATATCCAAAATTAGTTTGCGATGTTTAGATTGAAGTTTACGTGGGGCATTCCCTTGAGCACCAGAGCCAGATGTTGTTACCCTGCCAACCTTATCAGAGGCCCGCTCGTTATCAGGAGCTACACCAGCCCCACCCATATCCACGTTACTAGCCCCCACACCCGTAGGCTCTAACAAACATCGTTCACGATTTCCCTCGTCACCAGGGTTAACTAACCCAGCAGGATCAACAATGTTAGGGCGAGTATCACTATCACTACGAGTGCCCATATCCAAACTATACACAACTTCAAGTGTGTAAAAAGTGTTATATGCTAATCAAGCCAAAATCAAAAAGAGACAGGTGTGGACCTGTCTGATCAAAAAACAACAACGCTGCCAAGTGTTCACGCGTACAGTACCTTTGTCGGTCTCGGGCCGACTTGCAGATCAACGATGGAACCGACACGCAGTTCGAACGAAGGAAGCACGAATGAACTGAAGCTCGTCACCGGAAACGACGGTCGAATGGCAATGGTAGAATTTGTAGGCTTGTGTAAGGATGGAACACTGGAGTTGAAGATGCGACCAAGGGTAGCAGTTGTGACTATGAAAATGGGCAGCGGATGTTCACGACGAATTCCGTCCCGACGACGTCCACAACAGCAGTAAGGTGAAGCTCCGAGACGATGGATACTTCAGGAAAGGTGATCGATCAGCAACAAAGGCAACGGATGTCCACGACGAATTCCGCCCCGACGAGGTGGTTCCACAACGGCAAGCAAAGTTCCGTAGCAACGGACACTTGTAAAAGGAAAGCCAGACGACAGTAGATGAGAGCAAGCAAACTTCAAGAGTTTGAATGTTGATGCAGCACGATGACAAGTGCAGCGATAGGTTGTTGTTGAGCTTGAACTTGACGACCAATTCTTCAGGGATAGACAGTTATTTTTCTTTATGTTAACAACGACGGGAATATTCAGATTGTCGGTGTCCACTGGGAGTCAGTGGACCTTCACCGCCTGGCAGTATATCTGACTTCTTCTTAAAAGCACTTAACTTTTCAGACGAGACTTTATTGAATTAAAATCAGAGTAAAACTGAAAACTCGACCAGAATGGCGAGGCAATATAACGGTAAGGCGGCAAAAAATAACTGAAGGTTTCCCAACTAAAAATGAACTGAAAATAACCAAAGCAATTTCGCGTCTTACTTCGGCGTTACACGATTTGATCTAACACTTGACACGCCAGTCAGAACAACAAACAAATTAAAGAAACAAAAAAAAAAAGGGGAAACTGCTTTAAGCAGCCGTGAAAAGGTGGTGGAATTCAGAGCAATCATCATAACAACGGAAAACCTGCAGTGCAGTTTGAAGCGCTCTGTCGCTAATCGACGAAGAAGCTAAATGATTACGCAACATCATAAAGACCTGAGAGCCGTTACAGGTACTCAGGTTCGATACCTCGTGAACACAAAGTTGGTGCTGTAACAATTATGAAAACTTGACCAAGCGAATAAAAGCTGCCTGCGTGAGCTTTCTACAATCATCACAAATCACATTTTTGATCTCATAATTGAAAAAGTAATCATGACATAAGAAATTTAATTGTGACACAGTAGCCTAATCCCGTGGACTTTCGGCCCTCTTGAACTGGACATGTGGACCAGGTGAGTGTGCTAAAGCTGCCCGCTGTCCCGTTACCTTTACTATTTTGTTTCCCAGTTTGTTTATCTAAGCTTCTTAATTAGTTACCATGGCATCCATTGCGACGTCAACGCTTCACTTGTCGCAGGTCTTGACTCGTCGCGTCACATCTATTCGACAATCGTGTTGATAAACGTCGAAGTCAAAAGCATGCAAACAAAAACGTACGCTGGGAACATCCTGCCTCATTTCAATGCTACGTTTGTTTATTTAACTGAAATAGACCGTCATAGTAAAAGTGATTGTTGATAAATCCTTTGCACGCGATTTCGAACGCGAAAAGTTTATTGTCTATCTGGGAACACTTACACCAAAAACACTATGTAGCTTCTATGTTTCACCTTGGTAACGCTTTGTAGGTATATAAAAGTTTTAATTGTTTGGAAAACTTATAATGGAAACAAAACGAATATTTTCGTTCGGTGGGTACAATATAAGCGAAGCAAGTTTTAAATTTTATTACTTATGCCTCTAATTTCAAAGAGTGAGAGTTTACCCTATCGTCGATTTGCAGTACGAACAGCAGAGAGCTCGATGGCAGTGCCAGAGCCAGCAATTAATATCGTTCAGACCAACTTTTTATAATCAAAAGTTGATCTAAACCAGGGTTGTGCAACCTTTTTCACTGGGGGGCCACTTTCGAAAATTTTAACAACGTCGAGGGCCAGTCACCGTCAAGTATGTATAAAATTATAAAATGCTAAACACAACCCGTGTATTATAGACGGTACAAATAGCTAAATAAATCGATTTTTAAAAAAAATTTTTTGTCCTGCCATCGTCGAGGGCCACATTGACTGGCCTGGAGGGCCGGATAGTGGGCCGTGGGTTGCACACCCCTGATCTAAACAATATTGAGCGAGAGTTGTGTACAGTACACTGGACGCTGAACTCCGATTTGAGATTCCATTTTTGCAATCTCGAACCTAAAATTACCAACCAAGTGGAAATGTTATAAGACTAATTAAAACAAATTCTTTTTTCATCATTTTGTGGAAGAAGTACCGTGCAGCGCAATATGATAAAGTAAACGCAGAGCAAAAACTATTTGGCCCGTTCGCTCTGCTGTTAAAGCACAAGGGTATCGGCAGTGGTGGGCACTTGGGCAATAACTGGTGACTTTTGTCACTAGTTACTGCAACTAGTTAAATTTTTAGTAACTGTAACTATAACTAAATTACTTTTCTGCAAAAGTAACGGGTTTCGTTACAAGTAACCACTTTAGAACTTTAAAAGCTACAGTTACTTTTAGTGGCATCTTCGATCGCAATCTTCATCTTCAATCTTCGATAAACGAAAAAAATTGTTCTAAAAAAAAAAAAAAATACGAGAAACAGCAACACCGACTTACTCTTAACACAAATTTGTTCTTTATAATTAATACAAGGGTAACCGAAGTTAGCCTACCAAAGTGCTCATTGGGCAGTCCACACTCTGATGTTTTAATTATTTGGGAACCCTTCTCATTATTCCATAATTCTAGCGAAAAGTGCGCAATGATCTTTCTCGGAAGTGTTTTTCACGTTTTACCCGAATATTAAAAAGAGTATTCCGATATTCTGGATTAACTCTCTTGGTTCCGACTTAAATCTCAATTTGTTATTCTCGATGATGACGAAACAATGAATTCAATTTCGATGACAATCACAAATCCAAATTACCTGATGGGCATCATTTCGCTTACGTTGGCAAATGATGTGTTTAAGAAATTTTTCCTTCATCTCTGTGAAACCTACCATTTCCACTGTAAACTTTCCGAAGGAACAACTAATACGGTTCGCAGGAAACGGTGAGCTGTATTACTTGTTATTCTCGATCTTTTACTTTTTCCCAAATGGCCAAATCCCTTCACTTCGGTGCCATTTTCCAGCTCTATTCACCTGATGAGCTCAAAATAAGAGCGAAACCGGGCGTGGATTGCTACACTGTTCCCTGCATTGCTATTTTTTGCGATGCTTCCTTGTCATCTTCCCTCTCCTAATTTTTAAGTCTTATATCCCGTTACTATCGAAACTGCGTTGCTTCATGCACTGACTGTAACTCTAATTGTGCATCGTGGGAAAGCAAGATATTCTCGCTTCGAGGATTTACGTGACGTATCATTATCACGGAATCGATGCAGAAGAGTCTATCTTGACCAAAAGTCTACCAAACTTGGGAACCTGGGCGCTCCTTAATTTGTTCTTTCCGAAGTTAGCCTACCAAAGTGGTCATTAGGCAGTCCACACTCTGATGTCTTAACACACACGCGTACTCATCTGACTGCAAAACAAATTTGCGCCCCTAGCAAAATTTACGATTCTAGAAAAAGATAGTACCAATACCACATTGTTACATAATCACAACACAACAGCAGGCGTCTTCATTGTAGTAAACAACACCATAGATTGCAAAATCTCGATTATGATGTCATAAATATGATAAAAGTGCTTAAAGTGGATATTATAGGTAAGAGGTTTCTAGAACGGGCATTAGCAACATACGGCCCGCGGGCCCCATACGGCTAACGATGCGGCCCGCCGGCATTTACAGAAATATAAACTCCTATCGCGAATCAAGCCGAAGACCTTTTATTTTTTATAGGACACCTGAGGACAAGTAGATCTTTTTTGCTCTTCACCACAGGGGTGTATTTAAGAGGGGGGGCATTGTGCCATGCCCCTCCCCCCTTTTGACTCTGCCTTTTAGTAAGAAAAGAACAAAATTAATGGTGCCGAGTGACTGAAATATGTCAGATTCTTTTGATGGTTTCTGTAGCTTATGGCCGGGGGCGGATCCAGGGGGCAGGATGACGGGTATGCATCCTCCCACCAGCCATTTTCAAAACTGCTTTTGATGCATACAATTTTTCCATAATTTCGAATCTCTTCGAAAGCGATAAGCCTTTACGCATTAAAAGCAGGCATAATCGAAAATGTGCGAACAAAATGCATCATATTTGGCGAAGCACTCAGAATTAGGGTCAAAAATTTTAAACAAAATTTGCGTGAAAGTTATTCAAAAAGCACTAAAATAGGCATAACTCCGTGTAAATTTTCAAAAAATATTTCGGGGTAGCATGCCCCGAGACCCCTCTAGAGCCTTTCTTGTTTCTCAATCAGCTATAAAGTAGTTCTGCCGAATAAAAAGACGATTAAAAAAGTGTCGAAATTATCATTATGGCTCCTCATCTAAAATTTCTCGCTACACCACTGCTTCTGCGATATTTTCGTTAGAAAACAGAACATTAATTGAGGACGTGTAGACCCTTTTTTTGCTTTTTTTCGGTAAAACACAGGACATCTGAGGACTATAGATCATTTTTTTTCTCTTCCAATCAGAGCGACCCTGACAACAGTTGTTGAAGATGTTGAACTCGATCCATCTAATAATCCGGCCCGGGAAGGACTTCGTTTTCTCACATATGGCCCGACGACTAAATAAGTTGCCCAATCCTGTTCTAGAAAGTTCTGATATATCAAATAATTCTAATCAAAATCTGCGATGGACAACGAAAAATTATAGGCAAGTAAGACGGATTTATCACAGGGTTATAAACTCAAAATATATCGCTTGATTAATAACGTGACAACTCCATAAATTTACCTTGATATTATTACTAATTATGGATTCAGGTTGAGAAACGAAAACGATAGAGGAAACGGAATACAATTTAGTTCTTGTTTATTTTTTAGAAAAACAAAGATAGATTCTGTTAACTGCAGATTAAATAAATTAATTTTAATAATCCTCAATGAGTAGCTTTTTGAACTCGTTTTTCAACTACAAATGTTTACACCCCTATTATACACGCACCATGGAGCTCGTACCTACATGCCTATTAAAAATAACTTGAGTTGTTTTAAAGGCTCTTGCTCAACAGAATTGTGTGGTGAAGGAGTGTGCGATGCTCACTGCCCATTCAGCGTCTTTTTTTCCTTAGTTTGTTTAGTTTATTTTTGTTTTTATTATTTTTTATTTTGTTTATATTTTATTTAATTTTTTTATTTTTGTTCATTTACATTTTTTATTTTTATTTGCGTTAGAAAACCGAATATTGTAAGAAGGTGATTGTAACAATCATGCTTTATTGATTTTAGACTGCCTGTATGCGTAATGTAGTAAATCCAACGTTTCCCAACCTTTTTTGGTCGCATACTATTTCTTCACGAGTGAAAGTCTTTACGGACTCAAGGTGCAACAATAAAGGCTATTCACACAAAGTCCGGTTAATGTTATATTTTAGCCTTAAGTTAATTGTAAACTGAAGCCGTTGATTGAAGAGATAAACACTATAGAATCTTAACAAAATAGTTTTATTTCCACATTTAAAAACTTCAAAGGGAACCTTGTTCCTGAACACCCATCACTAGCTTGTCAAAATTAGGGTATATTTTCGTCAATGTAGGCCTGCATCTAATGTCATCTTCTGGTTGAAGTTGGTTGCGGTGCTTAGTTTTGATCATAGCTACAATAGGGCTGAAAATCAAGCTTCGCAAAGATACGTAGTTAGAAAAGATAGAAGAGCTTATGATGCTTGACAACAAAGATCAGATAAGTTTAAGTTTGGTTCCTTTGATTGTACTTATGCCCAAAATTGAGTCAGAGAATCGTTTTTGAATTTTCTTCTTCGCAATTGTCGACTTTGCAGCTCAACCAGCTGTTCAGCAATGCAGTCCGTTTCTGGGTGAACTTGTAATGCTCACACCTCTAAAGGACATCGCTCCCAGTTAAACGTTCTGCTGTAATCATGAGAAGGAATATATAGATTCAACTTTGATAGACATGAAGAAAGATGTTTCACAAAAATCTGACAAATGCTGTGCATATTAAACTCTTCTTCCACAAATGCGTTCAAGGCCGGATATGCAGCTATCTTCCCATTTTCCATTCGATGCATATAGGCTACAATTCCATCCCATTTTTAAATGCAATAATATCTTCTGACACGTCCAAAAATATTTTGTCTTTTCCCTGCATAGAGGTGTTTAGCTGATTTAAATGGCTGAAAAAATTAGCCGAGAATAATAACATTGCAATCCATTCGTTGTCGCTAAATCGCTCTGAAAGTTCATACTTTTGTTCTTTTAAAAAAGCACCGACTTTATGTCGTAGGTTAGCTACTCTTTCTAGCCTTTTTCCTCGTGACAACCATCGATTGTTCAAATGATACAGAAGTCCACGGACTTCAGCTTCCATTTTATCACAAAACACTCAAAATAAACGAGTGCACTGAGAACGGGTTTTTATACAATTCACAACAGATACAAACTCAATAAACACTAAAGCCAGGTTTTCTTGAATATTTTTCGCTGCAATGTTTTCTCAATGAAGATAACAATGAACGATGAAAATGTCGTTGTTTTGTTTTTCACAAAGCTCATAAATCCTTTTCTGATACCCATCATGGATCGAGCAGCATCCGCACAAACAAACACATAATCAGTCCACAAAATCTGATGCTCTTTTCTTCACACGTGGTATTTTTGGAAAGCTGACGGCGAAAGAAAAATTCTTCCACATGGTGATTGGCAGCTCGGTATCATACAAACACCATAATCTAAACATCGTTTCCAACATTAGTTGTCTCGTCTAACTGCAAACTTAATTTTCCTCTTCGTTTTAAAAAGAAAATGTTTGACGGAGTAAAACAAAAAGACTATCGTGCACGTAGCATTCTTGATAAAGTGCGCCAAAAATTTTACGAAATAGAAGACGTATCAGCACTGGGGCGATTTTTGGTCACAAAAGTTACAATTTTTTGTTAGCTCCAATTAACGTAAAATGCGAGGAAACAAAATTTTACATGTGGGGGTTCAGTATTTATGAAATTATAAGGTTACAAAAAGTTACATTTCGTGTTTTCGGTCAAATTATATTTTTAAGGTAACAGTGTTTTTGTGCTATTTTAGCCCAATTTTCCAACTTTTATATTTTTTATTGCTTCAATTAGAACGAATTTATGCGTTATGTTCAAACATTTGAAGTCGCAATCACTTTTTTCAATCGAACATGTGAACAGGTAATTATGCACCGAGTGGCTACTAATGTCAAGAATATGGGGCGCCAACCGTTCACCCTGTTCGCAGTATGTTTTTTTGTATATTTATACCAACGCAAAAACATACTACCGAACGCAAAAGCAAATAAGCAAACGCAAAAATAAATGATCAAACGCAAAAATAAACAGTCAAACGCAAAAATAAATGATCAAACGCAAAAACAAAGAATCAAACGCAAAAATAAACACTCAAACGCAAAAATAAACAATCAAAACGTTTGTGTATTTGGTTCAGTCCCGTTTTTTTCCCTTCAAAAAGGCAAACGCAAAAATAAATAGTCAAACGCAAAATAAATAAGCAAAAAGATTGTACAGTTTTATATATTTAATGCTCGGTTGGTCAGTGGCCACGTGGTTTAGTTTATGTCGTGTTGCCATTTTTTGTTTTTGTTTAGTTTACGACCGTCGCACAATATATCTATACTACTAACAGTGGAACCATGTGGAACCACTCTCTGTACTCAGTCAGAGTCCGAAACGAAAATCAGAGCTTAGACGCTGTGTTGTCATTTTTTATTTTTGTTTTTAAATTTTTTTTCATGAAATTTACAAGGAGTTTCTAGTGTATTTGATTGCTGAATTAATTTGGCAATAAATGAGAAAAGTGAGAAGTTTTGGGGTGGGGTAAATGATAAAGTGACTATGGGGAGTACGGAGGGAAGGAGTATGGGGAAGAATGAGGAAGTATAAAGAATTTGGGGGAGTTTGGAGGAGTATGGATGGTGGAGGAATTGGGAAATTTTTAGTAATTTGGGGAGTTGGGACAAGTATGGGAGGAATATGGAAGGAGTGAGAAAGTGTGGAAGGAGATATGGAGAAATGTGTTGGGGTGTGGAGAAGTGTGGGGGGAGGAAAGGGGAGATGTGGGGGAGGTGAGGGGAAAATGGGTAGAAGATCTCATATCCCCTACATCTCCCCTCACTTCTCCCACACTCCAACACACTTCCCCACATCTCCCCCAACACCTCTTTTCACACCTCCCCCCACATTTTCCACTCATACCCCCTCACTTCCTCACTCCTTCCATATTCCCCCCATACTTGACCCAACCCCCTCAAACTACCAAAAATTTCCCTATTACCCCACCATCCATACTCCTCCAAATTCTTTATAACCCCCTATTCTTCCCCATTAATTAATCCAGCAATCAAGAGCCCAAGAAACTCCTTGTAAATTTCATAAAAAAAAATTTAAAAACAAAAATAAAAAATGACAACACAGCGTCTAAGCTCTGATTTTCATATCGTACTCTGACGGAGCACAAAAAGTGGTTCTACTGTTAGTAGTATAGATACACTGCGTGACGGTTGTAAAATAAACAAAAACAAAAAATGGCAACACGACATAAACTAAACCACGTGGCCACTGACCAACCAAGCATTAAATATATAAAACTGTACAATCTTTTTGCTTATTTATTTTGCGTTTGACTATTTATTTTTGCGTTTGCCTTTTTGAAGGGAAAAAAACGGGACTGAACCAAATACACAAACGTTTTGATTGTTTATTTTTGCGTTTGAGTGTTTATTTTTGCGTTTGATTCTTTGTTTTTGCGTTTGATCATTTATTTTTGCGTTTGATCATTTATTTTTTTGCTTATTTGCTTTTGCGTTCGGTTGTATGTTTTTGCGTTGGCATAAATATACAAAAAAACATACTGCGAATAGAGTGAACAGTTGGCGCTTCATACAAGAACGCAAGCTCACTTCGCACTCTTCTTTAATCACTGCTGAATTTTTACTTCAAAATAATTTGAAACTATTTTAAGGTTAATTCAGAAATGAAAAACAATTAGTAGTGCTTCTCCTGGCTGACGAACTGAATCATTTTAAATATCCCGTAAACAAATGAAACTGCTTCTTACAGTCATGATTGATGCTATTTGCATTATAGCGTAAAAAACATTGTCCTGTTCCTGCCTTTATGACACTGCCACGAAATGTAGTGCTTGACATTTGCTTGCCCATTGAGGACAATCCAACATGTGTTTTCGGTCAATTGCAGCAAATTAAGTTTCTGTGATTTTTCCTGTTAATATGAAGAATAAAGTGCCTTATCTAAAAATTGTTGATAATTATTACACGGTTTCTCTCTTCTGTAATGCTAAAATAGCAATCCTATCTTGATGCTTTCGTAACGATATTGACTATTCCCATGCTAGTGCTACAAGAACGCTAAGAAGACCGCTGAATATTACCATTGGCCATTTACATGTTATCTAGAAACAAAAAAAGCAATGAGTGAAGATGAAGGGCCCACAGGCTCTACAGTAAATGAACAGCCAAAAAGTGCATCAAAAAAAACAAAGGAGAAAATAACTGCTGAAGTAATTAGAAAAGAATTGGAAAAACAAGGAATAAACGATGACGTCGTTGAAGGCTGCTTTACGAGCAAGGATGAAGTGGCAATTGCATTAGGCCAAATAAGTCCAACCTTTATTGAAACATATCAACTCATCAACAATCTCAGCAGCAATAGATATTATCTACGAAAGCCTCATTTGAGCGATGCAAGCAATGAAGATTTAGAAAAGTTAAAGAATATGAGAAGAAGTTGTTCCACCGAAGAGACGCTTGCTTTTCTCAAGAAAGTACACACTTGGAGTAAATTAAGTTTTAAAAAGGTTGAAGACGAAAATGAAGAGTTTGTGAATCAACTAAAAGATAAATATTGTGTGAGTAGGTCTTTATGTCACGCTTCAGCGCAAGAGTTAATGAATGCAGGTGTACCTGAAAACATTGCAAATTCAGGGCAGCTACAGGAGCCATTTACACTATGGATAGACGTTGAAAAAGAATTAGATCCAAATTCCGAAGTTCTTTCTGAAACAACTAAAAAATTAAAAAGACGTTTTATCTTACTCAAAGACTTAAAGACTGCTATAAAAAATGCAAATGGAGACTTGCAAAGCATTGATCTTAAAATGACTGAGGAAATAGCAAAAAAAATTTCAAACAATACGGTAACTGAATGGGAACAGTTATACTCAGAAAAAGATCGTAAACTGCATGAAGTATTTAAAACACTGCAAAAGAATTATGCACTACGAAATGCTCATTACAACAACCTATGCGATTATGTGTTATCTTTTCAAAGTCTATCCATAATTCCTGAAGGACATTATAGCCCATATATATTGCAAGAAAACTTTAAGTCTTAGTAATAGTTTCTAGATTTGTTTCCCTATGGCTTTGGGGGTTCCGCTGGCACTTTATCTACATTTTGTTTCAAACTTTTGTGCTTTTGGCACTTTACTTTTGTTGTGAAGTTGCCCAATGAACCAAAAAAGCTCTATCAAGATTTTAAGGATAAAAATCATTGTTTATTTCACTGCATTTTTGTTCTTTCATAGTAAAAAAACAATGTAGGTGCTCTGACCAACTTACTAGGGAGTTGCCGACCTGTTTACCTGTCCTAAGACGAGCAGAGTTGCAGTTTCGATAACTTTTTAGTTCGAGTTCAGGATCAAGTTTTAAAAAAATTTTGCACCGTGAATAAACCAAAATTTTTCATAGCTTGAAGTTTTGACTTAGTTAATGCGAATCCATCCATGTCGTGATGGTATAGGCTCTTATCCTGGTGAGGTGTTTAGGAGGTTTTGATCAAAACTAAGTAACCGATATTGCATCCAAGCGCGTAAGATAAACCATTGGCGAGTTTCTTCAAGCAGTTTCCTCCTTCCGTATGCAAATTGCCATTGTCCACGTGATTGGTTATGTTACAGCGTAACATGTTACCAGTGGTGTAAACTTTCACTTGAGTAGATTACTTGAGTAGTTTTTTTCGGTGACGAGTACTTTTTTGAGTAGTTTGTTTTTGGCTACTTTTACGTTTACTTAAGTACTCTAAGTGTAAAGTAACTCTACTTGGGCAGTTTTATTTTAGAGAAGTACAAGTAGTTTACTATAGTGGCACCTGAATTGCTAGTCTCGCCTTGAAATCTCTCGTTGTGCCTAAAATTTGTATTTACACTCCAGTTCTCCAGCATTCAACTCCATAACACTCCGTCTCATCCTTGCCATAGAAACTTCACTCCATGCGATACGGTTTACGCTGTTGCCTTTGATGCTGAACGTCATGCAGGGAAGCTGTAAATACCAATTTTTAAGTCATTGGTTTAACCCTACTCTGAATCGAACCCCCAGTCTACCGTTCCAGAAGCAGACGTTTTATCCACTCGGCCATCTGGGCGGTAATAATTTCTTTTGGTTTACCATTTTGCCACCTTCAAAGCAGGCAAGTGTGTCGTTGACACTATAACGTTTGAGAACGCTACACTTTTGCTTGAGTAGTTTTTAAGTGACTGCTTTTACTTAAGTGCTTTTTTTAGTCAATGCTTTCTACTTTACTTCGAGTAGTTTTGCCGTCAGTAACAATACTCTTACTTCAATCAATGCGCTATAAGTTTAGTTGCATATTCATCCTCCTATCACGAGAAAGCGATCAATGCGCTATACGAGCTCGCTTAGGAGTTGCCAGCCATCTGTCTACCACACCAAGATGGGGGAATCCAGCTAAGTGCCTTTCCCAACGGCACAACAAGCAAACTTGCCGGCTTGTTCTTCACACTGTCCCTTTAATGCTGAGCGTCAAGCAGGGAAGCTGTGAATACCAAATTTAGAGTCATTGGTTTGACTCGACTCGGAATCAAACCCAAGTCTACAGCTCAAGAGACAGACGCTCCATACCACTCGGCCATTTGAGCTGTAAAAAGTCTGCAGTCTACAGCTCAAGAGACAGACGGTCCATACCACTTAATTACAGTTTCAAACTGTTTTTTACACCACTGCATGTTACAGTATAGTTGTTTTGGATTTTGTTTATCGCTTTTATCGTCTCATATAATTACAGTAGGCTATACAGTTTAGTTTATTCGTTTATTTAAAATTTATCTCCAACACGTACATAATGCACTTAAGTGATCGTCCATTGTCGTATTCTTTCAAATTCTTGTTTTGTATTATGCATGATTAGTGGTCAGCATAATACACTGTTCGTTTTATAACTTTGCGTTTTTCTTCAGTATGTAGTTACATGTTCATATTTGCTGATTAATTTACTTCAATATGTAGTTATATGTTCATATTTTCTGATTTAATTACTTCAATATGTAGTTACATGTTCATATTTGCTGATTTGATTACTTCGATATGTAGTTATGTTTATATTAGCTGCTTACTTAATTCCAAAGTGAGTTATGCGTGGCGCTCTGCTTCGGAGTTATGCGTGGCGCGATTTTACAACGACCATGATCGCAAGGTTAATGGTTCAACTACCAACCTGGTCTCGTTGTTGCGTCCTTGCACAAGATGCTTCACGATTATTGTCTCTGCGTAGTAGAGCGTCTTGAGCGATGTATTCTGTAATTAATTCCCTCATTCCCTCATAATTACTTACCTTTAAAAAAAAAGATTTCATAATAAAAAAAATGGAGCAGAAAATCTAAAAAAAACTTCAAAAATGGGGGTAGGTGGGGTCAGAAATATTTATTGGTGGGGGATATTTTTTTTTAAATTTTTAAAAATTGTTAGGCTATCAATATTATGATATACAGTGCATATTAAAAAGTTCATCTTTTGCGATAGCAGGTCAGAACATTTTTTTTTGTTCTAGCCCTAATGATCACATCGATTTACTGCAACTAAAAAAACATTTACTTTTAACTAAAGAAACCTGTCTAGCAGCCTAGTGCTGACAAGTAAACGGGTAGGTTTGTTTTTAGGAAACTCAATACCTGGGTATAGGGCAACTAAACAATCAGCTTAAAATACAGGTCGCCAGACATCATAAACAATTACGGTAAATAGTTACAGAAACGTAAAATGAAAATAATTAAATTGAATACAAATAACAGAGATAATAAAAACATGAAATTAGGAAATATGGAAAAATATAAACAACATCAAACACAGTCCGAATAACCAAATAAGTACCGGTATAATCACAGTACGAAGTATTGTAGATTATGAGATAAAAAAAAAAAACAGCTTTATTCTAGGCAACCTGTCGAGTTGGCCTGTTTTAGTAAGTTGACTACCTGGGACCTGGATATCGCAATATCACCATCACTAGTAACTACAGTTTTGACGGTTGAGTTACCGGTATCACAGTCCGTATACTTCCACTAGCAGTGGCGTAACAAGAGGGGGGCGTGGGGGGCGGCATTTTTGGATAAGCTTTATACAATTTTGTTTCCTAATTACTTTGAACAACCATTACTTATTTGCTATATCGCTTATTTGCTAATCGTAAATCATCTTACTGTGTTGAACAATGCCCAGGCGCGAGCCCGCCATCTCGTTTACGCTTCGGTGTATTCCCGCCAGTATAATAAAGATTTGATTTTAATGTTTATTATGTCACAATTGCGTACTGCTTTCTTTTTTCTTCATTGCATTATTTGAATCGCTGACATTCAGCATGAGCTGCGGAAATATTTTAGCATTGTCCATAGTGACTGCATCACCGCATGCCTTTTTGGATAAAAAAATGTGCTAAAATGAGTGTTTTTGTTATGTGAAAACCGTAAAAGTTCATTGGCGGCTGGGGGCTACACCCCCAGACCCCTTTGGCCTCCGTAGGCTGGAGGTTTCACCCCCAGACTACCGATTATGGTACCCCCTCCCCCCTTTGCCGAATCCTGATTGCCCCACTGATACTGCATAGGCCTATTATTTTTGCGTATTATTCTTGTGTTGATGGTACGGAAATGAAAGACACTAACTAACTAAGCCGGTTAATACACACTAGCATCTAAATCATTGCTGTCGTTTGCAGGTCCGCGCGCTTTTAATCGACGCATATTTTGTCTGGAGAATAGATGGCCGCAATTGAAGCTGATTAATGCTTAAAAAACTATTACTCATTTGGGGGCGGCAATTTCTTGAACCGCCCTGGGCGGCAGAACCTCTCGCTACGCCAATGTCCACTGGGCTATCTGACTTAATCTAGTCTCTACCGTATCAAGGATTTCCAAAAATAATTTAACACAGGATAAGTTTTTGGAACATCCTTTCCTTTTTGACTGCAACTGCGCAAACCCGCTTTCTGTTCTAACGACAGTTTGATTTATCTTTACACATCATGCTTAATTAGTATGGTTTTCTATGCATTTTACACGCGGTATATTTTATGTGTTTTTACAAAAAATAATATTACGTATGCAAGTTGCAAGCGTAAGGGCTTGTGGTCAATTTCTTGCTGGTGCTCTTTCCTTTTAAATTACGCTACTAATTTTTCACTGCGCAAAGTTTGCAAACCTTGACGTAGCTACTATATACGTACCACAAAAATTACAATTTCTTGGTTGAACAAAACGTGGAGGATTATTGTCGCATTGGTTGAGGTTATAAGCATATAACTATACAGCAGAATTTAATAATTGTGTTGTTGTACAGTACTTATATTTCTTTTTGTTTGTACTTCAGTATTTTGTCTTGTGTGCTCACTTCGGGGGTGAAAATAAATAAAGGTGAGGTCGCGAAAGGTGATGGCTGCAATTGTAGCAAGCTGGTGGCACTAAAACGAAAAATGCTGTGTTTGATTTTCCCATTTACTTATTGTAATTAAGTTGCTTGAACTATAGTATTGTACGTTATTACTTGTCACTCCTGTGATATTATTTGAGTTTTTATTTTAGGTGATCTTCATAAAATCTTAGTTTAGCCTGTCCTTTCTGATATATTGCCAAGTTAACGAAGAAAACTCTACTTAAGCTGAAAAAACACTGGTATATTGTCTTATTGATCATCCTGCTGCGGTACATGACCACAAATGAGCCAGTCAATAATCAAAACAAAAATTAATAAAAAAAAAGAGCAGTTCTAGCGCTCCTTTGAATCAAACTCAAGACAGTTTTCAAAACGAAGAACCCGAGAGTCAGAAATCTTCTCCAAAGCTCAGTAGTGCGAAATCAGGTAAACAATCTGCGATTGTTGGCAAAGGAATGGTTAACTCTTCCACAAGTTCGACACCAAAAACAAAGCCTTGCAAGGAAAGTAATAGCACAGCAACACAAAGAAGTTCTGCAGAGGAAACTTCTACAGCACCTAATGAGAATTCTTATCAAGAAACTAATGAGAATTCTAATCAAAAAACAAGCAATAAAGAGAACGTGCAAAGTAACGAAGATTTGGAAATCGTATTGCAAAGGCTGCGTGTGGTGTTAAGTGATACCATTAGCCCACTTTTATCAGTTGAAAAACCCCGCCATGAATCATTGTTCCTGTTACACGTAAATATTAACAGCTTAAAAACAAACTTTGAAAAACTTAAAAATTTGATCCGGGCATTTACCAAAAAGTCTCCTGATGTAATTTGCGTGTCTGAAATAAACAAACCCGACAAAGAGAAAGTAAAATTAGACGGCTATGATTACTATGAAAACCCCGCAACAAGTGAGCTTAAAAAAGGAGGCGTGGCAATTTATGTTCAGAACAAGACGTGTGTAGGATCACGCCCAGCGAATCCTACATCAGCTGATCGCGTCCTACGCAAACAAGCTGCCAGCGGCTCCTCACTATTATGCGTCCTGCCTACTACCTGCGGAGAGCAGAAAGGGGAAGAGGGAATGATGTTTAATTTACGAAAAGAGGATTACAAAAAAACTAAACGCCACGTACGCCCGCGCCTGCCCAACACGAATGAGCAGTACAGCCACAATGCCCTATAACAAGTAATGGCAGAAACGATAAAAGATTTCTAGGAGCTCGAATCTAAACAAGCATGCAAAAATAAATCATTAGAAGAGATACCAAACCTTTGACTACCTGATAGTTAATTCTTACTCACCAAGTAAAACTTTGTAACTAGACGCTGTTAGCTCTGTACCTTCTTAGCGAAAAAAGACCGAAGCATGGCCAGCGGCGGCTTATATAGGGACCGAAGTAGGTCAACCGTGATAACTATAGCCGTTGAAACACTAGGGGCGCACAAGCAATTTAAGCGGCATGAATAATAATAATTTGGTTGTAACAACGTGTAAGAGTAAAGAAGTGTGTCATTATGAAATTCACGATTGCGAAACGATTTGGGTGAAAGTGAGAACCATTGAGAGAGAAATTGTGGTTGGTTGTGTGTATAGGCACCCAAAATTTGACCATTTTGACACTTTCGAAAATAAACTAAAGGAAAAAATCTTAGAAATAGGAAAACACAAGGAAAATATAGAAAATAAAGCAAGAAATTACAAGGAAGATGAGAAAACATTATACATTTTAGGTGACTTCAATATCGATATGCTGGCAAACTCAAAGAATAAAAAAAAACGGAACAAGCACTGCGCTTTGATAAAAAGCTTAGAGTTTAAATTGTTAATCACAGGCCCGACAAGACATGTGGCGAACCACAAACCATCTTTGATTGATCACATTTATACCAATTACTCCAACACCAAACACATAACAGCAGGTATTGTAATTGCACACAAAAAAGATGTGTCAGACCATTTTCCAATTTATTGCGTAATTCCTCTGAATTCTGACAGTCCAACATCAACCGATCAAAAAAAATCACGGTCCTTGTCAGTTTAAACTAACGATTCCTGATCTTGAGGCACTAAATATTGCATAGGATAACTTCTAACCACAAACGCAGCAGTCTAAAAGGTGTGTTTAAACTACATACGATAGTTCTACGGTTTTTCATACGCAAAGTGACGGAGGCCACATAGGTTATGACGGTTATGAAAGGTTATGACGTAAAACTACGCCAATTTGCATGGCATTCTAGGAAAATATGTGAGGTACCTCGTATATGCAAAACAATCGGGATAATAGGCAAAACCGGTGTGGGGTTCAAACTCAGTGAAGATGTTTCTGTCGCACAAAAAAACTTGGATAAATATCTAATTTAATGCAAACCGACCTTAACTCTCATTAAATGGCAGCAAGTTTATAAGTATTTCTATTTAAAAAAATAATGAAATAAGAGGAGCCGATGTAAGTCTATGTATATGAAGTCTATATATATATATGTAAGTCTATATATATGATACATCTATCCAGTTGTATTTAAGAAAAGTGATTTTTGTCTGGACATGAGAACAGTATTAAATGCTAAATTTGCGGAAATGTTGAAAGTTTCTTCTGCTTATCGCAGACAAAGTTTTGTCGTATGGTTATATTATTACTTATTTTTTTGAAATAGTTTTGTCATGAAAGATTTTTGATGTGAATGATCAAATTCGCGGACACTTTGTTGTGATAGAAAAAGAACTGTCCGGATTATAGGCTTTACTGGTTAATAAATCTACGGACCGAACAGGGAAAGCTTTATTAGAACGCTGCATCATACAAAAGTTTGAGAATCACTGGTTTAAACTGTGTTTAAATTTTTAGATTACTGCGTTATTATCGTGTTGTCATTTTTTTGTAAATTGTTTTACTTGTTTGCTTTAGTATAATTGATAGTTTTTGTAGCTCGATTTATGGCATGATTTGACTTACCATTGTTGTGTTTATAGACTTTAGGCTTGCGATGTGGTTATCATAATTTCGTATATAACTCTATGCGTGTAACACTATATGACGTGATGAACAGTATTATTCTCGTTTAATATGTATTGTACAGGTGGTAGTGTTTTTGAATTAATAATTTCCATGTCGTTTTAGCGTCCGGATTGATTGTTTTTTTCGTTGATTGTCATGGATATTTTTGACATCTGCTTTTTGATAAAAACGGTGTTTACTGTACAAATATATCATGTTATATTTATGAAGTATGCGTTGGAGCCAAGTTTTTTGATAAAAACCAACTGAACCATGGTGCTAAAAATTTTCGAGGTATAATCTATAAAAAAAAAACACAACTTTTCAATGATGAATAGGCTACCAATGCTTTCCATTCGCGTTTAGCTCCTTCAAAACAAAACTTGCACGATGAATTCCAATTTAGCACAAAAAAATATTTATGCCTAAACTAACATAATACTCAATAAGATCGCAAAGAGTGACACGAAACTCGAACTCGAGTTGTGAAACTATAGACAGAAATCACTCTTTGTTTTGAGATTGCCTTATGCTTGGGTATTTACTGTATCAGTTAAAAACAACAACTGCCAAAATCAGTAGATATCAATTAAAATCAAAGTCTTTATATTTGGCTGGTTCGCCGTCGCAGAGTTCTGGATGTACCGGCTTTTTCACGCTCAAACCCGCCCCGAACTAGAAGCTGATTTGAAACCTAAACAGGCCCCAAAAACCTGAAAGACAAATTCGGTCAATTTCGTATTTCCTGAAATAAACTTTGGCGTTTGAACAAAGTACGCCGCCATGATAAGAGGCAATATAATAAACTTATAAACACGCAAGCAGCTTGGCTTCACTACAGCGCATGGCGCTAAAAATAGGAGGTCGTTTCTTCAAAGTGGGCCCGAATTAAGCCCGAAGTTTTTCTCCAACTCAATCCGAAAATCCCTGTCCGACTCAACGCGTTCGGATCATGTTTATGATTTTCGCCATGAAATTAGTATTCACAACTTGGCATGCGCTTAACACAAGTGAGAAGTTTTTATAATGGGCTAACACGTAATCAAAATTACTGTACCATGAAATGCGGTTAGCTCTGCCATGAATCGAACCTGTCACGCAGAATCTGTGCCCTTCGTGCAATGCCGCGTGGTAATATCGTTGACTAGAGCAGCGGTAAAATTGCAGTCGCATTTACTAAACCCAGCTCTTGTTCAAAATATGCGATCAAATTGCCTCCTCCAGTAGGCCTATTTCATTTCGGAATTTTGTGCTTCTGATCATGTTGGTTACCATGGTAACCATCGCGTCTTCGACGGTGTGTTAAAGATATTCAACCTTTTCTGTGCTTTGAATTTTTCAACAAATTTTAAACAGTTGCTTCGCAAAGAAGGCAACAAGAATTTTCTTAAGAAGGGTTGACTCAGCCAAAAAAACTAACGATTAAAATTTTATAAACGTTACGTTTTGGAGCACTTACAATTACATACAGTATGATTATAAATTTTTGTTGTGGAGCGAGTCATGGGGCGGTATACTGCTCAACTTTTGTTGCACTTACGCAATGCGTTAAGTTCTGGACAATAAGTGTGCTCTGGACAATAAAATAGCAAAGTCTTCAAAGAAGTATAAGATGAGTTGATTTTTTGAAAATATTACTTTCCTTACAGTGTTTCATACATCTGTCGTAGCAGTACGCCTAGTACAAACGTAGTACGCTAATTGATTCAGTGCACAGAAATGACCAATTGACTATGTTGCGTTTTGGGCTCTATATCACCTTTGGTGCTGCTTTGTATTTGTGGTCGTTTCCTACAAGCTTTTGCTGGATTTGGAAAAAGGGTACCCCATAATTAAATTTGCCTAGTGTCTCACTAACCGTTGATCTGCCCTTTACTGATGGGTGACGATACTTATTAAAAGTTTTATAAAAACAATTAACATAAAACTTTATTGCAATAAGACTTTTAATCTTATAGTAATTTATACTAGGCAATTATGTTAAATATTCATGCTTTTAGTTATGTAATGGCCAGAAATAAAAAGTACAGTAGGTTTTACAGTCTTACTCAATATTAAAAGACGAACGGAGCTTTGTCAAATATAAAAATTCAAGACGCTGCACGGAAATCTTTAGAATTTTTGACAAACTTTTTGATGAAGCAAAAAATGAGCTACGAGAAGATAACCTTTTCGCTTTGCGTTTGATGAAAATCAATTTAAATCATGTCACCTTTAGATCGAATGTATTCACTACCGGTACACCTTTTACTGTAGATAAAGGACTATTTACAGGTATAAAGGCATACTTTGGCGGAAAAAAATACAAGGACAATTTTTCGTAGGAAAATTATCAAAAATCGGTATGCGAGTATCGTTATCGTCGTTACTTTTTAAAAAATGTACCGTTGTTGGTAAGCCAACCGTCGTCACTTTTTTTCAAAATATTGGTGTCGATATCGTACAGAGTAACATAATTAACGGTATGGCAGCTCTGGAAGTAACATAGTTATCGGTATGGTAAATAAGCGTTAGTGGAAAATATAATGTGTAAGTGGAAAACAAAATACGCTAGTGAGAAATGAACGCTAACTGTCTGGTACTTATCATTTAGTTCAGGTTCCCAATTTTTAAATATATTGAGTTTCAATATTTTACTTTGCCAGTGCCGGTAGTATGGTTAACCTAAGGGCATGCTCCCCCGCAAAAGCTTGTACTCGCAGTTTTAATGTTTTTTGAAAATCTTTTATTCGTTAAAATCTGTAGACCAAATTGTGATACCACATTAACAAATTTGTTTTCATGTTTTTCTGCTGAAATTAAAATTGACGGAACAAATCAAAACCGCACTGTGTCTAAATATTCGCCATACATGTCAGCTTTCTTTGGCATGCAGTGGTCAAACACTTCACTCTCGGTGCGGAAGGTCTGGAGATCGATTTCCGGGCAGGTAAAATCAAACACTGTGTCGCCAGTGGCTCGCCACTGCTGCGAAGTTTCTTTGGGAGCAGTGTTGCTCAAGCACTAAGCCGTAGAGATGAGCCCCACCACTGACACCAGGGCATCACTTGTTACACCCTTCAGTGTGATGGTGCGAGTAAAAAGAAGTTGTAGTTTTTATGGCCAAGCGTTTATATGAAGTTGAAATAGGACACTTATTGACTGAACTGAGCATTTGTCATCAATCACAGCAAAATAAAAATCAAAGGATAAACAAAATTGAACTGACACCAAAGAAAAAAAAATAGAGCCCACTTGATGTAATGATATAAAGAAAAAATTACCGGCACCTTCCAAAGTGGCGCCAGCGGTGTGGTGCATGGTTAGTAGGCTACATGGGGGTGGGACTAACGCTTATAGCAATGATTTGTAACCAAGGTTCGTTCGAACCCTTGGGGTTCGACGGAGTTATCTCAGGGGTTCGGAGAAAGCTTTCCAAAATTTGATATACTGCAAGGAACTATAAAATTTCCTTTGACGTTCTCACATCATTTGTAACCACTTATTTATGCGAGCGTGCGTTTTTTAGTCTGGTGGAAGTCAAAATATAAAAAAACGAAACAGGCTTGCATGGAAAAATGACTTGAAACATGCTTTTTCCGAAACAAAGCCTCGAATTTCTCAGTCGATTCCTGAAAAACAAAAAAAAAAAAAAAAAAACAGAGAGCACGTTGATTTTATAAAGTGTTTATTCGTGATATGATTAAATGTGGTTGGTTTTTAGTTACATGAGTGAGAAAAAATTAGGGGTGCAATAAAATAGCGCAGAATAACGTGGGGTTGGCAAGCGAACAAAGGCTAAGAACCACTGACTTGTTTGGCGACGAATAAAGAACATATTTAATAAAACCATTCTGATATTTATGCATCGAGTAATTCGTATAGCCTACCTGCACGTCACAGGTCCAAGCTCGGAGAATTTCGTTCATAGTGTAACTTTACCAATCAATTAGCAAGTTTTGCATCAAAGCTAATTGAAACGCCTAATATTTTTGCAGCATAGTTAGTAGCAGTGTGTGGACAATTCTTCTTATTCTTCATTCTATGACCTGATTCCAAGCTTATTCTTCATTCTATGATGTCCTCAATTTCAGTACTTACAGTTACGGTATAGGTTAAAAAAGTAAAAGCTCCAATTTTAAAAAGTTATTTCAAGAATCAGCCGACCAGATGGTGTAGTGATGAAAGAAATCGCTGTCGACAAGGGAGGTCTTGTGTTCATCTCCCGGGCTGGTCAAATAACTACTTTACCAGTATTGAGAATCGAACTAGGGATTCAAGCATTTACACTTTCAGTAAAATTTATGTAATCAGGAAAGTATCTTTACATCATTTAATAAACAGCCCAAAGAGCGGATCCGGAACGAGACTTCAAAAGAGCTCATGTTCCTAAATTTTTAGTTATGCGTATTAAAGCGTTGGCAGGCCTACTTCGATACTTTAAGAAATACAAAACGCAAGATAAGCATTTTTGATTCCCCTCTCCCCCTCAAAATTCTCCGGTTATGCCCCTGTCTGAGCCAATCCATGCAGTCATTTTTTATTGTTATCTCGATTTTTTTTTTTTTTTTCAATAATACTGGCGATATTCTCGAACATTCACTGGCAAAATATCCCCTTCCCAAACTAAGTTGAATCAAAGTCAGCTGCAAAGTTTTGGTCGTTTGTAGCCCAAATCCACTTAAAAAGTAGCAAATTGCCATAAAAAGGAACACAAAATAATTTTTTAACGAAACAATTAAACGCACGTGCTCCGCTTAACAGCTCAGATGGCAGAGTGGAGAGAGCGTCCACGTTTGGAGCTGTAGACTCGGGTTTGATTCCGAGTCGGGTCAAACCAATGATTTTCAAATTGGTATTCACAGCTTCCCTGCTTAAAGCTCAGTATTGAAGAAACAATGTGGTGAACAAGCCGGCAAGTTTGCTTGTTGTGCCGTTGGGAACGGCACTTAGCGGGATTCCCGCATCTTGGTGTGGTAGACAGATGACTGGCAACTCCTAAGCGAGCTCGCTATAGCGCTATAATCGCTTTCTCATGATAAGAGGATAAATGTGCAACTACATGTAAATACAAAAAACTAAATGCTTACAAATAACTATATCTGAAACAAAAAGAGAAGTAAATTACATTAATCTCCAGCTCATGGGCTGACTAAGTTAACTGCAAGGAAGCGAAGAGATTGAGAATCACTGCAAATTTGAAATATTATCATCTACTACACGTGTATTTTAAATACACTATTAAAATACACTACTAAAGAATAATCTTCTTATGGCGTCACACTATTGAGCATTCCAAATATAACAACCAACAAATAGTTTTATCTGAATATATCAAATCAAATCTTCATTATACTCGTCGTATTACGTGTAACGAGTTACGGCGCTCATCTCCGCGGCTTAGCGCCTAGGCAACACAGCTCCGAAGAAACGTCGCAGCGGTGGCGAGTCGTTGGCGACGCTGTGCCGATTTGACCGGCCCGGGAATCGAACACCAGACCTCCCGCACCGATAGCGTGCGCTTAGCAACTGAGCTAACGGCCGGTTTTATCTAAATTTATTGTTAAGCAAAAGACTATCTTTTATCTTGCTTTCGGAAAACCAAACAAAAGAATCTACCGTGTACGAAGAAAAGTTATTCATAAAAAGCAAGGTAACTCTGGAATCAAAATTAGCCCAAAACAATTTAAAAAAGTAGCCCAAAAAGTAGCAAGCCGCAAGTTTTAAAATTTAGGCGCAGGAACGCTTCAAAATTAGCCCAATTTGCGACTTTTAGCCCAATCTGGCAACACTGGTCAGCTGTGTATTAATTAATTATTTTTTCCTGTTTCAGCTTTAGTCAGTAAAGTGGCATAACTTGTTCTGTCCACCGTTAAGCAAACACTTTTAACTTGACCACGCAGAACTGCGAAAGATAGCATCTAACATACGTATTTTCTGCGTCTAGTATCCATATACAAGCGACTACCATCAACGACCATCAGATGTCTGGCTATGTACTAGGCGTACCTCATGAAATCCCTAGACAGAGGCTGATGTCTCGAAAGCACTTTTCCGCCATGCAGCCAATTGGATCGCCTCCAGCGAACTTGGATGCGTAATGGTAGTGAGCTTCCCATCCTCCTCAGTTTGGTGTGTGCTTACTGCCATGACGTCCATGCTCCTGCTGACGCGTCCCTTCCTCGAAAACTTCGAAAATTTACCGCTATTGATCTTGTGTTGTTTTGTGTATGCACATATGTTGTTTCTCAGGCAAGAATAAAGTTATCCATCTACATGAAAATTTGGGTACCTCTCAATCGCCTCAAATCTGGTGCTGGAGGCTTTGCTTCCAGTATGCTCCGTTAGGGTATCCGTGACAACGATTGGCGGGGCTTATCTCCGCGACTTAGCGCTTGGACAACAAGTTCCCAAGAACTATCATATCTGTGGCGAGTCGTTGGCGACAGTGCGTTCAATTTATTGCCTTGGTAATCGAACCCAGACCTCCGCACCGACAACGTTGTTTTTAACCACAACGCAAACCGGTTGGTTATCCCCCAGTTACTGGTCGGTGCAGGCGTGGGTTTAAATCCTACTCGTAATCAAATTTTTCTGATTACGTTTAAATCAGCCTAAGATCTTCGAGGGTTAGATTCAAATTGTATTATGAAGTAAAATTCTTTATACTGATTGATAAACTTAAATCATTTGCTTGCCTCGCAGCTAGACCGGATACACTTCGGTACAAGCCGTCATTGATCATATTGGATTTTTAAATATGATGAAAATTTGATTAGGGCACAGAAAATTCACCACCACCTTAGGTGAGCAGAACAAGGAGAGTATTTTTTCACTTTATGCAACAATACCTCGCGTTTTTTTTTTTTTTTTTTTTGTTTGAAAAAACAAGAGACCATTTGTGATTTTAAAGAAAGCGATTTTTTACAGTGATAGGTGTGGTAAAGTTTGTTAGCTCAGCGCGTTATCTGGTTTAGTTCGTCAATGTTCTTTTCTCTAAAAACTGCTGGAACTCGCGTCTTTGCGCAAAATCACAATGACGTCAGCATGCTTTTCACAACCTCTCTGCTTTATCGAGATGCAACTGCTTATTTCTCTCTTCTAGTAGTACAGTATAATCTGTAGTACAGAGGTAGAATGGAGTGTATCACTTGTGCTAAGTGTTAAGTATTTTGCATGTGCCCAGTTTTATCTTTTGGCTTAGATCTTTAGTTGATTAATATTGTGTTATATTATCGATCATGTTAAGTTCTCAGTAAATTAAAACCTAGAGTCATTGATATTGTTTATCTAGATTCTGTCAAAGGTCACGACTATAGGCGTCATTGTCAAAGTGTTTTATATCTGTAAATCTTCGCTTGAAAAAGTTAATAAATTGTAACTACGGAATACAATTTATATGTGACGAAAATAGATTAAGGAGGAAAAATAAAGCCATGATAAATCCCAAAACTGGACGTTTCGACAACATGGATTCAGCTGTCATCATCAGTAAATGCAAACGAAGGATCAGTACAAAACTGAAAGTTTGTACGTAATATAGCACAAAGTACGAAATATAGTGTAGCTACTGACAATACAATTTGCGTAATCATTTTTATTGTTTTGCATAATTACGTCACAATAACGAAGCAAACGATGATGCAAGATATAGGAAACAACCTGACCTGCATGTACTGTAATCAAATCAATCAAATCAAATTTATTCATGTACAAATTTCCACTACAATCATCAATAAAAGTAACAGTACAGCAATACAGAAATGTGTACATAGGAGGACAGCAAAGAGAGCGAAGTGCATCTAAGTCGCTGCCACCTGAAGTACATAACCATACTTGCAGCGAGCGTAAAAGTGGAATTAAAACAAAAATGAAATTAATGCATAAAGTGATAACCTTGTCCCTGCAGACTGTAGTAATGCCATAATTTAAAAGTCTTAAATTTAGGCATCCTACCTATTGATCATTATCATGCGTGAGGATAAATTATTGTGCACACAAACATTCATATTAACACTGGTTTAGTAAGGTATCCCAACCGAAACACATGGGAAATTTCAAACATCGAAAATCGATAACATGTAAAATATTATCAGAAAGAACTGGTGGACATAGTTTGTTATCAATTGTTATTGATATTATTTGGGGAATATTTGGTACCGGTAATTAACATTTGTTTGATTTCACGTTTGAAACAGCTAAAACTCAGATTCTTCGGAAAACAATTTATGGAATTTTTGAATACTTTAATTACAAAATAAGAGCCAGTAATATTTAAAACATTTAAAATTTCCAATATGCTCCGTTGGGATATTCGTGATAACGATTGGCGAGGCTCATCTACGCGGCTTAGCGCTTGGACAACACGGTTTCAAAGAATCAACATATCGGTGGCGACTCGTTGGCGACAGTGAGTTCAGTTTTACTGACCTGGTAATCGAACCCCAGACCTACTGCACCGATAACGTTGTTTTAAGCTATAACATCAACCGGTCGGTTATCCCCCCAAAAATAGAAACAATGGATTTTTAATTCTGGTCAGTCACTGGTCGGTGCTGACGTGGGTTCGAATCCCACTCGTGATCAAATTTTCTGATTACGTTTAATTTAGCCTAAGATCTTGGAGGGTTAGATTCAAATTGTATTCATTAAGTAAAATTCTTTATATTAATTTATAAGCTTGAATTACTCGCTTGCTTAATAACTGGACTGGATACACGTCGGTACAAGCTTTCATTGATCGTTGAATTTTTAATTATGATGAAAATTTGATTAAGACACAGAAAATCCACCACCACCTCAGGTGAGCGGAACAAGGGGTTGTATTTGTCATTTTATAGGAAATTACCTTGCATTCATAATATTTTTTGTTTGAAAAAATTATAGATGATTTTTGATTTGAAAGAAAGCGCTTTTTACAGTGAAGGGTGCAATTATCAAAGTGTTTTTTATACCTGTAAATTTTCACTTAAAGAAGCTAATAAGTTTACAGCCGTGGTCCATCGATGACAATAAATATGGGACGAAAATGACTTAAGGAAGAAAAGTGAAACCGCAATTATTCTCATAACTGGACGTTTTGACATCATAGATCCAGCTGTCATCATCAGTAAGCAAGAGAGTACAAAACTAAAAGTTTGTACGGAATACACTACGAAGTACGAAATGTAGCTACTGACAATACAAATTATTTGCATAGCCATTTTTAGTTGTTTGCATGATCACGTCACAATGACGAAGCAAACTTGAAAAACGATAATGCAACATACAGAAAGCTACCAGACAGCACCTAAAATCTACGAATTTGAAACTCTACACCAGCAATTCTTAACCGGAGAGGCAAGCCGTGTTAACCCATTATAAAAACTTCTCTCTTGTGTTAAGCGCAACGTGTCGGAAGTTGTGAATATTAATTTAAAGTCATAAACGTGATGTGACCGCGTGGAGTCGGACCGAGATTTTCAGTTTAAGTTGGAGAAAATTTTCGGACTTCATTTGGGCCCATTTTGAAGCCAAGAAATAAACGACCTCCTATTTTCAGCGCCATGCAATGTAAGTAAGTAATGTTTATTCGGCCTTATTCACGCGAGAAAAACATGTGCACAAGTAAAAACTTCCTGGATATACTACTACGGTAGTACGCAAAATCAATCAATAAATTAAAACTTTATTCTAAGATCGATTTTGACCAAGGTGGGTCATTCCCAGTTAGTCTGCAAAATAATAAACGCTCTATTTACGCTCGAAAACTGCATCTAAAATACACACGAAATGGGCATGCACAAACTAAACTTTGAATAAAACCGATAGGAACCACAATGCATTTAAAGATAAAACTTTCACGCTTAAACAGTCAAACTTTCACGATTAAAATGAATCTTAATCGCAGAAAATATGGTATTTACGGCGCAATGTGTCTCTTATGTGGTCAATTCTACGTTGACCAGACCATAAATATATGGAAAACCAGAGGATTGACCCTAATAAGTAACCATCACCAAATATCTAATTTTGCCAAAGGTGGTTTACAAAATTATGGTTGTTCCTATAACTATATCGTCGTGCACACATAACAACATTGAACGAATATTTTTCAAATTTATTTGGGGTTCTAGATGGGAAAGAATAAGCAGACTAAGGCTGTGTGTTTCTTTGGTGGAAGGAGGGACAAACATGATTGATCTAAATTCTCTTGCACTTGCTTTGAGATAAAAAAGAGCAAAGTGTCTTCTTAATGTGAACTATGCGGCACCCTGGAAAGAAGTTGAAACGTTATTTCTAAGCATCAATTCCATTTGGTGTCTTTTTCTGACCAACCTGAAAGCAAACCACAAAATGCTAAATAAACTTATTCCTTGTCGAGCTTCACGAGCAGCACTGAGTGCATGACTTCAGTGAAGTTAAGCGTAGACTTACGACAGAGCAAACGCAAACACTTTGAACCACTATTTACTATGGCTGAATAAATCAGTTTTGTATTACAAGCGCCAACCTTTACTTGAACAAGAATTTGTAGATGCTGGAATTATTTACCTTCTTCAGTTAGTCGGTCCAAATAATGATTTTTTGCCATACGATGAATTAGCAAATAAACACAAACTAGTGCCCAATAACGTTTCTTTCATCAATTTCATTAAAATGAAAGCAGCAATTTCTCATTTTTGGGAAACTAATTTAAATACTTATTGTCAAGAAGATATGCCGTTGTCGGTGAAAGATCTTCATGAAATACGTTTTCCTGAAGGCTGGACCACTCAATCGGCGTATTAATCTTTTTCAACGGCAAAAATGCAGTTGCCGCTGAAACAACAAAACAGTTAGCAAAGAGACTTGGGAGTTACAATAACAAAAAACGACTGGAAGGCGGTATACAAGATTAATTTCTTGTCAACTAAAGAATCAAAATTTCAAGTAAAATTAAACTTTCGAGCGATTGACACGAATAAACAACGTCATGGTTTGGGTTAGATTGAGCATGGTACCCATGGTTTTTGCAACACCGAAACTGAAACTTTAATGATATATCATTTACCAGGGTAAATGCAGGGGTGTAGGGGCCAAATTTGGTAGAATATCTAGTTACTATTAGTGAAGTAAAACATACTGAACGAAAAATTGCAGAACGACATAATAATTTAAAAAAATTTCACAATAAATGGAAGTATCTTAGTAGAATGTAAAATGGTGCAGGCTAGGGGTGTCCATCTCAAACTCCCAAACGTGCCAATTTTTGTTTCTTAAAACGCTTGACAAACTATCATTAAGTTAATAATTTTTCTGTTTTAAAACCATGTTGCTTAGAAAGAACTAAACATTCACAAAAATACGAAAAGAAAAATCAGTTACAGTAGTTTGACTTTCATCAACAACACGATTAACGAAAGCTCTTTTTGCAAGCATTTGTTCTGAGCCAACTAGTAAAATTGACCTTCAACGGCGCAATGGCAATACGCATTATTGCATCGAATAAGTGCCAGTCTGTTAGCTGACTTCACACTTTGGATTCATTAAATTTCATGACAAAAAGTCCTTGTTTACAAAGGACGGTTTGTGCTTCCAAATGAAGCTAACCAGAAACGAGCGTTTTTCAAAAGCACTGGATATGTTTCCTCCTGCAACTGAAAATAAAACTAAATATAGTACAGAATCAATTCAGAAAATGCGTTCAAAAATACGAAATACATTTTAAGCTTTCGTAATTCAACTTTTTTCGCATGAAAATATTTTATTTATGACAGAACATTCGCGGCCCATCTGAAGGACCATCGCGGCCCATCAGTTAAGAAGAGCTGTTATACAGTAAACCATATTTTGTAGCTGACGCAAAACTAGTTTTTGGTCTAGCAGATATCTCAGCTTCACACATCATACGTCTTGAATCAGGATAGACGAACAAACACTGAGATAATCGGAGACTAATTTTATTAGTACGATACTGCAGCGATTAAGTACATAACGATACTTAAAATTGCATTGTAGCATGTTTATAAAATATGGCAGGAGCTCGCGTGCCACTTTCAATGTTGTCGCGTGCCACATTTGGCGCGCGTGCCACGTGTTGGACACCCCTGGTGTAGGCCTATAGGTTGATATATGTGCATATTTTGCTTTTGAATATTTTCAACCAAAGTCTGGTGATATTAATGTGCTGTAGGCTATCAATCACAATAATACTATTTACTTGATGTTTAATTATGTTAACTGCCTCATCTTTTCGTACGTGTTTTTGTTGACCGATTAAATATAGCAAAAAAAATCAATAGGTTTTCCAAGCGATGGGCTGGACATCGTGCCTCTTGAAGAGCTTGCATTAACTCGGAGAGAGTAAATTAACTTCAACAGCGGATGACAGCTCGACTCTCTATACGCACATGATCAAACATCACAACGTACTCCGTAAAGCTGCCACACTCCCGGACTTATTTGAAGTGATTTTTTTACAGCAACCCAAAAACAAACAAAACCTAGACCTTTATGAAATCCAATGGATTTATAAACTATGAATGCTTAAATTAATGTGGCTAAAGGAATTCTACCCAAATATAAACAAGGTTTCTTGGTTTGTGTGGTGTCTACTCCGCTTTTCAACCTTGTGCTTCCCTTGATTGATTTTATCTTTAGATGCATTGTGGTTCCTAACGGTTTTATTTAAAGTTTAGTTTGTGCATGCCCATTACGTGTGTATTTTAGATGCAGTTTTCGAGCGTAAATAGAGCGTTTGTTATTTTGCAAACTAACTGGGGATGACCCACCTGGATCGAAATCGATTTTAGATTTTGGAATTTTTGCAATAAAGTTTTGAATTATTGACTGATTTTGCGTACTGCAGTAAGAGTATATCCAGGAGGTCTATAGATTCGAACATGCAAAATCGTCAGACGATCAACCTCTGTTTTGTTGGCAAGATATTTCTTTTCTTAACTATGGTTTCGATCGCACAAGAAAAAACAATAAAACATTGAACGTCATTTGTGAACTGACGATCGCGGGGCGACCATTAAGGATTCTACTAGACGCTTGCTAACTCTCGGTCGTATAGAGTCCAATTCACGATCGCTTTTAATCGCCTAACCTTACTGAAAAAAGATAGCGACAGCTACTTTGTACGGTTGATGGTTATGTTTCATGCAAAGTAAGCTTATACCTACACCAGACAACCGAGTTTTCAACGTTCGCACCTCTGGAGCGGAAGTTTGGGGATCAAATCCTGGATCGGTCAAAGGGGACACAGTATTGCCAAAGGCTCACCACCGCTGCACCATTTATTCGAAAGAATGTGAGTTGCACGGCCGCGTAGATGGGCCCCGCTAACTCGTTACACGCTTAAAACGCAGAGTATAATAAAGATTCGATTTTTTATCTTCTTATTAAATTTGATCTGATCTTCTTCGCAAAACGCCGAATGAGCGTCAATAGTAGTAGTTCATTTTATTTCTGGCTTGCAGAGAATATCCTCGATAAAATATACAACAATAAGCCAGAAAAAGGACACAGCGACGCACGTTAACACGTCCTGGAGTTAAAATTAACGAACAAGTTTTAGTAGATTTTCGTTGTACCTAACAGTTATGTTGATCTACCAGTAGCAAGTACA
Source organism: Trididemnum miniatum (assembly GCA_964006365.1). Classification (NCBI taxonomy): domain Eukaryota; kingdom Metazoa; phylum Chordata; class Ascidiacea; order Aplousobranchia; family Didemnidae; genus Trididemnum; species Trididemnum miniatum. The sequence continues at coordinate 19,289,782 of OZ023242.1, read as the reverse complement.
GGGCCGGATTAAGGCGGGGGCTGATGGGGCTGCAGCCCCAGGCCCACCGACCAAAATAGGCCTCTCGATTACAACTTATTATGAACAACTAAGTGATTTTTTCATCAATCAACTATTTTATTTTAAAGTTGAATACGAATTACCAATCTTTATAGGCCTAATCTATCCAGTTTAGGTTAGGGCTAAGTGAGTGATTCAAGATTGTATCAACGCCAAAAGTTTCAACGATTTTACTCTTGAATTTAAATCACAAGATCTGCGGCAAGTAAACGAAATCCAAGAAGACTGATTACGAGTTTGTGAGATTTGGACATACTTTACGTTGCGAGATTCGGACCAGTATTGCGTTACCGGCCCAACGGCTGAGGCATTCATCGGAGCAGGAAACAGGGTCCAGAAGCCAGCTTTGAAATTATTCCAGCCCCTCCTAACAAATCAAATCTCTCTATGTTTTGGGTCAAAATTGCAGGAAGCCAAAAAATGCCAAACAATGTATATAAAAACATTCCGACGCAATATGATCGTTCTGCAGCATATTGTAAAACGAATTTAACGGTTTTCGAAACAGAATTCAAACTGAATAAATAAAATGATGATTGATATGAATGTTCATTGCTGTGTAAATTTTGAAACAAATCACAATCAAATACTATCAATAGCCCAGCATCGGTTACAGTGTGTGATGTAACGTTCTATCCTGTAACTAGAAGGAAATCAATCTAAATCAGGGGTGCAGAACCGGTAAAGCACAGCGGGCCACATTGATTGCATAATATTTTCAGCGGGCCACATTTACTTTTAATTGTTAAATTTCGCTTTAAAAAGGCACAATATTTCGTCGCAAATTTAACAACATTCATGCTGAGCTGTTTTTTTTTTCGTAAAATCAGAGACTTTTGCACGTTTTTTATGCTATAAATATATAGCATGTAGTTAAATGTGACGCAGTTTTTAAGAAATCTTAATGTTTTATATTCCACCATTTTGTTGTACACTTAACAATTAAAGTTCTGACGCGGGCCACATTCAAAACTTAAGCGGGCCGCAGGTTCCCCAACCCTGATCTAAATCTTCATTAACTCAAGATTACGCGGAAGGGTGATACATGTAGCGGGGGATCCATCTACGTGACATAGAGTCTGCAGGGCAACGCAGCTCCGAAGAAATGTCGTCGTTTTAGCGAGTCATTAATTTATGATTATTTCGTTGCATAATTCATAGACAGCAGCGTAAATTAAAGATGGTTTCACCATAGACTTATGGTTTCACACAAAATGCCGTACGAATTTTCGTAAAATGACGTTAGGATACGAAATAGAGCAGGGATGGCAAACTTTTTTAATTGGTGGATCAAATTTAAGGTCGTAGACCGAAACAAGAAAAAACGTGGGTTGTGGATGTAATCATATTAACGAGGGGCTTGAACCCAAGTTCTTCCGAAATCTGTGCAAAGAACAAAAAAAGGATCTTCACCTCAAAAATACCCAGCTTCCCGTCTTCAATGCCGCAGTATGGAAAGATAAGCTTTTCTTCACTACGTTAATGTTCGTTACCGTTTTCTTCGTAATAATTTTGAAACTACAAGTGGGTCACTAGGTGATCCGCGGGTCAGTGGTTTGCCATCCCTGAAATAGAGGCTGTGAAGGAGGTTGACGCAAACTTTGCATGGCTTGGGGAAAACTAATTGTAGAATCACTTACAAAACAACAAATAGAAAGCGTATTTGCGGAAATTGGGGCTCTGCGGTATGACATCTTCTGAAGCTTTGTACGTGCAAAATAGGTTCAGAAAATTTGTTTTTTGAATGTGTTTAATACTGGTATGTAGGTTACATATTTCAGCAGGTCTAGGACTGACGGGGACAAAACAGGCCCCTGACTACCAAATAGCCCCAGGCCTCAGAAACCCTTAATCCGGTCCTGAGCAAGTAGCAGCATCTCCTATAATGTTTTGGCCCGCGACATAGTTAAGTTGGACCACCCTGGTCTGGCACAAGCAAGCTGCAAAACGTTTCTACTTCTTCGATCGACACTCAACATCTTTTAAAATTTTCACCGTGTTGAAAGTTAGGTTTCTGTGTCAATGCATTTGTCACAATATTTACTTGAAATCAATTTTTTGCGTTGCACTTAAATTAATACTTACTGTAGTTGTTATAACTCATTTTATGCACGGAGATTTTTGTTGACTTACACAACTTATAAAATTGCAGCTTCACTTATTCTCATGCTATTCGTGATAACTAACAGTATTATTATGCAAAGCGCAAGGTTCAAATAACAATTCAAGATTACGAGAAATTGAAAAACACAACCCTAAGATTGATAATTGCAATTTGCATAAAAAATCAAAACGTCTTTTCAATAGGAAGAAGATATATTGTAACAGTGATGCTGTTTTTTTATTTTTTTTAAGCAAAATTACAGATTTCGTTTTTTAAGTCTTGTATCTATTTATGGCTTTTTAGTTATAATTCTTCAGAAAATACGGAATTTCAATAGTGTAGATTCACCGAAACAATTAATTCTAAGCCGCTGCGGCAACCTTATTAATGTGAGCTGAATCGACGCTTGGGTGTTCGAGGAACACTGGAGAGCACCGTCGTGCTCAAAGAACTTTTAACCAGGGAGTCGAACTGTTTAAAATATCGCTCCGGTTCCGGTTCGGGTTCAAGAAATTTAATTTTTAGCGGTTCAGTTCCGGTTCAGGTTCAAGACTTTTCAAAAATTTGGGTTCAGGATCGGTTCGGGTTCAGTTGCACCAAAATTTAAAGGTTCGGGTTCGGTTCAGGTTCAATGATCTCAAATTTAAACGGTTCAGGTTCGGTTTGGGTTCACCGAAACAAAATCGGTTTTTACCGGTTCGCGGTTCGGGTTCGGTTCGACTCCCTGCTTGTTTCAGACTCATTAAATTTTGAAAAGCAGAAAGAATGTTACGCATCGCATCACATGTCTAGAGATTTTTATCAATATTTTTTAAGAATCAGCTCAGGTTCAAACATTGTTACTAAACGATTTCTGTTCAGGTTTATGTCCACAAAATATTATAGGTTCGGGTTCGGTTTGGGTTCACTTGCATAAAATTTTAAAGGTTCGGGTTCGGTTCAGGTTCACAGATTTGAAATATTAAAGGTTCGGGTTCGGTTCAGGTTCAGTGATCTCAAATTTAAATGATTCAGGTTCGGTTCGGGTTCACCGAAAAAAAGCGGTTTTTACCGGTTCGCGGTTCGGGTTCGGTTCGACTCCCTGCTTTTAACGTAAAAGAAACGGAAGCCCGTACAGTGGTGCACGCATGGGAGCTCCCATGCGCGCTCGTCGCCCTCAAACCTCCTTCGATATGCGCTACAAGCTGTCATTACTCAGATTCTTCGAGAAAAATGGTATTATTTTCGTGAGAAATCTCCTTCGAAGGTTCCCTCTTCAGAAAATTTCTGCGTACGATTCTGGGTCATTACAACCACAATGTCGGAAAATCACATGCCGAGTATCGCGCAAAAGTTCGTTTAGTGGGGCCACAGCATTTATTTTTTGCATCACAATTAAATTTTCCATGTCATAAAATCGCATTATCAGTAATATGAAAGTTGGCTCGAGGGCTTTTTATACGTTTTTGACGTTTAAAAATCTGGTAGCAAAGATTTCCTCAAGAATTTTTTGGGAAGGCGATCGATCCTCTATGCGTTCAAACGTCGAATGGCAATGTTCATGCATTATGTGCAATAAAACCTTGCTAAACCCCCTCAACCCTTTGCAATAATCCCAGAACCGCCCCTGCAACTTGTCAACAGTTTTCTGAACTCATGTAGCATGAATAAAGTCAAAACTTTACCGGTCAAAGTTAGTTATCGGCCGCTGGCGTTGTCAATTTACGATGTCACAATTGCAACTCTCTATACTCAGTATGCTTTCGCGAGACCCTACGCATTGCCCGACTTTGCATACTAACATTTGACAATACTGACGTCTTTTGCCATGAACTAAACACCAGAATGAACAATTTTTTCTAAAAACTAACTTTTGGACAATGTAACTTTTTTAACCATCGCAGATTTGTACATATACTCTTCAATGGAAGAGCTGTATATCGTCGATAAAATCTCGCAATATTCTTGTCCATTTCTCCAGTTTGTTTTGCTATCTTTGAACTAGCTGCTACTTGTAGCATATTTTCGTAACCATACAACGAAGCAATAGCTCTGCAAGCAACTTAGCGTCGCGGGCTGAGTCGTGACGCTCCGGCTATGACTCAATTATCCACTTTTTAAGCCAAAGAAAATACTGCTAGCTTGCGAATTAGAAAATCAACAAATTACTATATATGTAGTACATAACAGCCTCTTTGGTGGATCAGGGGGGAGCCATGAGGCTCAAAACTTCCTAAATTTTAGTTATGCTTATCTATGGGTTTTTACTGCATTAAGAAATAAAAATCCTCAAATAAAGTCTTCTTTTGATTTCTTCTTAGCTCTTTGAAAACATCCCCTTATCCGTCTCAAGCTCAATGAATGTTGCGTTTTTTCATACTCGTTTCGTTGAATTCCTGAGTCTCGAGTTTACAACGCTCATTGCAGCTAGGTAGTACCGTTTTTTACCGCGTATAATCCGCACCCGCGAATAATCCGCACCCCCCTTTTTGAGCCAAATTCTGAGGGAAAATTGATTACCCCGCGTATAATACGCACCCCCTTTTTGGCACTGCCCCCGTGAAATTTTCGAGAGTGGCCCGTGTCTTCCCGCAATGACACGCATCGCCGATCTCGTCGGAGCGCGGCCAACAATGCCTCTGGGCTGTCTAAACCAATCGGTAAACATCATGTACAATTTAGTTATAGTAAATAGTAATTTCGATTGTGTTGATTGGTCGGTCCACTAAAAACCACTAAACCTTTTCGTGGTGTGGACTGGACAACAAATGAAGGAGAAATCGGCGAATCCCCGAATATCGCCCATCGGATGACTTGGGCCCTCTCGGCCACAGTGAATTTGACGGTTGGAAAAAAAGCAAAAAAAAAATGCTACCACGTATAATACGCACCCCAGTTTTAAGGTTCATTTTGGGGGAAAAAAATGCGGATTATACGCGGTAAAAGACGGTACGTTATATTAAACTGAGAAGAGCACATACTGCAAATGATCTTAGCTCTTGAGGGTCGAGAAGTGATAATAGCTATTTACCGTCGTGCACATCATCTGCTACAGCGAAATTGAATCATTGGCAGAATTGCACGAACCATTTTGTCCGTTTAAGGAGTTGTTCAGTAGAGTAGCATACCAGATTCTGTCAAACGTTACTAAGCAAACGCTCCTAACTTGACCACGCAATACTGTCAGAGATAGCATCTAACTCACATCTTTTCCGCGCGTGAAATCTCTGTGCGATAAGGAAATAAAGTCATTTTATTGCGTTGATAATCCGTGACGGTCGCGGCAGGCCATCATCTTTTTTCCGATGCAGGGGGCGTATTCAGCGAAACGTTTATACTGAAGAGGGGGAGATTACAATGGGCCAAAGATGGCGCTATTTCAAAAGACTGTTTTGAACATAATTTAGATTTGGCTTCGTCAGAATGAGGGGGGAGGGCAGTACTGGTGCCCCTCCCTTACGCTACTGTTTCAATGCATATCTTAAAATAAATCGAAACTGCAATTATGTTTGAAATTTTGAAATATTTTGCTGCTAACCTGAAACAATAAAGCACGCAGTAGGAGAAAATGTAGTTTATTGCAAAAAATGCTGCGTGGTTATGAACTTGACCAAGCGTATAAAAGCTGCCTGCATGAGCTTTCTACAATCATCACAAATCACATTTTTGATCTCATAATTGAAAAAGTAATCATGACATAAGAAATTTAATTGTGACACAGTAGCCTAATCCCGTGGACTTTCGGCCCTCTTGAACTGGACATGTGGACCAGGTGAGTGTGCAATTATAGCTGCCCGCTGTCCCGTTACCTTTACCATTTTGTTTCCCAGTTTATTTATCTAAGCTTCTTAATTAGTTACCATGGCATCCATTGCGACGTCAACGCTTCACTTGTCGCAGGCCTCGACTCGTCGCGTCACCTCTATTCGACAATCGTGTTGATAAACGTCCAAGTCAAAAGCATGTAAACAAAAACGTACCCTGGGAACATCCCGCCTCATTTTAATGCTACGTTTGTTTATGTAACTGAAATAGATCGTCATTGTAAAAGTGATTGTTGATAAATCGTTTGTACGCGATTTCGAACGCGAAAAGTTTATTGTCTATCTGGGAACACTTACACCAAAAACACTATGTAGCTTCTGTGTTTCACATTGGTAACGCTTTGTGGGTATATAAAAGTTTTAATTGTTTGGAAAACTTATAATGGAAACAAAACGAATATTTTCGTTCGGTGGATACAATATAAGCGAAGCAAGTTTTAAATTTTATTACTTATGCCTATAATCCCACAGAGTGAGAGTTTACCCTATCGTCGATTTGCAGTACGAACAGCAGAGAGCTCGATGGCAGTGCCAGAGCCAGGAATTAATATCGTTCAGACCAACTTTTTATAATCAAAAGTTGATCTGAACAATATTGAGCGAGAGTTGTATACAGTACACTGGACGCTGAACTTCGATTTGAGATTCCATTTTTGCAATCTCGAACCTAAAATTACCAACTAAGTGAAAATGTTATAAGACTAATTAAAACAAATTCTTTTTATCATTTTGTGGAAGAAGTACCGTTCAGCGCAATGTGATAAAGGAAACGCAGAGCAAAAACTATTTAGGAAAAAAGATTAAAAAGACTGGCCCGTTTGCTCAGCTGTAAAAGCACATGGGTATCGGCAGCGGTGGGCACTTGGGCAATAACTGGTGACTTTTGTCACTAGTTACTGCAACTAGTTAAATTTTTAGTAACTGTAACTACAATTAAATTATTTTTCTGCAAAAGTAACGGGTTTCGTTACAAGTTACCACTTTAGAACTTTAAAAGCTACAGATACTTTTAGTGGCATCTTCGATCGCAATCTTCATCTTCAATCTTCGATAAACGAAAAAAAATTATTCAATTTTACTTCATGAATGTAAATAATAACATGATTTTTGTCGTGATATTGAAATTCTGAGAACAGAAACGTTATCTATCCCAGAGAACGAAGTGAGAGTATCAGTATTATATCCAATGGTCTTTGGAAATCTTGCAATCTACCACTTTCAAAAAAAGAAACACCCTTAATATATATATTCTTCCCAGAAAGTATTTCTCCCAGAGCAATACAAATCACTTTGAAATCTTCGCTAACACTCACTCAAAATGACCAACAAAATACGAGAAGCAGCAACACAGACTTACTCTTAATACAAATTTGTTCTTTATACATAATACAAGGGTAACCGAAGTTAGCCTACCAAAGTGGTCATTGGGCAGTCCACACTCTGATGTTTTAATTATTTGAGAACCCTTCTCATTATTCCATAATTCCAGCGATAAGTGCGCCGTGATCTTTCTCGGAAGTTTTCTCACGTTTTACCCGAATATTTAAAAGAGTTTTCCGTCATTCTGGATTAACTCTCTTGGTTCCGACTTAAATCTCAATTTGTTATTTTCGATAATGACGGAACAATGGATTCAATTTCGATGACAATCACAAATCCAAATTACCTGATGGGCATCATTTCGCTTACGTTGGCAATTGATGTATTTAAGAAATTTTTCCTTCATCTCTGTAAAACCTACCATCTCCACTGTAAACTTTCCGAAGGAACAACTAATACGGTTCGCGGGAAACGGTGAGCTGTATTGCTTGTTATTCTCGATCTTTTACTTTTTCCCAAATGGCCAAATCCCTTCACTTCGGTGCCATTTTTGCACCATTTTCCAGCTACAGTAGAACCTCTACTAACGAAAGACTCCAGATACGAAATTTCCAACTTACGAAACGTCTTTTTGTAGAAATTATGTTTCGAATAACGAAAGAATGTTCTAGTTACGAAACGCCGAAAATCAAAAAAAATCGTTTGCCGCTGCCTACCACCTCCGTCCTCCCGTTCACAGCTGACTTCGTATAGCGTTTCTACTTACGAAATTTTCGGCTTACGAAACGGCTTCCGGAACGAATTAATTTCGTAAGTAGAGGTTCTACTGTATATTCATCTGATGAGCTCAAAATAAGAGCGAAACCGGTCGTGGATTGCTACACTGTTCCCTGCATTGCTATTTTTTGCGATGCTTTCTTGTCATCTACTCTCTCCTAATCTTTAAGTCTTATATCTCGTTACTTTCGAAACTGCGTTGCTTCATGCACTGACTGTAACTCTAATTGTGCATCGTGGGAAGGCAAGATGTTCTCGCTTCGAGGATTTAAGTGACGTATCATCATCACGGAATCGATGCAGAAAGGTCTATGTTGACCAAAAGCCAACCAAACTTGGTAACCTGGGCGTTCCCTAATTTGTTCTTTATACATAATACAAGGGTAACCGAAGTTAGCCTACCAAAGTGGTCATTAGGCAGTCCACATTCTGATGTCTTAACACAAACACATACTCATCTGACTGCAAAACAAATTTGCGCCCCTAATAAAATTTACGATTTTAGAAAAAGATAGTACCGATACCACATTGTTACATAATCACAACACAACAGCAGGCGTCTCCATTATAGTAAACAACACCATAGATTGCAAAACCTCGATTATGACGTCATAAATAAGATAAAATTGCTTAAAGGTAAGAAGTGTCTAGAACGGGCATGAGCAACATACGGCCCGCGGGCCGCATACGGCTAACGAGACCATTTTATGCGGCCCGCCGGCATTTACTGAAATATAAACTCCTATCGCGAATCAAGACGAAGACGTTTTATTTTTTGTAGGACACCTGAGGACAAGTAGATCTTTTTTGCTCTTCACCACAGGGGTGTATTTAAAAGGGGGAGGGGCATTGTGCCATGCCCCTACCCCTTTTGACTCTGCCTTTTAGTGAAAAAAGAACAAAATTAATGGTGCCAAGTGACTGAAATATGTCAGATTCTTCTGATGGTTTCTGTAGCTTATCGCCGGGGGCGGATCCAGGGGGTAAGATGACGGGTATGCATCCTCCTACCAGCCATTTTCAAAACTGTTTTTGATACATACAGTACAATTTTTCCATAATTTCGAATCTCTTCGAAAGCGATAAGTCTTTACGCATTAAAAACAGGGATAATCGAAAATGTGCGAACAAAATGCATCATATTTGGCGAAGCACTCAGAATTAGGGTCAAAAAATTTAAACAAAATTTGCGTGAAAGTTATTCAAAAAGCACTAAAATAGAAATAACTGCGTGTAAATTTTCAAAAATATTTCAGGGTAGCATGCCCCGGGACCCCTCTAGAGCCTTTTTTGTTTCTCAATCAGCTTTAAAGTATTTCTGCCGAATAAAAAGACGATTAAAAAAGTGTCGAAATTATCATTATGGCTTCTCTTTTAAAATTTCTCGCAACACCACTGCTTCTGCGATATTTTCGTTAGAAAACAGAACATTAATTGAGGACGTGTAGACCCTTTTTTTGCTATTTTTTCGGTAAAACACAGGACATCTGGGGACTATAGATCTTTTTCTTTTCTTCCAATCAGAGCGACCCTGATAACAGCTGTTGAAGACATTGAACTCGATCCATCTGATAATCTGGCCCGGGCAGGACTTCGTCTTCTCACATATGGCCCGACGACTAAATAAGTTGCCCACTCCTGTTCTAGAAAGTTCTGATATATCAAATAATTCATTATCAAAACCTGCGATGGACAACGAAAAATTATAGGCAAGTAAGACGGATTTATCACAGGGTTATAAACTCAAAATATATCGCATGATTAACAACATGACAATTTCATAGATTTACCTTAATATTATTACTAATTATGAATTCAGGTTGAGAAAAGAAAACGATAGAGGAAACGGAATACAATTTAGTTCTTGTTTATTTTTTAGAAAAACAAAGATAGATTCTGTTAACTGCTGATTAAATAAATTAATTTTAATAATCCTCAATAAGTAGCTTTTTGAACTCGTTTTTCATCTACAAATGTTTACACCCCTGTTATAGCCTACACATACCGTGGAGCTCGTACCTACATGCCCATTAAAAATATCTTGAGTTGTTTCAAAGGCTCTTGCTCAACAGAATTGTGTGGTGAGGGAGTGTGCAATGCTTACTGCCCATTCAGCGTCTTTTTTTCCTTAGTTTGTTTAGTTTATTTTTGTTTTCATAATTTTTTTATTTTGTTTTTATTTTATTTAATTTTTTTATTTTTGTTCATTTTCATTTTTTATTTTTATTTGCCTTAGAAAACCGAAAATTGTAAGAAGGTGATTGTGACAATCATGCTTTATTGATTTTAGACTACCTGTATACGTAGTGTAGTAAATCCAATGTTTCCCAACCTTTTTTGGTCGCGGATCATTTCTTCACGAGTGAAAGTCTTTACGGACTAAAGGTGCAACAATAAAGGCTATTCACACAAAGTCCGGTTAATGTTATATTTTAGGTTTAAGTTAATTGTAAACTGAAGCCGTTGATTAAAGAGATAAACCCTACAGAATCTTAACAAAATAGTTTTATTTCCACATTTAAAAACTTCAAAGGGAACCTTGTTCCTGAACACCCATCACTACCTTGTCAAAATTAGGGTATATTTTCGTCAATGTAGGCCTGCATCTAATGTCATCTTCTGGTTGAAGTTGGTTGCGGTGCTTAGTTTTGATCATAGCTACAATAGGGCTGAAAATCCAACTTCGCAAAGATACGTAGTTCGAAAAGATAGAAGAGCTTATGTTGCTTGACAACAAAGATCAAATAAGCTTAAGTTTGGTTCTTTTGATTGTACTTATGCCCAAAATTGAGTCAGAGAAACGTTTTTGAATTTTCTTCTCCGCAACTGTCGACTTTGCAGCTCAACCAGCTGTTCAGCAATGCAGTCCGTTTCTGGGTGAAGTTGTAAAGCTCACACCTCTAAAGGACATCGCTCCCAGTTAAACGTTCTGCTGTAATCATGAGAAGGAATATATAGATTCAACTTTGATAGAAATGAAGAAAGATGTTTCACAAAAATCTGACCAATGCTGTGCATACTAAACTCTTCTTCCACAAACGCGTTCAAGGCCGGATATGCAGCTATCTTCCCATTTTCCATTCGATGCATATAGGCTACAATTCCATTCCATTTTTAAATGCAATAATATCTTCTGACACGTCCAAAAATATTTTGTCTTTTCCCTGCATAGAGGTGTTTAGCTGATTTAAATGGCTGAAAAAATCAGCCGAGAATAATAACATTGCAATCCATTCGTTGTCGCTAAATCGCTCTGAAAGTTCATACTTTTGTTCTTTTAAAAAAGCACCGACTTTATGTCGTAGGTTAGCCACTCTCTCTAGCCTTTTTCCTCGTGACAACCATCGAATGTTCAAATGATACAGAAGTTCACGGACTTCAGCTTCCATTTTGTCACAAAACACTTAAAATAAACGAGTGCACTGGGAACGGGTTTTTATACAATTCACAACAGATACAAACTCAATAAACACTAAAGCCAGGTTTTCTTGAATATTTTTCGCTGCAATGTTTTCTCAATGAAGATAACAATGAAGAATGAAAATGTCGTTGTTTTGTTTTTTCACAAAGCTCATAAATCCTTTTCTGATACCCATCATGGATCAAGCAGCATCCGCACAAACAAACAAACACATAATCAGTCCACAAAATCTGATGCTCTTTTCTTCACACGTGGTATTTTTGGAAAGCTGACGGCAAAAGAGAAATTCTTCCACATAGTGATCGGCAGCTCGGTATCGTATAAACATCATTAGCTGAGCATCGTTTCCAACATCAGTTGTCTCGTCTAACTGCAAACTTAATTTTCCTCTTTGTTTTAAAAAGAAAATGTTTGACGGAGTAAAAGAAAAAGACTATCGTGCACATAATATTCTTGATAATATGCGCCAAAAATTTTGCGAAATAGAAGACGTATCAGCACTGGGGCGATTTTTGATCACAAAAGTTACAATTTTTTTTGCTGGCTCCAATTAACGTAAAATGCGAGGAAACAAAATTTTACATGTGGGGGATGGATCAGTATTTATGAAGTTATTAGGTTACAAAAAGTTACATTTCGTGTTTTCGGTCACATTATATTTTTAAGGTAACAGTGTTTTTGCACTATTTTAGCCCAATTTTCCAACTTTTATATTTTTTATTGCTTCAATTAGAACGAATTTACGCGTCATGTTCAAACATTTGATGTCGCAATCACTTTTTTCAATTGAACGTGTGGACAGGTAATTATGCACCGAGTGGCTGCTTATGTCAAGCAAGCTCACTTCGCACTCTTCTTTAATCACTGCTGAATTTTTACTTCAAAATAATTTGAAACTATTTTAAGGTTAATTCAGAAATGAAAAACAATTAGTAGTGCTTCTCCTGGCTGACGAACTGAATCATTTTAAATATCCCGTAAACAAATGAAACTGCTTCTTACAGTCATGATTGATGCTATTTGCATTATAGCGTAAAAAACATTGTCCTGTTCCTGCCTTTATGACACTGCCACGAAATGTAGTGCTTGACATTTGCTTGCCCATTGAGGACAATCCAACATGTGTTTTCGGTCAATTGCAGCAAATTAAGTTTCTGTGATTTTTCCTGTTAATATGAAGAATAAAGTGCCTTATCTAAAAATTGTTGATAATTATTACACGGTTTCTCTCTTCTGTAATGCTAAAATAGCAATCCTATCTTGATGCTTTCGTAACGATATTGACTATTCCCATGCTAGTGCTACAAGAACGCTAAGAAGACCGCTGAATATTACCATTGGCCATTTACATGTTATCTAGAAACAAAAAAAGCAATGAGTGAAGATGAAGGGCCCACAGGCTCTACAGTAAATGAACAGCCAAAAAGTGCATCAAAAAAAACAAAGGAGAAAATAACTGCTGAAGTAATTAGAAAAGAATTGGAAAAACAAGGAATAAACGATGACGTCGTTGAAGGCTGCTTTACGAGCAAGGATGAAGTGGCAATTGCATTAGGCCAAATAAGTCCAACCTTTATTGAAACATATCAACTCATCAACAATCTCAGCAGCAATAGATATTATCTACGAAAGCCTCATTTGAGCGATGCAAGCAATGAAGATTTAGAAAAGTTAAAGAATATGAGAAGAAGTTGTTCCACCGAAGAGACGCTTGCTTTTCTCAAGAAAGTACACACTTGGAGTAAATTAAGTTTTAAAAAGGTTGAAGACGAAAATGAAGAGTTTGTGAATCAACTAAAAGATAAATATTGTGTGAGTAGGTCTTTATGTCACGCTTCAGCGCAAGAGTTAATGAATGCAGGTGTACCTGAAAACATTGCAAATTCAGGGCAGCTACAGGAGCCATTTACACTATGGATAGACGTTGAAAAAGAATTAGATCCAAATTCCGAAGTTCTTTCTGAAACAACTAAAAAATTAAAAAGACGTTTTATCTTACTCAAAGACTTAAAGACTGCTATAAAAAATGCAAATGGAGACTTGCAAAGCATTGATCTTAAAATGACTGAGGAAATAGCAAAAAAAATTTCAAACAATACGGTAACTGAATGGGAACAGTTATACTCAGAAAAAGATCGTAAACTGCATGAAGTATTTAAAACACTGCAAAAGAATTATGCACTACGAAATGCTCATTACAACAACCTATGCGATTATGTGTTATCTTTTCAAAGTCTATCCATAATTCCTGAAGGACATTATAGCCCATATATATTGCAAGAAAACTTTAAGTCTTAGTAATAGTTTCTAGATTTGTTTCCCTATGGCTTTGGGGGTTCCGCTGGCACTTTATCTACATTTTGTTTCAAACTTTTGTGCTTTTGGCACTTTACTTTTGTTGTGAAGTTGCCCAATGAACCAAAAAAGCTCTATCAAGATTTTAAGGATAAAAATCATTGTTTATTTCACTGCATTTTTGTTCTTTCATAGTAAAAAAACAATGTAGGTGCTCTGACCAACTTACTAGGGAGTTGCCGACCTGTTTACCTGTCCTAAGACGAGCAGAGTTGCAGTTTCGATAACTTTTTAGTTCGAGTTCAGGATCAAGTTTTAAAAAAATTTTGCACCGTGAATAAACCAAAATTTTTCATAGCTTGAAGTTTTGACTTAGTTAATGCGAATCCATCCATGTCGTGATGGTATAGGCTCTTATCCTGGTGAGGTGTTTAGGAGGTTTTGATCAAAACTAAGTAACCGATATTGCATCCAAGCGCGTAAGATAAACCATTGGCGAGTTTCTTCAAGCAGTTTCCTCCTTCCGTATGCAAATTGCCATTGTCCACGTGATTGGTTATGTTACAGCGTAACATGTTACCAGTGGTGTAAACTTTCACTTGAGTAGATTACTTGAGTAGTTTTTTTCGGTGACGAGTACTTTTTTGAGTAGTTTGTTTTTGGCTACTTTTACGTTTACTTAAGTACTCTAAGTGTAAAGTAACTCTACTTGGGCAGTTTTATTTTAGAGAAGTACAAGTAGTTTACTATAGTGGCACCTGAATTGCTAGTCTCGCCTTGAAATCTCTCGTTGTGCCTAAAATTTGTATTTACACTCCAGTTCTCCAGCATTCAACTCCATAACACTCCGTCTCATCCTTGCCATAGAAACTTCACTCCATGCGATACGGTTTACGCTGTTGCCTTTGATGCTGAACGTCATGCAGGGAAGCTGTAAATACCAATTTTTAAGTCATTGGTTTAACCCTACTCTGAATCGAACCCCCAGTCTACCGTTCCAGAAGCAGACGTTTTATCCACTCGGCCATCTGGGCGGTAATAATTTCTTTTGGTTTACCATTTTGCCACCTTCAAAGCAGGCAAGTGTGTCGTTGACACTATAACGTTTGAGAACGCTACACTTTTGCTTGAGTAGTTTTTAAGTGACTGCTTTTACTTAAGTGCTTTTTTTAGTCAATGCTTTCTACTTTACTTCGAGTAGTTTTGCCGTCAGTAACAATACTCTTACTTCAATCAATGCGCTATAAGTTTAGTTGCATATTCATCCTCCTATCACGAGAAAGCGATCAATGCGCTATACGAGCTCGCTTAGGAGTTGCCAGCCATCTGTCTACCACACCAAGATGGGGGAATCCAGCTAAGTGCCTTTCCCAACGGCACAACAAGCAAACTTGCCGGCTTGTTCTTCACACTGTCCCTTTAATGCTGAGCGTCAAGCAGGGAAGCTGTGAATACCAAATTTAGAGTCATTGGTTTGACTCGACTCGGAATCAAACCCAAGTCTACAGCTCAAGAGACAGACGCTCCATACCACTCGGCCATTTGAGCTGTAAAAAGTCTGCAGTCTACAGCTCAAGAGACAGACGGTCCATACCACTTAATTACAGTTTCAAACTGTTTTTTACACCACTGCATGTTACAGTATAGTTGTTTTGGATTTTGTTTATCGCTTTTATCGTCTCATATAATTACAGTAGGCTATACAGTTTAGTTTATTCGTTTATTTAAAATTTATCTCCAACACGTACATAATGCACTTAAGTGATCGTCCATTGTCGTATTCTTTCAAATTCTTGTTTTGTATTATGCATGATTAGTGGTCAGCATAATACACTGTTCGTTTTATAACTTTGCGTTTTTCTTCAGTATGTAGTTACATGTTCATATTTGCTGATTAATTTACTTCAATATGTAGTTATATGTTCATATTTTCTGATTTAATTACTTCAATATGTAGTTACATGTTCATATTTGCTGATTTGATTACTTCGATATGTAGTTATGTTTATATTAGCTGCTTACTTAATTCCAAAGTGAGTTATGCGTGGCGCTCTGCTTCGGAGTTATGCGTGGCGCGATTTTACAACGACCATGATCGCAAGGTTAATGGTTCAACTACCAACCTGGTCTCGTTGTTGCGTCCTTGCACAAGATGCTTCACGATTATTGTCTCTGCGTAGTAGAGCGTCTTGAGCGATGTATTCTGTAATTAATTCCCTCATTCCCTCATAATTACTTACCTTTAAAAAAAAAGATTTCATAATAAAAAAAATGGAGCAGAAAATCTAAAAAAAACTTCAAAAATGGGGGTAGGTGGGGTCAGAAATATTTATTGGTGGGGGATATTTTTTTTTAAATTTTTAAAAATTGTTAGGCTATCAATATTATGATATACAGTGCATATTAAAAAGTTCATCTTTTGCGATAGCAGGTCAGAACATTTTTTTTTGTTCTAGCCCTAATGATCACATCGATTTACTGCAACTAAAAAAACATTTACTTTTAACTAAAGAAACCTGTCTAGCAGCCTAGTGCTGACAAGTAAACGGGTAGGTTTGTTTTTAGGAAACTCAATACCTGGGTATAGGGCAACTAAACAATCAGCTTAAAATACAGGTCGCCAGACATCATAAACAATTACGGTAAATAGTTACAGAAACGTAAAATGAAAATAATTAAATTGAATACAAATAACAGAGATAATAAAAACATGAAATTAGGAAATATGGAAAAATATAAACAACATCAAACACAGTCCGAATAACCAAATAAGTACCGGTATAATCACAGTACGAAGTATTGTAGATTATGAGATAAAAAAAAAAAACAGCTTTATTCTAGGCAACCTGTCGAGTTGGCCTGTTTTAGTAAGTTGACTACCTGGGACCTGGATATCGCAATATCACCATCACTAGTAACTACAGTTTTGACGGTTGAGTTACCGGTATCACAGTCCGTATACTTCCACTAGCAGTGGCGTAACAAGAGGGGGGCGTGGGGGGCGGCATTTTTGGATAAGCTTTATACAATTTTGTTTCCTAATTACTTTGAACAACCATTACTTATTTGCTATATCGCTTATTTGCTAATCGTAAATCATCTTACTGTGTTGAACAATGCCCAGGCGCGAGCCCGCCATCTCGTTTACGCTTCGGTGTATTCCCGCCAGTATAATAAAGATTTGATTTTAATGTTTATTATGTCACAATTGCGTACTGCTTTCTTTTTTCTTCATTGCATTATTTGAATCGCTGACATTCAGCATGAGCTGCGGAAATATTTTAGCATTGTCCATAGTGACTGCATCACCGCATGCCTTTTTGGATAAAAAAATGTGCTAAAATGAGTGTTTTTGTTATGTGAAAACCGTAAAAGTTCATTGGCGGCTGGGGGCTACACCCCCAGACCCCTTTGGCCTCCGTAGGCTGGAGGTTTCACCCCCAGACTACCGATTATGGTACCCCCTCCCCCCTTTGCCGAATCCTGATTGCCCCACTGATACTGCATAGGCCTATTATTTTTGCGTATTATTCTTGTGTTGATGGTACGGAAATGAAAGACACTAACTAACTAAGCCGGTTAATACACACTAGCATCCAAATCATTGCTGTCGCTTGCAGGTCCGCGCGCTTTTAATCGACGCATATTTTGTCTGGCCGCAATTGAAGCTGATTAATGCTTAAAAAACTATTACTCATTTGGGGGCGGCAATTTCTTGAACCGCCCTGGGCGGCAGAACCTCTCGCTACGCCAATGTCCACTGGGCTATCTGACTTAATCTAGTCTCTACCGTATCAAGGATTTCCAAAAATAATTTAACACAGGATAAGTTTTTGGAACATCCTTTCCTTTTTGACTGCAACTGCGCAAACCCGCTTTCTGTTCTAACGACAGTTTGATTTATCTTTACACATCATGCTTAATTAGTATGGTTTTCTATGCATTTTACACGCGGTATATTTTATGTGTTTTTACAAAAAATAATATTACGTATGCAAGTTGCAAGCGTAAGGGCTTGTGGTCAATTTCTTGCTGGTGCTTTTTCCTTTTAAATTACGCTACTAATTTTTCACTGCGCAAAGTTTGCAAACCTTGACGTAGCTACTATATACGTACCACAAAAATTAAAATTTCTTGGTTGAACAAAACGTGAAGGATTATTGTCGCATTGGTTGAGGTTATAAGCATATAACTAGCAGAATTTAATAATTGTGTTGTTGTACAGTACTTATATTTCTTTTTGTTTGTACTTCAGTATTTTGTCTTGTGTGCTCACTTCGGGGGTGAAAATAAATAAAGGTTAGGTCGCGAAAGGTGATGGCTGCAATTGTAGCAAGCTGGTGGCACTAAAACGAAAAATGCTGTGTTTGATTTTCCCATTTACTTATTGTAATGAAGTTGCTTGAACTATAGTATTGTACGTTATTACTTGTCACTCCTGTGATATTATTTGAGTTTTTATTTTAGGTGATCTTCATAAAATCTTAGTTTAGCCTGTCCTTTCTGATATATTGCCAAGTTAACGAAGAAAACTCTACTTAAACTGAAAAAACACTGGTATATTGTCGTATTGATCATCCTGCTGCGGTACATGACCACAAATGAGCCAGTCAATAATCAAAACAAAAAGGAATAAAAAAAGAAGCAGTTCTAACCCTCCGAAATCTTCTCCAAAGCTCAGTAGTACGAAATCAGGTAAACAATCTGCGATTGTTGGCAAAGAAATGGTTAACTCTTCCACAAGTTCAACACCAAAAGCAAAGCCCTGCAAGGAAAGTAATAGCACAGCAACACAAGGAAGTTCTGCAGAGGAAACTTCTACAGCGCCTAATGGAAATTCTTATCAAGAAACTAACGAGAATTCTAATCACGCAACAAGTAATAAAGAGAACGTGCAAAGTAACGAAGATTTGGAAATAGTATTGCGAAGGTTGCCTTTGGTATCAAATGGTACCATTAGCCCATATTTATCTGAAAAATCCTGCGATGAATCATTGTTCCTGTTACATGTAAATATCGATAGCTTAAAAGAAAACTTTGAAAAACTTAAAAATTTGATCCAGGCGTTTACCAAAAAGCGTCCTGATGTAATTTGCGTTTCTGAAATAAACAAACCCGACAAGGACAAAGTAAAATTAGACGACTATGATTACTATGAAAATCCCGCAACAAGTAACAAAGGAGGCGTAGCAATTTATGTTCGAAACGAGTATAAGAGCGCAGAAATATGTCAATATAAAATTCCCGATAACGGAACTAACAAAAACCTAGGCAAACCAAATTGCGAAACTATTTGGGTGGAATTGACTACCGCTGAGGGAGAAATTGTAGTTGGCTGTGTGTACAGACACCCTGACTCAAATTTTACAGATTTTGACACTTTCGAAAATAAACTAAGGGAAAAAATCTCTAAAATAAAAGAGGACGATAAAATAATTTACGTTTTAGGTGACTTCAATATCGATATGCTGGCAAATTCAAAGCGTCAAATCGAAATGAGCAAGCACTGCGCTTTGATAAAAAGCTTAGGGTTTAAATTGCTAATCACAGGCCCGACAAGACATGTGGCGTACAAAAAACCATCTTTGATTGATCACATTTATACCAATGACTCCAACACCAAAAACATAACAGCAGGTATTGTAATTGCACACAAAAAAGATGTGTCAGACCACTTTCCCATTTATTGTGTAATTCCTGTGGATTCTGACAGTCCAACATCAACTGATCAAAAAGATCACCTTCCTAGTCAGTTTAAACTAACGATTCCTTATCTTGAGGCACTAAATATTGCGTAGGGAAGCTTGTAACTAAAGGTGTATTTAAACTACATACGATGGGTCTACGATTTTTCATACGTAAAGTGACGGAGGCCACGTAACAGTGAAAGGTTATGACGTAAAGCTACGCCAATTTGCAAGGCATTCTAGAAAAATATGTGAGGTGTATACAAAACAACCCCGATAACAAGCAAAACCGGTGTGGGGTTCGAATTCAGTGAAGATGTTTCTGTAGGACAAAAAAACTTGGATAAATATCTAATTCGACGCAAACCAACCTTAAGTCCCATTAAATGGCAAAAGGTTTATTAGCATTTCTATTATTTTAAAACAAGTGATTTTTGTTTGGACATGAGAACAGTATTAAATGCTAAATTTGCGGAAATGTTGAAAGTTTCTTTTGCTTATCGCAGACAAAGTTTTGTCGTGAGGTTATAGTATCATTTATTCTTTTGAAATAATTTTGTCATGAAAGAGCTTTGATTTGAATGATCAAATTCGCGAA
Organism: Trididemnum miniatum; assembly: GCA_964006365.1. Classification (NCBI taxonomy): domain Eukaryota; kingdom Metazoa; phylum Chordata; class Ascidiacea; order Aplousobranchia; family Didemnidae; genus Trididemnum; species Trididemnum miniatum. Next base: position 19,269,717 of record OZ023242.1, on the reverse strand, counting down.
CATTTTGTTGTGATAAAAAAAGAACTGTCCGGATTATAGGCTTTGCTGGTTAATGAATCTACGGATCGAACAGAGAAAGCTTTATTAGTGCGCTGCTACATACAAAAGTTTGAGAATCACCGGTTTAAACTGTGTTTAAGTTATTTTTTAGATTATTGTGTTATTATCGTGTTGTCATTTTTTTAAGTTGTTTTACCTGTTTACTTTAGTACAATCGATAGTTTTTGTAGCTCGATTTATGGCATGATTTGACTTATCATTGTTGTGTTTATAGACTTAAGGCTTGCGATGTGGTTATCATAATTTCGTATATAACTCTATGCGTGTAACACTATATGACGTGATGAACAGTATTATTCTCGTTTAATATGTATTGTACAGGTGGTAGTGTTTTTGAATTAATAATTTCCATGTCGTTTTTGGGTCCGGATCGATTGTTTTTTTCGTTGATTGTCATGGATATTTTTGGCATCTGCTTTTTGATAAAAACGGTGTTTACTGTACAAATATATCATGTTATATTTATGAAGTATGTGTTGGAGCCAAGTTTTTTGATAAAGACCAACTGAACCATAGTGCTAAAAATTTTCGAGGAATAATCTATAAAAAAAAAACACAACTTTTCAATGATGAATAGGCTACCAATGCTTTCCATTCGCGTTTAGCTCCTTCAAAACAAAAATTGCACGATGAATTCCAATTTAGCAAAAAAAAATATTTATGCCTAAACTAACATAATACTCAATAAGATCGCAAAGAGTGACGCGAAAATCGAACTCGCCTTGTGGAACTATAGATAGAAATCACTCTTTGTTTTGAGATTGTCTTATGCTTGGGTATTTGCTGTATCAGTTAAAAACAACAACTGCCAAAATCAGTAGGTATCAATTAAAATCAAAGACTTTATATTTGGCTGGTTGGCCGTCGCAAAGTTCTGGATGGACCGGCTTTTTCACGCTCAAACCCGCCCCGAACTAGAAGCTAATTTGAAACCTAAACCAGCCCCAAAAACCTGAAAGATAAATTCGGTCAAATTTGTATTTCCTGAGATAAACTTTGGTGTTTGAACAAAGTACGCCGCCATGATAAGAGGCAATACAATAAACATATAAACACGCAAGCAGCTTGGCTTCACTACAGTGCATGGCGCTAAAAATAGGGGGTCGTTTCTTCAAAGTGGGCCCGAATTAAGCCCGAAGTTTTTCTCCAACTCAATCCGAAAATCCCTGTCTGACTCAACGCGTTCGGATCATGTTTATGATTTTCGCCATGAAATTAGTATTCGCAACTTGCCATGCGCTTAACACAAGTGAGAAGTTTTTATAATGGGCTAACACGTAATCAAAATTACTGTACCATGAAATGCGGTTAGCTCTGCCATGAATCGAACCCGTCACGCAGAATCTGTGCCCTTCGTGCAATGTCGCGTGGTAATATCGTTGACTATAAAGCAGCGGTAAAATTGCAGTCGCATTTACTAAACCCAGCTCTTGTTTAAAATATGCGATCAAATTGCCTACTACAGTAGGCCTATTTCATTTCTGAATTTTGTGCTTCTGATCATGTTGGTTGCCAAGGTATCCATCGCGTCTTCGACGTTTTGAATTATTATATTTGACAAAACTCCGTTCGTCTTTTAATATTGAGTAAGACTGCAAAACCTACTGTACTTCTTATTTCTGTAAATACACCACCGACCTGCACGGAAATCTTTAGAATTTTTGACAAACTTTTTGATGAAAAAAAAAAGAGCTGCGAGAAGACAACCTTTTCGCTTTGCGTTTGATGAAAATCAATTTAAACCATGTCACCTTTAGATCGAATGTATTCACTACCGGTACGCCTTTTACTGTAGATAATGGACCATTTACAGGTATAAAGGCATAATTTTGCGGAAAAAAAACATAGACAATTTTTCGTAGGAAAATTATCAAAAATCGGTATGCGAGTATCGTTATCGTCGTTGCTTTTTAAAAAATGTACCGTTGTTGGTAAGCCAACCGTCGTCACTTTTTTTCAAAATATTGGTATCGATATCGTACTGAGTAACATAATTAACGGTATGGCAGCTCTGGCACTAACATAGTTATCGGTATGGTAAATAAGCGTTAGTGGAAAATATAATGTGTAAGTGGAAAACAAAATACGCTAGTGAGAAATGAACGCTAACTGTCTGGTACTTATCATTTAGTTCAGGTTCCCAATTTTTAATATATTGAGTTTCGATATTTTACTTTGCCAGTGCCGGTAGTATGGTTAACCTAAGGACATGCTCCCCCGCAAAAGCTTGCACTCGCAGTTTTAATGTTTTTGAAAATCTTTTATTCGTTAAAATCTGTAGACCAAATTGTGATTGCCGCATTAACAAATTTGTTTTCATGTTTTTCTGCTGAAATTAAAATTGACGAAACAAATCAAAACTGCACTGTGTCTAAATACACGCCATACATGTTAGCTTTCTTTGGCATGCAGTGGTCAAACTTCACTATCGGTGCGGAAGGTCTGTAAATCAATTCCCGGGCAGGTAAAATCAAACACTGTGTCGCCTGTGGCTCGCCACTGCTGCGAAGTTTCTTTGGGAGCAGTGTTGCTCAAGCACTGAGCCGTAGAGATGAGCCCCACCACTGACACCAGGGCGTAACTAGTTACACCCTTCGGTGTGATGATGCGAGTAAAAAGAAGTTGTAGTTTTTATGGCCAAGCGTTTATATGAAGTTGAAATAGGACACTTATTGACTGAACTGGGTGTTTGTCATCAATCACAGCAAAATAAAAATCAAAGGGTAAACAAAATTGAACTGACACCAAAGAAAAAAAGATAGAGCCCACTCGATGTAATGATATAAAGAAAAAATCACCGGCACCTTCCAAAGTGGCGCCAGCGGTGTGATGCATGGTTAGTAGGCTACATGGGAATGGGACTAACGCTTATAGCAATGATTTGTAACCGAGGTTCGTTAGAACCCTTGGGGTTCAATGGAGTTATCTCGGGGTTTCGGAAAAAGCTTTCCAAAATTTGGTATAGTGCAAGGAACTATAAAATTTCCCTTGACGTTCTCACATCACTTGTAACCACTTATCTACGCGAGCGTGCGTTTTTTAGTCTGGTGGAAGTCAAAATATAAAAAAACGAAACAGGCTTGCGTGGAAAATGACTAGAGACATGCTTTTTTCGAAACAAAGCCTCGAATTTCTCAGTCGATTCCTGAAAAACAAAAAAAAAAACAGAGAGCACGTTGATTTAACAAAGTGTTTATTCGTGATATGATTAAATGTGGTTAATTTTTAGTTACATGAGTGAGAAAAAATTAGGGGTGCAATGAAATAGCGCAGAATAACGTGGGGTTGGCAAGCGAACAAAGGCTAAGAACCACTGACTTGTTCGGCGACGAATAAAGAAAATACTTTATAAAACCATTCTGATATTTATGCATCGAGTAATTCGTGTTGCCCACCTGCACGTCACAGGTCCAAGCTCGGAGGATTTCGTTTATGGTGTAACTTTACCAATCAATTAGCAAGTTTTGCATCAAAGCTAATTGAAACGCCTAATAGTTTTGCAGCAAAGTTAGTAGCAGTGTGTGGACAATTCTTCTTATTCTTCATTCTATGACCTGATTCCAAGCTTATTCTTCATTCTATGATGTCCTCAATTTCAGTACGTATAGTTACGGTAGGTTAAAAAAATTAGAGCTCCAATTTTAAACAGTTATTTCAAGAATCAACCGACCAGATGGTATAGTGATGAAAGAAATCGCTGTCGACAAGGGAGGTCTTGGGTTCAACTCCCGGGCTGGTCAAATAACTTCTCTATTAGTATTTAGGATCTAACTAGGGATTGAAGCATTTACACTCTCAGTAAAATTTATTTAATCAGGTAAAATATCTTTACCTCACCGTAGAGCGGGACAGCGCTGTTTCGGTTTCGACCCAACAAGAGGAAGTCGTCATGACTTCCCACCAGTAGGCCAGGAAGGACATTGCTTATTTAGTTACATCTTTACCTCATTTAATAAACAGCCTCAAGAGAGGATCCGGAACGAGACTACAAGAGAGCTCATGTTTCTAAATTTTTAGTTATGCGTATTAAAGCGTTGGTACTTCGATACTTTAAGAAATACAAAACGCAAGATAAGCATTTTTGATTCCCCTCTCCCTTTCAAAATTTCCTGGTTATACCCCCGTCTGAGCCAGGGCTGCGAACTCGAAAGAACTCGATCATTTTGCCGAACTCGAACTTGAACTCGAAAAAATATTTTTTATGAACTCGAACTTGATCTCGCACAAAACTGTTCGAGTTCATTAAAAAGATATTAAAATTGTTGGAAAGAAATAAAAGATCACTACGAAATATAGTTTGTTGTTCAAGTAGTCACAATCCGTGTAAATTGAAGTCATGATTTTACCAAAAGAAAAGCTGCATGTCGTTATTTGTTCACGCCATTGTGTCCAACAAAGTCCAGGGCTGCGAACTCGAACTTGAACTCGAACTCGGTCATTTTTGCCGAACTTGAACTCGAAAAACAAAATTCTTCGAACTCGAACTTGAACTCGGACTTGCAAATATCTCTTGAACTCGAACTCGGCTAAAAATCGATCGAGTTCGCAGCTTTGGTCTTAGCCAATCAAAGCAGTCATTTTTTATTGTTATCTCGATTTTGTTTTTCAATGATACTGACGATATTCTCGAACGTTCACTGGCAAAATATCACCAGCCCAAGCTAAGTTGAATCATAGTCAGCTGTGTATTAATTAATTATTTTTTCTGTTTTAGGTTTAGTCAATAAAGTGGCATGACCTGTTCTGTTAATCGTTAAGCAAACACTTTTAACTTAACCATGCAGAACTGCGAAAGATAGCATCCAATAAACATGTTTTTTGCGTCTAGTATCCATATACAAGCGACTACCATCAACGACCATCAGATGTCTGGCTACGTACTAGGCGTGCCTCATGAAATCCTAGACAGAGACTAATGTCTCGGAAGCTCTTTTCCGCCATGCAGCCAACTGGATCGCCTCCAGAAAACTTGGATGGGGAATAAGAGTGAGCTTCCCAATTCCCATCCTCCTCAGTTTGGTGTGTTTGGCCGTCTGTGCTCTTGTTGGCGCGTCCCTTCCTCGAAAACTTCAAAAATTTACCGCTATTGATCTTGTGTTGTTTTGTGTGTGCGCATTTGCTGTTCCTCAGGCAAAAATAAATTTATCCATCTACCTAAAAATTTGGGGACCTCTCAATCGTCTCAGATCTGGTGCTGGAGGCTTTGCTTCCAACATGCTCCGTTGAGGTATCCGTGATAACGATTGGCGGGGCTCATCTCCGCGACTTAGCGTTCGTGCAACACGGTTCCAAAGAATCATCATTGCAGTGGCGACTCGTTGGCGACCGTGTGTTCTATTTTACTAGCCTGGTAATTAAACCTCAGACCTACTGCACCGATAACGTTGTTTTTTACCACAACGGCAACTGGTCGGTTATCCCCAAAGAAAAATAGAAACAATGGATTTTTAATTTTGGTGACTCACTGGTCGGTGCAGGCGTGGGTTCGAATCCCACTCGTGATCAAATTTTCTGATTACGTTTAATTTAACCTAAGATCTTGGAGGGTCAGATTCATTAAGTAAAATTCTTTATATTAATTTATAAACTTGAATCACTCGCTTGCCTCGTAGCTAGACTGGATGCACTTCGGTACAAGCCTTTATTGATCATTGGATTTTTAATTTGATTAAGGCACAGAAAATCCACCACCACCTCAGGTGAGCAGAACAAAAGGTTGTAATTTTCATTGTATATGAAATTACCTTGTGTTCATAACCTTTTTAGTTTGAAAAAAATAAGAGACGGTTTTTGATTTTAACGAAAGCGCTTTTTTACACTTTTAGGCTTATTCATCAAAGTGTTTTATATTCTGTAAAATTTCGCTTAAAGAAGCTAAGAAGTTTGTAACTATGGAATACAAAAATTATGGGACGAAAATGGCGTAAGGAGGAAAAATAAAGACACAATCAATCTCAAAACTGGACATTTCGACAACGTAGTTTTAGCTGTCTTCATCAGTAAGTGTAAGCAAGGTAATACAATACTAAAAGTTTGTACGGGATATACTAAGAAGTACGAAATAGAGCTACTGACAATGCAATTTACATGACCATTTTTATTTCTTTGCATAATGACGTCACAATGATGAATCAAACTGGAAAAACGATAACGTAAGATGCAGGAAGCTAGCAGCCCTGCACCTAACATCTGCTTATTTGAAACTCTGCACTCACCGTCAAAGGTGGTTTTAACAAATCTCAAATCAAAAATCAAATCTTCATTATACTCGCCGTATTACGCAGAAGCGTGTAACGAGTTGCAGGGCTCATCTCCGCGGCTTAGGCTTAGCGCCTGGGCAACACAGCTCCGAAGAAACGTCGCAACGGTGGCAAGTCGTTGGCGACACTGTGTAGATTTGACCGGCCAGGGAATCGAACGCCGGACCTCCCGCACCGATAGCATTGCCCAAATACAGTATCTAATTCCAAAAAGACAATAAGCTAATATAGACGATGTACAACGCACGCACTAAGCCTAAGTTAAAAATAAAATCCAAAAACAAAAAATAACATTAGTTTATTCCTACTGTTACATCAAAAATATCCAAAAATAATGATACTATAAAACTTCAACAACAAATGATCAAAATAAACTTTTGTTAAATGTGAAAAAATTTCAAACAATTCAATAATATGAAATATGAAAAACACGAATATAACTAAATTACCCAACATTTACTAGCAATAAATTAACGTGCTAAAATGTATACCGCGATCACCATAACCTATCATTGCGAGGTGGATTAGGTGTAAGTTGGTGGAAGTAATTGGTGTAAATACTTTCCACACAACATGGTACAAAATCAGAGACATAACTTTAAAATAGTCAAGGGTGGAGCAGAACTTTCTTAAGGGAAGGGGGTAGGAACGATAAAACGCTTATTGTGCAATTTTGTACGTCTATCACATTACTAATGCATTATTATTTACATAACTACACATTTAAGCAGTGGCGTGGCCAAGGAGGGGACTAGGGGAAACATGTGCCCCCCACTTCGATTTAGAACCATTTTTCTGAATCGTCTAAATTCAAAGAGAATTTTTAGGGGAAAGGGGGGTGACGTCATATCCAAGCCATTTTTTTAGTATTTGCATATTCCGCTGTAGAATCTAAAAATTTTAATGGCTCTGACACTCCAAGTACCAATTCCTTACAAGGGGCTGTAACAAACAGTTCTTCGCTCAAAAAATCTGTATGTCGCAACTCTTACTCGCCGGTTGAAAGCAAATAGCAAAACCCATTATCACGTAATAAAGAATATAACAGCATTTGACCGGCGCACTGCAACCGGTCTTTTTTCGTTTTAAATTATTCGTTTATTCAGTAGCTGAATTAGAGATGTTTGTTTGGTTTTCAAGTGGTGGTTTTTCAAAACTTTTATTTGTTTTTTCAAATATTTGACCCTTTTGAGAGTCCATGCAATTTGCAAAAAAAAGTTGTCCCAAACCGCACGCACGTCTAATTCTAGAGATCCTTTTTCTGAAATAGCTCATAATGATAATCGGGCTTTTGTAGTAAAATGTGGACCATTTCAGCCATCTTTAAATTTTCCTCAAACACAGCTACTGCCGTCATTTGACAAAACCCATTAACTCCAAAATTTTGAAATTTGAAATGCTGCAAGGGCAAAGAAAATATATGTTTCAAAAAAATGGTACCAAGAATTTAACTACGTGGAATATTCGGCGACTCAGGACAGTGGCGCACCTAGGGAGGAGGGTCGAACTCCTTCTTTTGAAACCTAAACCTTGTTTTTAAAGTGAAGTGTCTGAACTGTGCAAGAGCAGTACGTGCTGTTACTTCAAAACTAGTTTGACAGAATTTGCCTCTCATCATACTGAAGCCTAATTGGCTGGTTGGCGTAGTGGTAAGAGACATTATTGTCAGTGCGGGCAAGGGGATGTGGGGGATGCATCCCCCCACCAGTCATTTTCAAACATGTTTTTGTAGAATACAATTTTTCCATAATTTCAAACCGTTTCGATAACAATAAGCTTTACGCCCTATAAGCACGCATTATAATCGAAAATGTACGAACAAAATGCATCATATTTGGTGAAACAATTAAAAAAAAAAATTCGCCTAAAAATTGTTCAAAAGTAGTAAAATGGCCACTACAGTGTGTAAATTTTCAAAAATTTTCCGAGGGAAAATGCCCCCGGACCCCCTAAAGTTTTTTTTATTCTCAGTATGCTTTAAAATAATTCTGCCAAAAAAAAACTGCGCTTGAAAACATGTCAAAATTTGGTGCTCCTTCCTGAAAAAATTTCTGAATAGCCTACGCCGCAGACATGAAAACAATTTTCAAGGGCTTTTTACGCTTTTTTGGGGTCTAACGTCTTTGCATTTAGTTAACATTTCACCTAATTCAGAACTTCATCCCACCCACCAAAATTTTGTGGATCCGCTCCTGAGTGCAGGATCGAGTTTTTTTAGAACTCCTCCCCTCCTTTAAAATATGCTGGGTGCGCCCCTAATTTAGGACGCTGCGTCGTGTTTTTTTTTTGACAAAGCTTTGGAAATCTTGATAAGTTAATTGCAGCTGCATTAAAGATTTGATATAGTAAAATTACATCAAGTTTTAAATCAAGATTGATCAAACCTTGATCGTGTAGCGCTCATTTTCATTGTTTTTGTTTTAGTGACTGGTGGTCTAGGACTAAAATCCCACGCTATCCAAGTCTGGCAGTGCTGTAAACTAACTAAATAAAGAATTGTAAACTAAATAACACTGCTTGAAACATAGTCCTAACCCTATAGGCTAACGCCATATACCACCAAACTCCAAATATTATCTATACGCAACTAGCAAATGTGACGCGGGCCACACAAAATGATGCCGCGGGTCACATGAAAAGATAATGATTCGCGACTACACAGCTGCACACGTTAACTCCCCGAATCTGTTCGGATCCTTCATCGACAAACTCTGGCTATATTAAGTAACTGCCGCAGCTGTATCTAGTAGCTATAAAAAATTGTCTTAAACTTTGTTGCCCCCACTCATTTATGGCTGAACACGTTCCTGCATTTAAGGAGTCTTGAGCTCTTTTTGCCCCCCTGGAACAGCTAGTCACAGCAGCAGCTTCACGAACCCACAACAACAAAATCAAGCTGCTTAGTTTTGCTTACGTTGCGGTAAAGCGACGTCTTGTTCGCCGCTGTGCATTTCATGTTTCCTCAAAGTTGGTTTCTATGGTGGTAGCTACAAAAAACAAATGTAACCTGCTTCAAAAAAAATGGATGAATGAAGCTCAAAAAGTCTTGGTGTGCAAGTTGTGGTAAAAATGACCATACCCCAAACATTTCTCTTCCGTTCGTTTTTGTACCATTTTTACCGTGGTTGGAAAAAGTAACGGCATTGCTTTAAAACGATCTTGACAAACAAAGCAATATGAAATCAGTTAGAAAAAACAAAAAAAAACGCAATCAAGGCATACGTCAAGCTATCCAGTGCTTGCCAAAATTATAGATCTAACCAACAGCGTCGCTTTTGTTTTCAGCGAAGATCTTAACAATCAAGATGTACCGACTGCAAAAGATTGCTTACATCGTCAGTGTTGATGCCACCTTGACCGAGAAGCACGGTCAGTCCTTGTGGAAGAGTAAGTTCAACTTTACAAGGAGGTTGATAATTTTGTGGATTACTTGGATGAGTGATGTCAGATTGAAATGGGACTATACAATAGACAGGAAAATGGTCTGATATGCCAAAAGTTTGTACAATGCCTGCTTTTATGTATGCGGTGTCAGCATCATTTGTATAAATGTGGTCTAGCAAGGAAGGTTTGCATGTAGGAGGGTGCCGTGTTAGGCCTGTAATTAGGACTTTACAGTTTAATTTACGCAATAATGCACTGTGTTGTATCATTTTACGTCGATTATCGTCAATACAACTTTCTAGCATGTTAATGTTAAGGTCGCCTAAAATGTAGAACCTTTTCCCTAGTTCAGCAATAGAAATAATTTCAGCGTTTAACATGCTCTCGAATTCATCAAAATGTTCAAACGAAGAATGTATGCAAATACAACCAATTACCACACTAAAAGAGTCTGACAACCTTAATTCCAACCACATGTTTTCACAATTTGGAATATTACGTTGCCATGGACGATCATGAATGGGCCATTTCATTTTAACATAAATTGCCACTCCCCCTTTCTTTTTAGTTCGCCTAATATAAAATTTATAGTCTTCAAGGTTTGTGATATTTTTAGATTTGGGGCATCGCACTTCACTGACGCAAATAACATCAGGCAATACAGGAAGTAGTTCGATTAAATCTTTCATTTTTCGGATGTTTTTGTACTGCGCATGTTTACATGTAAAAAAAATAATCGAGTTTGCTGAGACGAGCAATTGGAGGGATACGGACCCGTTTGCTGAGGCAAGAAGTTGCGGTCAAGTGAACTTACTTGCTTTGAAAAGTTTTTTCTTAAAACATAAGGGCTGGAGTGGTTCGTAGGAACTAATGCTAAACTTTGGAAGGCGAGAACATAGTCGGATAAATTGTTGAACTTCATTTTGTTCACAGTGAATTTTTCTTTTCGTAATTTGCACAATAATTGTAATACCTAATATTTGCACAATAATTCAATTATTGATTGTAATACCTAACTATCGCTCCACACAATTGACTCAAACTTGTTATTTTGTTATCCTTGATCCACGACACCAAATCATCGTCTATTCCATCTATTCGTTTTAGTTCTTCTAATATCACATTTTTTAAACTTTTCTTGTTCTCACTGCAAATCTTTTGAATTTTTTCCATCATTTCTTCGGTTTTAAGATGTATGGCATGCTCCACTTTTGGCCAAGTGATGTTCTCACCACGTTTTTGCAATTCGTCTCTTTCGCGTGTGAGTGTTAGAGCAAAGTGATGAGGAATTAGTTCCTTTTCCAATTCATCAGTTGTCACGAAGTTTAAACTTTTCTGTTTCGATTCTTTTTAGCCGGGACATTGTACATCATCAGGGACATAGGGATTCATTGTTGTTTTTTTTTTTCTTTGCTGCAGCGGAGAAACGTGTGAAAGACAACGATTTAGATGTTTTGATCACTTCTTACAGCACGGCGTTAGTCTGATAATAATAATCAATGTAAGTATGGCAAATGTATCGCCATTCCCTAACCATTGCATTATTTCGACACAACGGTACCTTGGAAAAAACTTTGTGATATTTTTTTGGTCGAGACGGTTTATTTTTCACTCTTTCAGTAGCGAGAAAAGCATTCACAATGAATTTCACTACAAACCTTTATCAACTTTTTACTCAAAATGACGTGCTTTGAAAAAACAAATCTTCATTATACTCGTGGTATTACAGTGATTGTGTGCGACACCGAGCAATGCAAGCACGACATGGGCCGGGTGTACACTAACGCTTAGTGCACGAAAAAGGGTAACCGGTTATCATTTTTTTCGTCCTTCCAGACTCATCAGGTGCACAACTGCGAGAGCCAAAGCTAGCTCTAACTAAACTAACAAAAATCGAAACTTATATACAGTTTGTTAATCAGAAGGGCGCGGCAAGACAAAAAGCGCTCGAGGACCAAAACTTGATTGCAAAATCCAAGGTTTCGTTAAACTGTAGAAGCACGGCGAAGCAGAACGCGCTCGTGGGTTAGTTTTAAACCACGCAAATAGCTAATAAGCATCATGCGCGCGTAAAAAACAAATTTAGTTAACTGCGGAAATCGAAGTCGAATAATCCGAAATTATATACAAAGCACCATACAACCTTGTGAATTAAGTTCAACAAAATAATTTGGGAAGCAAAAAGCGAAGCCAAAAAACACACTGTTTTAATTTTTGACTGTAGTATTAACTATCAACCAAGGCCAGCAGTACGTCGCGTAAAAAAGCAAATATAGTTATCTGCGGAAATCGAAGCCAGGATCATCTACGAAGCTACATAGAAACTCGTGAATTAAGTTTAACAAATTGCAGTAACCTGGGAAGCAATAAATGAAGTCAAAGAACATTATTTTAACAACTATAGTATTAACTATCAACCAAGACTACAAACAAAGGCCAAAAACTGCCCGGGATAATCGAAAACCAGCAAAGTTCATGTTTCGTTTCATAGGCATGAACGTATGGAAACAGAAAGGCACAAGAACCTCCTATAAAAGTAGGTTCAGCCCAGTGAGGCGAAGCGAGCCGGTCTTACTGTTTTTGACCGCCATTGTCATGACGTTTCAACCGCTGGCGACATTAACCAACGTGATACTCGTGGTATTACGTAGATAGAAGTGTGTACCGAGTGACTGGCTCACCCTAGCGGCTTAGCGCCTAGGCAACACAGCTTTGAAAAAACGTTGCAGCGGTGACAAGTGCTGGTGGGCCGCATAAAATGCTCTCGCGGACCAGTCCCGGCCGACGAGCCGTATGTTGCCTATGCCTGGCGTAGACCGTAACGTTTTTTGGTATGGAACAACTGGTGCACCTTTCCGGTATCACATCATAATAACTGATTCCCGGCTTGGGTAACAATTTATTCTGCCCCTGGTGCCCAATGTTTTTCAGCTGAAACTATAACTCTTCAAATGGAGTTAAGGCATTATTGCTTCACCAGAACATATTGGTTAGATTGAAGATATAGTTGAGGGAGGAAGATTAGCTCTTCAAAAATTGCAGTTTGCAAAGCTGAAGAGAAAACTTCGCGAGAAGTCGAAAAAATTCACTCTTACTTCATGTTTGTTAAGAACAAATTAGGGAGCGCCCAGGTTCCCAACTTTGGTAGGCTTTTGGTCAAGATAGACTCTTCTGCATCGATTCCGTGATAATGATACGTCACTTAAATCCTCGAAGCGAGAATATCTTGCCTTCCACGATGCACAATTAGAGTTACAGTCAGTGCATGGAGCAACGCAGTTTCGAAAGAAATGGGATATAAGACTTAAAGACTAGGAGAGATGACAAGAAAGCATCGCAAAAAATAGCAATGCAGGGAACAGAGTAGCAATCTACGACCGGTTTCGCTCTTATTTTGAGCTCATCAGGTGAATATAGCTGGAAAATGGTGCAAAAATGGCACCGAAGTGAAGGGGTTTGAGGAAAAGTAAAAGATCGAGAATAACAAGCAATGCAGCTCACCGTTTCCAGCGAACCGCTTTAGTTGTTAGTTCAAAGAGGAAACAATAGGTTTCATAGAAAAAAAGGAAAGATTTTTTAAATACATCATTTGCCAACGTAAGCGAAATGATGACCATCAGGTAATTTGGAATTGTGATTGTCATCGAAATTGAATCCATTGTTTCGTCATCATCGAAAATAACAAATTGAGATTTAAATCAGAACGAAGAGAATTAATCCGGAATGACGGAAAACTCTTTTAAATATTTGGGTAAAACGTGAGAAAACTTCCGAGAAAGATCACTGCGCACTTTTCACTGGAATTTTGGAATAATGAGAAGAGTTCTCAAATAATTAAAACATCAGAGTGTGGACTGCCCAATGACCATTTTGGTAGGCTAACTTCGGTTACCCTTGTATGAATTATAAAGAACAAATTAGGGAGCGCCCAGGTTCCTAACTTTCGTAGGCTAATTTGTTCTGAATCGATGCAGAAGAGTCTATCTTGACCAAAAGCCTACCAAAGTTGGTAACCTGGGCGCTCCCTAATTTGTTCTTTACAATTTTTGAGGCAGTTATATAGTATTCCATACCAGGGATACTAAGTATTTCTCTTTCACTTGCATTGTTCAAGTTTAATTTATCAAGATTTGATTGTGTTTTCGTTTGTTTTGTTGTTTGTTTTACCGTTTCAAAATTTTGTCGTTCGCTCTGTGCTGGTGCTTTGTTTAGAAATTTTGATTTTGGGGTCGGCTGCTGCACTTCTTTCAAAACCTGATTTTCTTTTATGATTTCTCCTAAATTTAGTAGTTCTGCCCAGTGGCGACTCTAGCTTTTTATGGCTACTCGGGCTCGACATAAACAGTGTTAAAAAAACGGTAAAAAAAGCAATAAAATAGCAACTTACACAACAGTTAAATTGTTGCAAAATACTTTCATTCATACATAAAGTTTAATCTTCTTAATTTGATGGCAAACTCATACTGAGTTTGTTGTGTAGCTCTTTGTTATCAGCTATCCATTGTGAGCCACAGAGGAACAGACATTTGTGACCAAACAAAAAGCCTGCATTTACTACATGGCAGCATGATGGCAGGCGTCTTACGAAATCTTTTTTCTATTCCTCTCTCCAATTGTAGCTCGGGCTATTTTTCGAGGGCCCGAGTTCCACAAACAAGTTAAGGAAAGAATTGTGTGAAACAACGTAACAAACGTTTGCATTGTCTGACTCAGGCAAATGCGATCGAGCCCGAGTAAGATGTAATAAGGAAAAAGGCTTTTGTCTCGTTTGTCTCTTTCTTTTCTCCGCAATGCGGCTCGGGCTATTTTCCTCTAGCCAGAGCTTATGGCTTGGCCAGAGGTGACGAACATGCGGCCCGCGAAAGAATTTCCTGCGGCCCGCGAACATTTTTGCGAGACCAGTACTTTTAAACATTTTTTTCCCCGTCTAATCTTTGCGATGCGATACCAAAAGCTGAGCCCCTGATTTAATCAAGCGCGTATCACACAGTAATTATATAAACGCTCAATACAAGTCATCTGTTTCAGGATTCAGCACTTCATCCATTGTTATGAAATAATAATAACATAACTCGAGTCCGTTGCAGCTTCAGCATAGTCCACCAGTTTACGAGTAACTATTCGAGTAAGAGCTTAGCTTGCCTTACAGTTGTAGGAATTATGTGAGTTTGCGGAAATGAATTGGTGAGGTGGCAGTACCATTTATCATATGCAAATTTTACTGCTTTCTTCAGGTATTTGTTATTCTTTTTTTTAAGCAATATTTAATTAGCCGCTTGTCTTCAGCGAAAAAACGAAATATTGTAGATGAAAAAAGAGTATTTCAAAAAGATTAGACCGATATCCGATATGTTTATGACCAGGAGCGTATTCAGAGGGGGGCCATTGTGCCATCCTTCCCCCTTTTTGATTCTGCCTTTTAGTAAAAAAAGAAAACTAATGGTACCAAATGACTGAAACATGCCAGACTCTTTTGATGGTTTCTGTAGCTTATGGCCAGTGGCTAATCCAAGGGTTAGAATGAGAGGTATGCATATTTCCACCAGCCATTTTCAAAATAGTTTTTGATGTATACAATGTTTCCATAACTTCGAACCTCTTCGAGAGCGATAAGCCTTACGCCTTAAGCACGCATAATCGAAAATGTGCGCCCCAAATGCATCATATTTGGCAAAGCACTCAGAATCAGGGTCAAAAAATTTAGACAAAATTTGCCTGAGGATTATTCAAAAAGCACTACAAATAGCCATTACAGCATGTAAATTTTCAAAAATTTTCCGAGAGAGCATGCCCCCGGACCCTCCAAGAGCTTTTCTTGTTTCTCAATCATTTTCAAATTTGTTCTGCCGAAAAAAAAAAACGCTTTAAAGAAATATGGAAATTATGGCTTCCCCCTTTTAAAATTTCTCGCTACGCCACTGTTTATGACTAAAAAGTTATGCGGCCCGCTTGCTTATTGGTAAGTAACAAAGTGGCCCGCGACAGCAAATAGGTTCGTCACCCCTGGTCTAGACAAACCGTTGAGCGAAAAACGCAACTGCCACCGCACACTTCGTTGTTTTTTACGATGACTGTTTCTTTCAACGAACTTGATACGAATTAAGTTAAACAAAGCTTTAAGCTTACTTTTTAAAATTTAGATAATAACAAGCCTTCCATCATTTCGTAACTTAGGCTCAGCCCGAGTAGCCCGAGTGCCGGAATCGCCTCTGTCATCATTTTGTAACTAGGGCTCAGCCCGAGTAGCCCGAGTGCCGGAATCGCCACTGGTGTATATTGTCTTAAAACTAGCTACTGGTCCTAGCATACGCTGTACGTTATGATCATGACCTGTAGCTAAACAACGAAGGAAGGGCTCAGCAGTTACGCGTCGCGAAGCATGATATGTGACGTAGGCTATGACGCACTTACTCTCTTTAATCCAAAAGCAAACAAGTTGTTTGCTTGCAAAGCAGGAAATCGACAAATTGCTACAACAAACATACCAGCCCCAAGGGGGGACCCGGGACGAAGCTCTAAGAGTGCTCTAGCCCCTCTAGATTTGGTTATAGGCTACATATTAAACCATCACTTCACAATACTTCTACAGATACAAAACGTAAGGTAAGTATTTATTTATTCTTCCCTCCTATTAAAAATTTTCTGGTTATGCCCCTGTCCGAGGCAATCAATGTAGTCATTTTTCATTTTCGATTTTTTCAATATCACTGGTACTTATCTTGAACGTTTACAGCTAAAATATCATCTACTCAAGCTAAGCTGAATCATTGTCAGTTGTGTATCAATTAACTTTTTCTGTTTCAGGTTTAGTCAGTAGAGTAGCAAACCTGGTCCTGTCAACCGTAAGGCAAATACTTTTAACTTGACCATGCAGAACTGCGAAAGATAGCATCCAATATACATATTTTCTGCGCTTAAAATTCTCTGCAATAAGGAAATGAGATCTTATTGTTTTCATAACCCGTGACATTCACAGCATGCCATAATCTTATTTTGCCACTGCAAGAAAGTAGCAAGCGGAAAATTTCGGTGAAAAGAGGGGGGCAATTCAGCATACTGTTGGCCTACTTCAGATTAGACTTTCTCAAAGCTGAAACCACGCCCATTTTCTTGTTGTTTCTGACCCTATTCTACTTGTTGCATACTATCCCCCAAACAGTTTTGTTGCCTCTTCTTTTTTCGTGAACCGTTGTAATATTTGCTTTATCTAATCTTATTCTTTATCGTGTTGACGGTGTAGAAATAAAAGACACTTCTACTAATAGAGGGGGGAAGAGGTGAAATTTTGAGCTCTTCTTCGTGGCTTAGCGCTTGGGCAACACGGTTCTGAATAAACATCACAACGGTGGCGAGAAGTTGGCGACACTGTGTCCAACTTTACTGGCCTGGGAATCAAACTTCAGACCTCTCGCGCCGATAGCGTTGTTTTCAAGCATAACGGAGCCCAGCCGGTTATACCCAGCGAGATACAAAAGCAACATGGCGTTTTAATTATGATGAAAATTTCATTAAGGCACAGAAAATTCACCACCAACTTAAGAGGGCTGAGCAAGGATTATATTTTTTCACTTTATAAAAATATTACTTCGTGTTCACAGATTTCTTTGCTTGAAAAATTAAAAAATGATTTTTGAATTTACTGTGGTAAGCACGTTGAACAAAGTATTTTATCCGTAAAACTTCGATAGAGACGAAACAAAGATAGACCTATAGAAAAAGCAAAGAAGTTGTACAGGGTAAGTACTATATTCTCCCCGAAAAGTCCCTTAAACAATAACTTGTATCATGGCCGAACAAGAAAAGTCGGATTGACGCAAAGCAACAGCAGAAGAATTGGAACTTATACGAACGGTTGGATGGAAGACTACATGGGCAATAAATAATAAAATGAAACAAATAGTAAGCGAGAACGAACAGTTGCTCTATTTACTCATTTCCGAAAGACATTATATAGGAAAATAAGAATGGATTAAATCTTTGAAGAAATGGATGTGTTGAATCAGTAAGGGATCTCCAATGTTTTTTTGGGATTTTTAAATCTCTTGTCTCATAAACTGGAATCTCTAGCCTCATAAACTAGAACAAAGACCTCATAAAGATCGCTTCGTCTCATAAAGATCGCAGACAAAAATCTCTAGTCGCATAAACCAGAATTCAATTGTTTTTGATTTATCATTTTGTAGGTAAGTGTTGCTGTAGAAGATCCTGACCTAGAAATACGTTTGATTGGAAAATTGTCCCAAAATCTCTAGTCTTATAAACTAGAGTGCAATTGGATTAAATCTTGTCGACATATATATACGTAATATGTATGAATGATGAAGAACGACGAAGACAGTTTTATGAACGATATATCATTAATCAAAGGAGACCCAGAAAGGAAGGCTTCGGAAATTTTCTTAAAACAATAACATTTTCTGAAACACTTCCAAATTTTCCTAAACTAAGGAAATTTCCTTAAAAATAAGAGCCCAAAGCTTTACAATAGGTCTATCAATCATGAAATACAATTAATTGAGCGTGGCTGCTAGCACGAGAAAAGTAAAATAAACTTATAAAACTCTTCTTTTTATTTTGAATGGCGAAAAGCAGCTGTTTATAGCGTTCAGCCATAGGGCTAAATAACAATTTTCAGTTTTTCTGATTGTCTGGCACAGTGTGGTCCAAATGCAGTTTCGCGGGTCAATTTTGGCCCGCGAAGTAATTTTCTAGGCCCGCAATGAGCTACGCTGATTTGCACGTTTAGGTTTGAAAATATTTACTTAATCTTTGTTTTTGTAGTTTTTGACTGAGTTTACGTTTTTGTTTTTCAAATTTAATTCTGAACAGTCTGTGCCGCTTCGCTTCATAACTTGTGTGGTGTTTTATTCATCGAATTGCTACGGATTACTTTTTAATTTGTTGTAATCGTAGCAGCCGAAGGGCAGGTCCACGTCGGTAGCAAGGAGAACGAGCCGGGACCAACAAGCAAAATGATAAAACACTTGACTTCTACTCGCTTGCTTTAAAACTTTCGGTCGTATAGAGTCTAATCCACGATCGCTTTTAATCGCCTAACCTTACTAAAAAAAGATAGCGACAGCTACTTTGTACGGTTGATGGTTATGTTTCATGCAAAGTAAGCTTATACCTACACCAGACAACCGAATTTTTAACGTTCGCACCTCTGGAGCTGAAGTTTAGGGATCAAATCCTGGATCGGCCAAAAGGGACACAGCATTGCCAAAGGCTCACCACTGCTGCACCATTTATTCGAAAGAAGGTGAGCTGCACGGCCGCGTAGATGGACCCCGCTAACTCGTTACACACTTAAAACGGCGAGTATAATAAAGATTCGATTTTTACTTGATAAATTTGATCTTCTTCGCAAAATGCCGAATGAACGTCAATAGTAGTTGGCCTAGTTCATTTTATTTCTGGCTTGCCAGAGAAAATACGCGATAAAATAAACAACAATAAGCCAGAAAAAGGACACAGCGACGCACGTTAACACATATTGGAGTTAAAATTAACGAGCAAGTTTTAGATTTTCGTTGTACCTGACAGTTATGTTGATCTATTAGTAGCAAGTAGCAACATATCCTTATATGTTTCAGCCGGCGCGATAAGTAAACAGCTTTTTATGGCCCGCGACATAGTTAAGTTGGACCACCCTGGTCTGGCACAAGCAAGCTGCAAAACGTTTTTACATCTTCGATCGACGCTCCACATCTTTTAAAAATTTCACCGTGTTAAAAGTTAGGTTTCTATGTCAATGCATTTGTCACAGTATTTACTTGAAATCAATTTTTTGCGTTGCACTTAAATTAATGCTTAGTTGTTATAACTCATTTTATGCAGGGATATTTCTGTTGCCTTACACAACTTATAAAATTACAGCTTCACTTATTCTCGTGCTATTCGTGATAACTAACAGTATTATTATGCAAAGCGCAAGGTTCAAATAACGATTCAAGATTACAAGAAATTGAAAACCACAACCCTAAGATTGACAATTGCAATTGGCATAAAAAATCAAAACCTCTTTTTAATAGCAAGAAGATATATTGTAACAGTGATGATTTTATTTATTTTTTTTTAAGCAAAATTACAGATTTCGTTTTTTAAGTCTTATATCTATTTATGGCTTTTCAGTTATAATTCTTTAGAAGATACGGAATATCAATATAGTGTAGATTCACCGAAACAGTTAATTCTAAGCCGCTGCGTCAACCTTATTAATGTGAGCTGAATCGACGCTTGGGTGTTCTAGGAACGCTGGAGAGCACTGTCGTGCTCAAAGAACTTTTAACGTAAAAGAAACGGAAGCCCATACAGTGGTGCACGCATGGGAGCTCCCATGCGTGCTCGTCGCCCTCAAGCCTTCTTCGATATGCGCTACAAGCTGTCATTGCTCAGATTCTTTGAGATAATTTGTATTTCTTATGTGGATAATCTCCTTTGAGCGTTCCCTCTTCAGAAAATTTCTACGTACGATTCTGGGTCATTACAACAACAATGTCGGAAAATCACATGCCGAGTATCGCGCAAAAGTTCGTTTAGTGGGCGATAGCATTTATTTGTTGCATCACAATTAAATTTTCGATGTCATAAAATCGCATTTTCAGTAATATGAAAGTTTGCTCGTGGGCTTTTTACACGTTTTTGACATTTAAAAATCTGGTAGCTAAGATTTCCTTAAGATTTTCTGGGGAAGGCGATCGATCCTCTACAACGCCCATAACACTATGAGTTCAAACGTCCAATGGCAATGTGCATGCATAATGTGCAATAAAACCGCGCTAGACCCCCTCAACCCTTTGCAATAATCATAGCAGAGATGGATGTCTCGAGACGTGTCTCGGTCTCGAGACATTGCAGCTAGGTAGTACGCTATATTAAACTGAGAAGAAAACATACTGCAAATGATCTTAACTCTTGAGGGCCGCGAAGTGATAATAGCCATTTACCGTCGTGCACATCATCTGCTACAGCGAAATTGAATCATTGGCAGAACTGCACCAACCATTTTGTCCGTTTAAGGAGTTGTTCAGTAGAGTAGCATACCAGATTCTGTCAAACGTTACTAAGCAAACGCTCCTAACTTGACCACGCAATATTGTCAGAGATAGCATCTAACACACATCTTTTTCGCGCGTGAAATCACTGTGCGATCAGGAAATGAAGTCATTTTATTGCGTTGATAATCCGTGACGGTCGCGGCAGGCCATCATCTTTTTTCCGATGCAGGGGGCGTATTCAGCGAAACGTTTATACTGAAGAGGGGGAGATTACAATGGGCCAAAGATGGCGCTATTTCAAAAGAATGTTTTGAACGTAATTTAGATTTGGCTTCGTCAAAATGAGGTGGGAGGGCAGTACTTGTGCCTCTCCCTTACGCTACTGTTTCAATGTATATCTTAAAATAAATCGAAACTGCAATTATGTTTGAAATTTTGAAATATGTTGCTGCTAACCTGAAACAATAAAGCATGCAGTCGGAGAAGAAAATAGTTTATTACAAAAAATGCCACGTGGTTATGAACTTGACCAAGCGTATAAAAGCTGCCTGCTTGAGCTTTCTACAATCATCACAATCACATTTTTGATCCCATAATGGAAAAAGTAATCATGACATAAGAAATTTAATTGTGACACAGTAGCCTAATCCCGTGAACTTTCGGCCCTTTTGAACTGGACATGTGGACCAGGTAAGTGTGCATTTAAAGCTGCCCGCTGTCCCGTTACCTTTACCATTTTGTTTCCCAGTTTGTTTATCTAAGCTTCTTAATTAGTTACCATGGCATCCATTGCGACGTCAACGCTGCACTTGTCGCAGGTCTTCACTCGTCGCGTCACATCTATTCGACAATCGTGTTGATAAACGTCCAAGTCAAAAGCATGTAAACAAAAACGTACGCTGGGAACATCTCGCCTCATTTTAATTCTAAGTTTGTTTATTTAACTGAAATGGATCGTCATAGTAAAAGTGATTGTTAATAAATCGTTTGTACGCGATTTCGAACGCGAAAAGTTCATTGTCTATCAGGAAACACTTACACCAAAAACACTATGTGGCTTCTATGTTTCACCTTGGTAACGCTTTGTAAGTATATAAAAGTTTTAATTGTTTGGAAAACTTATAATGGAAACAAAACGAATATTTTCGTTCGGTGGATACAATATAAGCGAAGCAAGTTTTAAATTTTATTACTTATGCCTATAATCCCACAGAGTGAGAGTTTAACCTATCGTCGATTTGCAGTACGAACAGCAGAGAGCTCGATGGCTGTGCCAGAGCCAGCAATTAATATCGTTCAGACCAACTTTTTATAATCAAAAGTTGATGTGAACAATATTGAGCGAGAGTTGTGTACAGTACACTGGGCGCTGAACTTCGATTTGAGATTCCATTTTTGCAATCTCGAACCTAAAATTACCAACCAAGTGGAAATGTTATAAGACTAATTAAAACAAATTCTTTTTTCATCATTTTGTGGAAGAAGTACCGTGCAGCGCAATGTGATAAAGTAAACGCAGAGCAAAAGCTATTCAGGAAAAAAGATTAACACGTTCAGCTCGTTCGCATTTCACACACACCATCCTCTGTGACGTAATTGCGTATTGTACTTTGAACGTGACCAAGCAAAGGTTTAAATGTTCGGCAAATGCAGTATAGTCGCTGTAAGCAAGGTAAAGTGTTTTTATGAGTGTCCACCGGTGGTACACGACGTGTATTCATTAAACATTTGCGTCTTAGACGTCATGTAACACCAGTGGTACACGAATTTTTTACTAAATACTGTCATTGTTTCAGAAATTTAAAACAATTTTTGTTTCAAAACACTCCGTGTGACATGAATAGTGCTATGTTTTATGGACGAACAAGCCCTGAAACCGGAAATAATTCGAATCTGGCTATGTGCAATAAATGCTTCAACGAAAAATATTTTTAAAAACTTTTGCAACAAACTAGACCTTCAGTATATATGCTTATTTTCAGTTTTTGTCGTGCATATACACGGCATGCGTTTTTTGAATACTCTTTCCTTTCTCAAAAACTGTTGTTTTTGGGCTGAAATAAGCTCACAAATTCATTTACTTACTGTTTCATAAAGCCACGGCCAAATTAAACGAAACTCGAAATTTTTCAACGAGAAATTTTTCAACCATCAAGCGGTGCACGAAAAACCACCTCTGATTTCAAACTTCTACACGCCAATCCTACAAAACGCATTGACTTAAAACTACATGTGTGTACCACTGGTGGTACACAACGTGCGATGTGAAAGTTACGAGTGCACCACCGGTGGTACACGACGGGCTGAACGTGTTAAAAAAACTGGCCCGTTCGCTCAGCTGTTGAAGCACATGGGTATCGGCAGTGGTGGGCACTTGGGCAATAACTAGTTATTTTTGTCACTAGTTACTGCATTACTGCAACTAGTTAATTTTTTAGTAACTGTAACTATAACTAAATTACTTTTCTGCAAAAGTAACGGTTTTGTTACAAGTTATCACTTTAGAACTTTAAAAGCTGCAGTTACTTTTAGTGGCATCTTCGATCGCTAAATAAACGAAAAAAATTGTTCAATTTTACTTCATGAATGTAAATGATAACATGATTTCTGTCGTGTTATTGAAACTCTGAAAACAGAAACGTTATCTATCCCAGAGAACGAAGTGAGAGTATCTGTATTATATCTAATAGCCTTTGGAAATCTTGCAATCTACCACTTTCAAAAAAGAAACACCCTTAAAACAAAAACACAAATTTGTTCTTTATAATTAATACAAGGGTAACCGAAGTTAGCCTACCAAAGTGGTCATCGGGCAGTCCACACTCTGATGTTTTAATTATTTGGGAACCCTTCTCAATATTCCATAACTCCAGCGAAAAGTGCGCAATGATCTTTCTCGGAAGTTTTCTCACGTTTTACCCGAATGTTAAAAAGAGTTTTCCGTCATTGTGGTTTAACTCTCTTGGTTCCGACTTAAATCTCAATTTGTTATTTTCGATGATGATGAAAAATTGGATTCAATTTCGATGACAATCACAAATCCAAATTACCTGATGGGCATCATTTCGCTTACGTTGGCAACTGATGTATTTTAGAAATTTTTCCTTCATTTCTGTGAAACCTACGATTTTCACTGTAAACTTTCCGATGGAACAACTAATACGGTTCGCGGGAAACGGTGAGCTGTATTACTTGTTATTCTCGATCTTTTACTTTTCCTCAAACCCCTTCACTTCGGTGCCATTTTTGCACCATTTTCCACCTATATTCACCAGATGAGCTCAAATTAAGAGCAAAACCGGTCGTGGATTGCTACACTGTTCCCTGCATTGCTATTTTTGCGATGCTTTCTTGTCATCTATACTCTCCTAATCTTTAAGTCTTATATCCCGTTACTTTCGAAACTGCGTTGCTTCATGGACTGACTGTAACTCTAATTGTGCATCGTTGGAAGGCAAGATATTCTCGCTTCGAGGATTTAAGTGACGTATCATTATCACGGAATCGATGCAGAAGAGTCTATCTTGACCAAAAGCCTACGAAACTTGGTAACCTGGGCGCTCCCTAATTTGTTCTTTATAATTAATACAAAGGTTACCGAAGTTAGCCTACCACAATGGTCATTAGGCAGTCCACACCAGGGGCGGATCCAGGGGGGACGTGGGGGATGCATCCCCCCCCACCAGCCATTTTCAACAATGCTTTGGATAAATAAAGTTTTTCTATAATTTCGAACCTCTTCGTAACCATGGTTGCAAATCCACGGAGGGATGTATCCCCCCAATAATCCGGCAGCATCCCCCCAATATTCTCATGTCCCAGAACTGGGCATCAGCGAACGTGACGACCTTTTTTTGGTCATCACTTCATTTTGGGCAAAAAATTGGGCATCTAGGAACGTTATGACCTTTTTATTTTGGTCTTTACTTCATTTTAGGCAAAAAATTGGGCATCTGCAAATGTGTCAATTTTGCTAAATTATCCCCCCAATATCGAAAAATGGTCGATTTTGCTAAATCATCTCCCCCAATGCTCAACATAGATTTGCACCCCTGTTCATAACAATAAACCTTAGTCGTCTTAAGTACGCATAATCGAAACTGTGTTTATAAAATGCATCATATTTGATGAAGCTCTCAAAGTTAGGGGCCAAAAACATGAACAAACTGTGCCTGAAAATTGTTCGAAAAGCGCTAAAATGACCATTACAGTATGCAAATTTTCAAAAATTTTCTGGGGAAGCATGCCCCCGGACCCCCCTAGAGTCGTTTTTGTTACTTAAGTTGCTTGAAATTAACTGTCGGGGAAAAACTGAGCTTGAAAAAGTGACGAAATTTGGTGCCCTCTCCCTGAAAAAATTTCTAAAAATGCGCCCCTGACATGAAGCATTTTGAAAGGGCTTATTTACGCACGTTTCCGGGTCTAAACATCTTTGTATTTTGTTAACATTCAACCTAATTTAAAATTACATCCCCCCCCCCCCACCAAAACTTTCTGGATCCGCTCCAGGTATACACTCTGATGTCTTAACACATACGCAAACTCATCTGACTGCAATAACAAATTTGCGCTCCCAACAAAATTTACGATTCCAGAAAAAGATAGTACCGGTACCACATTGTTACATAATTACAACACAACAGCAGGCGTCGCCATTATAGTAAACAACACCATAGATTGCAAAACTGACAGCTCAGATGGCCGAGTGGTATGGAGCGTCTGTCTCTTGAGCTGTAGACTCGCGTTTGATTCCGAGTCGGGTCAAACCAACGACTTTAAAATTGGTATTCACAGCCTCCCTACTTGACGCTCAGCATTAAAGGGACAGTGTGGAGAACAAGCCGACAAGTTTACTTGTTGTGCCGTTGGGAAAGGCACTTAGCGTGATTCCCCCATCTTGGTGTGGTAGACAGCTGGCTGGCAACTCCTAAGCAAGCTCGTATAGCGCATTGGTCGCTTTCTTGTGATAGGAGGATAAATATGCAATTAACTGACTGACTAACTAACCTCCATTATGACGTCATAAATAAGATAAAAATGTTTAAGGTAAGAAGTTTCTAGAACGGGCATGAGCAACATATGGCCCGCGGGCCGCATGCGGCTAACGAGACCATTTTGTGCGGCCCGCCGGCATTTACAGAAATATAAACTCCTAACGCGAATCAAGCCGAAGACATTTTATAGGACACCTGAGGACAAGTAAATTTTTTTTGCTCTTCACCACAGGGGTGTATTTAGGAGGGGGGGTAAAAAAAGAACAAAATTAATGGTGCCAGGTGACCAAAATATGTCAGATTCTTATGATGGTTTCTGTAGCTTATGGCCGGGGGCGGATCCAGGGGGTAAGATGACGGGTATGCATCCTACCACCAGCCATTTCCAAAACTGTTTTTGATACATACAAGTTTTCCATAATTTCGAATCTCTTCGAAAGCGATAAGCCTTAACGCATTAAAAGCAGGCATAATCGAAAATGTGCGAACAAAATGCATCATATTTGGCAAAGCACTCAGAATTAGGGTCAAAAAATTTAAACAAAATTTGCGTGAAAGTTATTCAAAAAGCACTAAAATAGGCATTACTGCGTGTAAATTTTCAAAATTTTTTCGGGGTAGCATGCCGCAGGACCTCTCTAGAGCCGTTTTTGTTTCTCAATCAGCTTTAAAGTAGTTCTGCCGAATAAGAAGACGATTAAAAAAATGTCGAAATTATCATTATGGCTCCTCTTATAAAGTTTCTCGCTACACCAATGTTTCTGCGATATTTTCGTTAGAAAACAGAACATTAATTGAGGACGTGCAGACCCTTTTTTTGCTTTTTTTGGTAAATCACAGGACATCTGAGGACTATAGATCTTTTTTTCTTTCTCTTCCAATCAGAGCGACCCTGACAACAGTTACTGAAGATATTGAACTCGATCCATCTAATAATCCGGCCCGGGAAGGACTTCGTCTTCTCACATATGGCCCGACGACTAAATAAGTTGGCCACCCCTGTTCTAGAAAGTTTATATATATCACATAATTCTAATCAAAACCTGCGATGGACAACGAAAAATTATTGGCAAGTAAGACGGATTTATCACAGGGTTATAAACTCAAAATATATCGCATGATTAATAACGTGACAATTTCATAGATTTACCTTGATATTATTACTAATTATGAATTCAGGTTGAGAAAAGAAAACGATAGAGGAAACAGAATACAATTTAGTTCTTGTTTATTTTTTAGAAAAACAAAGATAGATTCTGTTAACTGCAGATTAAACAAATTAATTTTAATAACCCTCAATGAGTAGCTTTTTGAACTCGTTTTTCATCTACAAATGCTTGCACCCCTATTATACACGCACCATGGAGCTCGTACCTACATGCCCATTAAAAATAACTTGAGTTGTTTCAAAGGCTCTTGCTCAACAGACGTGTGTGGTGTAGAGTGTGCAATGCTCACTGCCCATTCAGCGTCTTTTTTTCCTTAGTTTGTTTAGTTGATTTTTTATTTTTGTTTTTATTAGTTTTTCTTTGTTTATATTTCATTTAATGTTTTTATTTTTGTTCATTTTCATTTTTTATTTGCCTTAGAAAACCGAAAATTGTAAGAAGATGATTGTAACAACCATGCTTTATTGATTTTAGACTACCTGTTTACGTAATGTAGTAAATCCAACGTTTCCCAACCTTTTTTGGTCGCGAACTATTTCTTCACGAGTGAAAGTCTTTACGGACTCAAGGTGCAACAATAAAGGCTATTCACACAAAGTCCGGTTAATGTTATATTTTAGGCTTAAGTTAATTGTAAACTGAACCTGTTGATTGAAGAGATAAACACTACAGAATCTTTACAAAATAGTTTTATTTCCACATTTAAAAACTTCAAAGGGAACCTTGTTCCTGAACACCCATCACCAGCTTGTCAAAATTAGGGTATATTTTCGTCAATGTAGGCCTGCATCTAATGTCATCTTCTGGTTGAAGTTGGTTGCGGTGCTTAGTTTTGATCATAGCTACGATAGGGCTGAAAATCCAGCTTCGCAAAGATACATAGTTGGAAAAGGTAGAAGACGTTTTGTTGCTTGACAACAAAGATCAAATAAGCTTAAGTTTGGTTCTTTTGATTGAACTTATGCCCAAAATTGAGTCAGAGAAACGTTTTTGAATTTTCTTCTTCGCAACTGTCGACTTTGCAGTTCAACCAGCTGTTCAGCAATGCAGTCCGTTTTTGGGTGAACTTATAAAGCTCACACCTCTAAATGACATCGCTCCCAGTTAAACATTCTGCTGTAATCATGAGAAGGAATATATAGATTCAACTTTGATAGATATAAAGAAAGATGTTTCACAAAAATCTGACAAATGCTGTGCATATTAAACTCTTCTTCCACAAATGCCTTCAAGGCCGGATATGCAGCTATCTTCCCATTTTTCATTCGATGCGTATAGGCTGCAATTCCATTCCATTTTTAAATGCAATAATATCTTCTGACACGTCCAAAAATATTTTGTCTTTTCCCTGCATAGAGGTGTTTAGCTGATTTAAATGGCTGAACAAATCAGCCGAGAATAATAACACTGCAATCCATTCCTTGTCGCTAAATCGCTCTGAAAGTTCATACTTTTGTTTTTTTAAAAAAGCATCGACTTTATGTCGTAGGTTAGCCACTCTCTTTAGCCCTTTTCCTCGTGACAACCATCAAATGTTCAAATGATACAGAAATCCACGGACTTCAGCTTTCATTTTGTCACAAAACGCTCAAAATAAACGAGTGCACTGGAAACGGGTTTTTATATAATTCAGTATCAACAGATACAAACTCAATAAACACTAAAGCCAGGTTTTGTTGAATATTTTTCGCTGCAATGTTTTCTCAATGAAGATAACAATGAACGATGAAAATGTCGTTGTTTTGTTTTTTCAGAAAGCTCATAAATCCTTTTCTGATACCCATCATGGATCGAGCAGCATCCGCACAAACAAACACATAATCAGTCCACAAAATCTGATGCTCTTTTCTTCACACGTGGTATTTTTGGAAAGCTGACGGCAAAAGAAAAATTCTTCCACATGGTGATTGGCAGCTCGGTATCGTACAAACACCATAATCTAAACATCGTTTCCAACATCAGTTGTCTCGTCTAACTGCAAACTTAATTTTCCTCTTCGTTTTAAAAAGAAAATGTTTGACGGAGTAAAAGAAAAAGACTATCGTGCACGTAGCATTCTTGATAAAGTGCGCCAAAAATTTTACGAAATAGAAGACGTATCAGCACTGGGGCGATTTTTGATCACAAAAGTTACAATTTTTTGTTGGCTCCAATTAACGTAAAATGCGAGGAAACAAAATTTTACATGTGGGGGGTCAGCATTTATGAAATTATAAGGTTACAAAAAGTTACATTTCGTGTTTTCGGTCAAATTATATCTTTAAGGTAACAGTGTTTGTGTGCTATTTTAGCCCAATTTTCCAACTTTTTTATTTTTTATTGCTTCAATTAGAACGAATTTACGCGTCATGTTCAAACATTTAAGGTCGCAATCACTTTTTCAATTGAACGTGTGGACAGGTAATTATGCACCGAGTGGCTACTGATGTCAAGAATATGGGGCGCCAACCGTTCACCCTGTTCGCAGTATGTTTTTTTGTATATTTATACCAACGCAAAAACATACTACCGAACGCAAAAGCAAATAAGCAAACGCAAAAATAAATGATCAAACGCAAAAATAAACAGTCAAACGCAAAAATAAATGATCAAACGCAAAAACAAAGAATCAAACGCCAAAATAAACACTCAAACGCAAAAATAAACAATCAAAACGTTTGTGTATTTGGTTTAGTCCCGTTTTTTCCCTTCAAAAAGGCAAACGCAAAAATAAATAGTCAAACGCAAAATAAATAAGCAAAAAGGTTGTACAGTTTTGCATATTTAATGCTCGGTTGGTCAGTGGCCACGTGGTTTAGTTTATGTCGTGTTGCCATTTTTTATTTTTGTTTAGTTTACGACCGTCGCACAATATATCTATACTACTAACAGTGGAACCATGTGGAACCACTCTCTGTACTCAGTCAGAGTCCGAAACGAAAATCAGAGCTTAGACGCTGTGTTGTCATTTTTTATTTTTGTTTTTAAATTTTTTTTTATGAAATTTACAAGGAGTTTCTAGTGTATTTGATTGCTGAATTCATTTGACAATAAATGAGAAAAGTGAGAAGTTTTGGGGTGGGGTAAATGATAAAGTGACTATGGGGAGTACGAAGGGATGGAGTATGGGGAAGAATGAGGAAGTATAAAGAATTTGAGGGAGTTTGGAGGAGTATGGATGGTGGAGGAATTGGGAAATTTTTAGTAATTTGGGGAGTTGGGACAAGTATGGGAGGAATATGGAAGGAGTGAGAAAGTGTGGAAGGAGATATGGAGAAATGTGTTGGGGTGTGGAGAAGTGTGGGGGGAAGAAAGGGGAGATGTGGGGGAGGTGAGGGAAATGTGGAGGGAGGTGAGGGGAAAATGGGTAGAAGATCCCATATCCCCTACATCTCCCCTCACTTCTCCCACACTCCAACACACTTCCCCACATCTCCCCCACACCTCTTTTCACACATCCCCCCACATTTTTCACTCATACCCCCACACTTCCTCACTCCTTCCATATTCCTCCCATACTTGACCCAACCCCCTCAAACTACCAAAAATTCCCCTATTACCCCACCATCCATACTCCTCCAATTCTTTATAACCCCCTATTCTTCCCCATACTCCTTCCCCGCCGTACTACCATTGTTACTTAATCATTTACCCCACCCCAAAACTTCTCACTTTTCTCATTTATTGTCAAATTAATCCAGCAATCAAGAGCCCAAGAAACTTCTTGTAAATTTCATAAAAAAAAATTTAAAAACAAAAATAAAAAATGACAACACAGCGTCTAAGCTCTGATTTCCGTTTCGGACTCTGACTGAGTACAGAGAGTGGTTCCACATGGTTCCACTGTTAGTAGTATAGATATATTGTGCGACGGTCGTAAACTAAACAAAAATAAAAAATGGCAACACGACATAAACTAAACCACGTGGCCACTGACCAACCGAGCATTAAATATACAAAACTGTACAACCTTTTTGCTTATTTATTTTGCGTTTGACTATTTATTTTTGCGTTTGCCTTTTTGAAGGGAAAAAACGGGACTGAACCAAATACACAAACGTTTTGATTGTTTATTTTTGCGTTTGAGTGTTTATTTTGGCGTTTGATTCTTTGTTTTTGCGTTTGATCATTTATTTTTGCGTTTGACTGTTTATTTTTGCGTTTGATCATTTATTTTTGCGTTTGCTTATTTGCTTTTGCGTTCGGTAGTATGTTTTTGCGTTGGCATAAATATACAAAAAAACATACTGCGAATAGAGTGAACAGTTGGCGCTTC
This sequence comes from Trididemnum miniatum, assembly GCA_964006365.1. Classification (NCBI taxonomy): domain Eukaryota; kingdom Metazoa; phylum Chordata; class Ascidiacea; order Aplousobranchia; family Didemnidae; genus Trididemnum; species Trididemnum miniatum. The sequence continues at coordinate 19,238,595 of OZ023242.1, read as the reverse complement.
ATACAAGAACGCAAGCTCACTTTGCACTCTTCTTTAATCTCTGCTGAATTTTTACTTCAAAATAATTTGAAACTATTTTAAGGTTAATTCAGAAATGAAAAACAATTAGTAGTGCTTCTCCTGGCTGACGAACTGAATCATTTTAAATATCCCGTAAACAAATGAAACTGCTTCTTACAGTCATAATTGATGCTATTTGCATTATAGCGTAAAAAACATTGTCCTGTTCCGGCCTTTATGACACTGCCACGAAATGTAGTACTTGACATTTGGTTGCCCATTGAGGACAATCCAACATGTGTTTTTGGTCAATTTCAGCAAATTAAGTTTCAGTGATTTTTCCTGTTAATATGAAGAATAAAGTGCTCTATCTAAAAATTGTTGATAATCATTACCCGGTTTCTCTCTTCTGTAATGCTAAAAAAGCAATCCTGTCTTGATGCTTTCGTAACGATATTGACTATTCCCATGCTAATGCTACAAGAACGCTAAGAAGACCGCTGAATATTACCATTGGCCATTTACATGTTATCTAGAAATAAAAAAGCCAATGAGTGAAGGTGAAGGCCCCAAACGCTCTATAGCAAATGAACAGCAAAAAAGTGCATCAGAAACAACAAAGGAGAAAATAACTGCTGAAGTAATTAGAAAAGAATTGGAAAAACAAGGAATAAACTATGACGTCGTTGAACGCGACTTTACGAGGAAGGAACATGTGGTAAATGCATTAAACCAAATAAGCCCAACCTTTTATGAAACATATCAACTCATCAAAAATCTCGAAGACAAAGGATATTATCTACAAAAGCCTCATTTGAGCGATGCAAGCAAAGAAGATTTTGAAAAGTTAAAGAAAATGACAAGAAGTTGTTCCGACGAAGAGACGCTTGCTTTTCTCAAGAAAGTACACTCTTGGAAAGAATTCCCTTCTCAAGAAGATCAAGACGCAAATAAAGAGTTTATGAATCAACTAAAAGATAAATATTGCTTGAGTGAGATTAAGAAGTCTTTATGTCACGCTTCAGCGCAAGAGTTAATGAATGCAGGTGTACGTGAAGACGTGGTAAATTCAGGGCATCTACAGAAGCGATTTACACGATGGATACACGTTGAAAAAGAATTAGATCCAAATTCCGAAGTTCTTTCTGAAACAACTAAAAATTTAAAAGAACGTTTTATCTTACACAAAGACTTGAAGATTGCTATAAAAAATGCCAATGGAGACTTGCAAAGCATTGATCTTAAAATGACTGAGGAAATAGCAAAAAAAATTTCAAACGATACGGTAACTAAATGGGAACAGTTATACTCAGAAAAAGATCGTAAACTGTATGAAGTATTTAAAACACTGGAAAATAATTATGCACTACAAAATGCTCATTACAACAACCTATGCGATTATGTGTTATCTTTTCAAAGTCTATCCATAATTCCTGAAGGACATTATAGCCCATATATATTGCAAGAAAACTTTAAGTCTTAGTAATAGTTTCTAGATTTGTTTCCCTATGGCTTTGGGGGTTCCGCTGGCACTTTATCTACATTTTGTTTCAAACTTTTGTGCTTTTGGCACTTTACTTTTGTTGTGAAGTTGCCCAATGAACCAAAAAAGCTCTATCAAGATTTTAAGGATAAAAATCATTGTTTATTTCACTGCATTTTTGTTCTTTTATAGTAAAAAAACAATGTAGGTGCTCTGACCAACTTACTAGGGAGTTGCCGACCTGTTTACCTGTTCTAAGACGAGCAGAGTTGCAGTTTCAATAACTTTTTAGTTCGAGTTCAAGCTCAAGTTTTAAAAAATTTTTGCACCGTGAATAAACCAAAATTTTTCATAGCTTGAAGTTTTGATTTCGTTAATGCGAATCCATCCATGTCGTGATGACAAAGGCTCTTATCCTGGTGAGGTGCTTAGGCTTTGATCAAAACTAAGTAACCGATATTGCATCCAAGCGCGTAAGATAAACCATTGGCGAGTTTCTTCAAGCAGTTCCCTCCTTCCGTATGCAAATTGCCATTGTCCACGTGATTGGTTATATTACAGTGTAACATGTTACCAGTGGTGTAAAGTAACGAAATACTTTCACTTGAGTAGATTACTTGAGTAGTTTTTTTCGGTGACGAGTACTTTTTTGAGTAGTTTGTTTTTGGCTACTTTTACGTTTACTTAAGTACTCTAAGTATAAAGTAACTCTACTGGGCAGTTTTATTTTAGAAAAATACAAGTAGTTTACTATAGTGGCACCTGAATTGCTAGTCTCGCCTTGAACTCCCTCGTTGTGCCTAAAATTTGTATTTGCTTTCTAATTCTCCATCATTCAACTCCATAACACTCCGTCTCATCCTTGCCATAGAAACTTCACTCCATGCGATACGATTTACGCTGTTGCCTTTGATGCTGAACGTCATGCAGGGAAGCTGTAAATACCAATTTTTAAGTCATTAGTTTAACCCTACTCTGAATCAAACCCCGAGTCTACCGTTCCAGAAGCAGACGCTCTATCTACTCGGCCATTTGGGCGGTAATAATTTCTTTTGGTTCACCATTTTGCCATCTTCAAAGCAAGTCCATCATCGCCGCATCGGCAAGTGTGTCGTTGACACTTTAGCGTTTGAGAACGCTACACTTTTGCTTGAGTAGTTTTTAAGTGACTGCTTTTCCATAAATGCTTTTTTTTTAGTCAATGCTTTCTACTTTACTTCGAGTAGTTTTGCCATCAGTAACAATAGTCTTACTTCAATCAATGCGCTATAAGTTTAGTTGCACATTTATCACCCTATCACGAGAAAGCGATCAATGCGCTATACGAGCTCGCTTAGGAGTTGCCAGCCATCTGTCTACCACACCAAGATGGGGGAATCCCGCTAAGTGCCTTTCCCAACGGCACAACAAGTAAACTTGTCGGCTTGTTCTCCACACTGTCCCTTTGATGCTGAGCGTCAAGCAGGGAAGCTGTGAATACCAATTTTAAAGTCATTGGTTTGACTCGAATCGGAATTAAACCCGAGTCTACAGCTCAAGAGACAGACGCTCCATACCTCTCGGCCATCTGAGCTGTAAAAAGTCTGCAGTCTACAGCTCAAGAGACAGACGCTCCATACCACTTAAGTACAGTTTCAAAATACTTTTTACTCCACTGCATGTTACAGTTTAGTTGTTTTGGATTTCGTTTATCGCTTTTTCCGTCTCATGTGATTACAGTAGGCTATATAGTTTAGTTTATTCGTTTATTTAAAATTTATCTCCAACACGTACATACTGCACTTAAGTGATCGTCCATTGTCGTATTCTTTCAAATTCTTGTTTTGTATTATGCATGATTAGTGGTCAGCATAATACACTGTTCGTTTTATAACTTTGCGTTTTTCTTCAGTATGTAGTTACATGTTCATATTTGCTGATTAATTTACTTCAATATGTATAGTTATATGTTCATATTTGCTGATTTAATTACTTCAATATGTAGTTACATGTTCATATTTGCTGATTTAATTACTTCGATATGTAGTTACAGTATATGTTTATATTTGCTGCTTACTTAATTCCAAAGTGAGTTATGCGTGGCGCAGTGCTTCGGAGTTATGCGTGGCGCGTTTTTACAACGACCATGATCGCAAGGTTAATGGTTCAACTCCCAACCTGGTCTCGCTGTTGCGTCCTTGCACAAGATGCTTCACGATTATCATCTATGCGTAGTAGAGCGTCTTGAGCGATGTACTCTGTAATAAATTCCCTCATTCCCTCATAATTAGGGGAAAGTGAGGACCCTTGAGCCGTTTTTGGTACAATCGTTTCTGATTTGTGTTTTGAACGAGCTACAAAGCTGGAAGTTTGAAGGAATACGCGCTTTTGCTCTCCAATGATACCATGTGCAGGTTAAAGTGATAACTCCAACACGTTGGCTGATATTGGCCCTCAAATGAATGTGGCTCAAGGGCCCACACAGAAAAAAAAGTAAGAATCCTTGAGCCACCACACTTGCTCCCATGAATCACAATAAAGATGAAGCATAAAACGTCATTTACTCGTTGTTTGCATGAATTTAGTCAAAAATAAAAGAATAGAAACACATTAGTACTTCTACGATCAACTTTGGATTAAAAAAAATTTTTTTTAAATATCCAGCTCAATCTTCAGAGATAAACAATAGCTAAAAGGTAAACCTATTTGGTTGCAAAAAAATGATGACTGGTGTCACACGATTCATTGAACTTGTTGCAGGCCTAGGTGTAACAGAAGCTGAAGAAGCAGGCGCATAAACATCTTAATAATTTATCTTGCTAAGACCCATGAACCATGGCTCAAAGGTCGAAACTTTTGGTGGCTCATGGCGGCACACTGCAACCTGTCTGTATAAAATTTCATTCACTTGAATAGAGTTACAAAAAAACCTGAACTCAGAGCTTAGATGTATACCCTAATATGACTCATTACTACTGCTAAATGCAGATGAATTTATCAATGTTACTTCATGCTCACAAATCGACAAATTTATACCACCAAAAGTTAATGTTTTGTAGCTAAAACAAACCAACTACTGTAACTCCTCCAAATGTGTTTACTTCTCACTGAACTCTTCTGATCATGCATAACCAACCTAGTGTTGCCAAACGTAGTCGATAAAAAATCTTAACTGCTTTTCTATGGAAAGCTGGAGTGGGTGGTTCATGGGACCAACATGATCATGGGTCCGCACTTTCCCCCTTACCTTTAAAAAAAGATTTCATAATAAAAAAAATGGAGCAGAAAATCTAAAAAAACTTCAAAAATGGGGGAGGTGGGGTCAGAAATATTTGTTGGTGGGGGATATTTTTTCAAAATTTTTAAAAATTGTTAGGCTATCAATATTATGATACACAATGCATATTAAAAAGTTTATCTTTTGCGATAGCAGGTCAGAACATTTTTTTTTATTCTAACCCTAATGATCACATCGATTTACTGCAACTAAAAAGACATTTACTTTTAACTAAAGAAACTTGTCTAGCAGCCTAGTGCTGACTAGTAAACGGGTAGGTCTGTTTTTAGTGAACTCATTACCAGGGTATAGGGCAACTAAACAATCAGCTTAAAATACAGGTCGCCAGACATCATAAACAATTACGGTAAATAGTTACAGAAACGTAAAATGAAAATAATTAAATTGAATACAAATAACCGAGATAATAAAAACATGAAATTAGGAAATATAGAAAAATATAAACAACATCAAACACCGTCCGAATAACCAAATAAGTACCGGTATAATCACAGTGCGAAGTATTGTAGATTATGAGACAAAAAAAAAACAGCTTTAATCTAGGCAACCTGTCGAGTTGGCCTGTTTTAGTAAGTTGACTACCTGGGACCTGGGTATCGCAATACCACCATCACTAGTAACTACAGTTTTGACGGTTGAGTTACCGGTATCACAGTCCGTATACTTCCACTAGCAGTGGCGTAACAAGAGGGGGGCGTGGGGGCGGCATTTTTGGATAAGCTTTATGCAATTTTGTTTCCTAATTACTTTGAACAACCATTACTTATTTGCTATATCGCTTATTTGCTAATCGTAAATCATCTTACTGTGTTGTCCAATGCCCAGGCGCGAGCCCGCCATCTCGTTTACGCTTCGGTGTATTCCCGCCAGTATAATAAAGATTTGATTTTAATGTTTACTATTTTGATTTCTTCATCTTTATCCTCCTATCACGAGAAAGCGGCGGAGGCGCTATGCGTAGGACGAATCCAGACTCGCTTAGGAGTTGCCTTTGTTTCCGAGTTTTCCGCTTGAATTTTCTTCTGACTTCATTAATTTGCTGCTTGCCAGATTCCACCAAGCAGAGATAATCATCGTGAAGCATCTTATCCAAGGACGCAACAACGAGACTAGGTTGGGAGGTGAACCATCCACCTTGCGATCATGGTCGTCGTAAAAACGACGCTCCGAACCACTACGCCACGCTGCCGACAATTGCGTAATGCTTTCTTTTTTCTACTATGTCACAATTGTGTAATGCTTTCTTTTTTCTTCATTGCATTATTTGAATCGCTCACACTCAGCATGAGCTGCAGAAATATTTTAGCATTGTCCATAGTGACTGCATCACCACATGCCCTTTTTCGATAAAAAAATGTGTTAAAATGAGTGTTTTTGTTATGTGAAAACCGTAAAAATTCATTGGCGGCTGGGGGCTACACCCCCAGACCCTTTTGGCTTCCGTAGGCTGGAGGTTTCACCCCCAGACTACCGATTATGGTACCCCCTCCCCCTTTTGCCGAATCCTGATTGCCCCACTGATACTGCATAGGCCTATTATTTTTGCGTATTATTCTTGTGTTAATGTGTTAATAGTACGGAAATGAAAGACACTAACTAACTAAGCCGGTTAATACACACTAGCATCTAAATCATTGTTGTCGTTTGCAGGTCCGCGCGCTTTTAATCGACGCATATTTTGTCATGGAGAATAGATAACCGCAATTGAAGCTGATTAATGCTTAAAAAAACTATTACTCATTTGGGGGCGGCAATTTCTTGAACCGCCCTGGACGGCAGAACCTCTCGCTACGCCAATGTCCACTGGGCTATCTGACTTAATCTAGTCTCTACCGTATCAAGGATTTCCAAAAATACAGTAATTTAACACAGTATAAGTTTTTGGAACATCCTTTCCTTTTTGAAGGAGCGCGCCCGCTGCTGATCAAAATTCCTATATCACGCCCGCGCACTTTTCACAGTTTCATCAGAAGAGAGAGCGCTCATCTTTTTCTTTTTGAAAAACATTTTATGCTTAAATGCCGATTTCTCGACCAAAATAGTGTGACTGTTATGAGACAAAAAAAAGTTTTTTTTTCCAAAAGTTTTTAGTAGATTTTATCCTGCGCATGCCAGAAACGGTAGGTTTCGCATGAGCGCTGTACAAAATTCTGGAACGTTCCAAAAGCATCACTTTGGTTCTAAATATTGTACCAGGTTCCAAATCAAAAATTTTGGTTCTAAACGCTTGATTTTAGTTTTAGATCTAGAACAAATAGTTCCAATCTGACAACACTGCAACTGCGCAACCCGCTTTCTGTTCTAACGACAGTTTGATGATTTATCTTTACACATCATGCTTAATCAGTATGGTTTTCTATGCATTTTACACTCGGTATATTTTTGTGTTTTCATAAAAAATAATATTACGTATGCAAGTTGCAAGCGTAAGGGCTTGTGGTCAATTTCTTGCTGGTGCTCTTTCCTTTTAAATTACGCTACTAATTTTTCACTGCGCAAAGTTTGCAAACCTTGACGTAGCTACTATATACGTACCACAAAAATTAAAATTTCTTGGTTGAATAAACCGTGAAGGATTTTTGTCGCATTGGTTGAGCATATAACTTGCAGAATTTAATGATTGTGCTGTTGTGCCTATATTTCTTTTTGTTTGTACTTCAGTATTTTGTCTTGTGTGCTCACTTCAGGGGTGAAAATATATAAAGGTGAGGTCGCGAAAGGTGATGGCTGCAACTGTAGCAAGCTGGTGGCACTAAAACGAAAAATGCTGTGTTTGATTTTCCCATTTACTTATAATGAAGTTGCTCGAACTACAGTCTTGTAGGTTATTACTTGTTACTCCTGTGATATTATTTGAGTTTTTATTTTAGGTGATCTTCATAAAATCTTAGTTTAGCCTGTCCTTTCTGATATATTGCCAAGTTAACGAAGAAAACTCTACTTAAACTGAAAAAACACTGGTATATTGTCGTATTGATCATCCTGCTGCGGTACATGACCACAAATGAGCCAGTCAATAATCAAAACAAAAAGGAATAAAAAAAGAAGCAGTTCTAACCCTCCGAAATCTTCTCCAAAGCTCAGTAGTACGAAATCAGGTAAACCATCTGCGATTGTTGGCAAAGGAATGGTTAACTCTTCCACAAGTTCAACACCAAAAACAAAGCCCTGCAAGGAAAGTAATACCGCAGCAACACAAGGAAGTTCTGCAGAGGAAACTTCTACAGCGCCTAATGGAAATTCTTATCAAGAAACTAACGAGAATTCTAATCACGCAACAAGTAATAAAGAAAACGTGCAAAGTAACGACGATTTGGAAATAGTATTGCGAAGGTTGCCTTTGGTATCAAATGGTATCATTAGCCCATATTTATCTGAAAAACCCTACGATGAATCATTGTTCTTGTTACACGTAAATATTAACGGCTTAGAAACAAACTTTGAAAAACTTAAAAATTTGATCCAGGCGTTTACCAAAAAGCGTCCTGATGCAATTTGCGTTTCTGAAATAAACAAACCCGACAAGGACAAAGTAAAATTAGACGGCTATGATTACTATGAAAATCCCGCAACAAGTAACAAAGGAGGCGTAGCAATTTATGTTCGAAACGAGTATAAGAGCGCAGAAATATGTCAATATAAAATTCCCGATGGCGGAACTAACAAAAACCCAGGCAAACCAAATTGCGAAACTATTTGGGTGGAATTGACTACTGCTGAGGGAGAAATTGTAGTTGGCTGTGTGTATAGACACTCAAATTTTACAGATTTTGACACTTTCGAAAATATACTATACGAAAAAATCTCTAAAATAAAAGAGGACGATAAAATAATTTACGTTTTAGGTGATTTCAATATCGATATGCTGGCAAATTCAAAGCATCAAATCGAAATGAGCAAGCACTGCGCTTTGATAAAAAGCTTAGGGTTTAAATTGCTAATCACAGGCCCGACAAGACATGTGGCGATTCACAAACCATCTTTGATTGATCACATTTATACCAATGACTCCAACACCAAAAATATAACAGCAGGTATTGTAATTGCACACAAAAAAGATGTGTCAGACCACTTTCCCATTTATTGTGTAATTCCTGTGGATTCTGACAGTCCAACATCAACTGATCAAACAGATCACCTTCCTAGTCAGTTTAAACTAACGATTCCTTATCTTGAGGCACTAAATATCGCATAGGGAAGCTTGTAACTAAAGGTGTATTTAAACTACATACGATGGGTCTACGATTTTTCATACGTAAAGTGACGGAGGCCACGTAACAGTGAAAGGTTATGACGTAAAGCTACGCCAATTTGCAAGGCATTCTAGAAAAATATGTGAGGTGTATACAAAACAACCCGGATAACAAGCAAAACCGGTGTGGGGTTCGAACTCAGTGAAGATGTTTCTGTAGGACAAAAAAACTTGGATAAATATCTAATTCAACGCAAACCGACCTTAAGTCCCATCAAATGGCAAAAGGTTTATTAGCATTTCTATTATTTTAAAACAAGTGATTTTTGTCTGGACATGAGAACAGTATTAAATGCTAAATTTGCGGAAATGTTGAAAGTTTCTTTTGCTTATCGCAGACAAAGTTTTGTCGTGAGGTTATAGTATCACTTATTCTTTTGAAATAATTTTGTTATGAAAGAGCTTTGATTTGAATGATCAAATTCGCGAACAATTTGTTGTGATAAAAAAAGAACTGTCCGGATTATAGGCTTTGCTGGTTAATGAATCTACGGACCGAACAGAGAAAGCTTTATTAGTGCGCTGCTACATACAAACGTTTGAGAATCACCGGTTTAAACTGTGTTTAAGTTATTTTTTAGATTATTGTGTTATTATCGTGTTGTCATTTTTTTAAGTTGTTTTACCTGTTTACTTTAGTACAATCGATAGTTTTTGTAGCTCGATTTATGGCATAATTTGACTTATCATTGTTGTGTTTATAGACTTAAGGCTTGCGATGTGGTTATCATAATTTCGTATATAATTCTATGCGTGTAACACTTAATGACTTGATGAACAGTATTATTCTCGTTTAATATGTATTGTACTGGTGGTAGTGTTTTTGAATTAATAATTTCCATGTCGTTTTTGCGTCCGGTTTGATTGTTTTTTTCGTTGATTGTCATGGATATTTTTGGCATCTGCTTTTTGATAAAAACGGTGTTTACTGTACAAATGTATCATGTTATATTTATGAAGTACGTGTTGGAGCCAAGTTTTTGATAAAGACCAACTGAACCATGGTGCTAAAAATTTTCGAGGTACAATCTATAAAAAAAAACACAACTTTTCAATGATGAATAGGCTACCAATGCTTTCCATTCGCGTTTAGCTTCTTCAAAACAAAAATTGCACGATGAATTCCAATTTAGCAAAAAAAAAGACTTATGCCTAAACTAACATAATACTCAATAAGATCGCAAAGAGTGACACAAAAATCGAACTCGCCTTGAGAAACTATAGATAGAAATCACTCTTTGTTTTGAGATTGTCTTATGCTTGGGTATTTGCTGTATCAGTTAAAAACAACAACTGCCAAAATCAGTAGATATCAATTAAAATCAAAGTCTTTATACTTGGCTGGTTCGCCGTTGCAGAGTTCTGGATGGACCGGCTTTTTCACGCTCAAACCCGTCCCGAACTAGAAGCTGATTTGAAACCTAATCAGGCCACAAAAACCTGAAAGATAAATTCGGTCAAATTCGTATTTCCTGAAATAAACTTTGGTGTTTGAACAAAGTACGCCGCCCTGATAAGAGGCAATACAATAAACTTATAAACACACAAGCTGCTTGGCTTCACTACAGTGCATGGCGCTAAAAATAGGGGGTCGTTTCTTCAAAGTGGGCCGGAAGTTTTTCTCCAACTCAATCCGAAAAATCCTGTCCGACTCTACGCGTTCGGATCATGTTTATGATTTTCGCCATGAAATTAGTATTCGCAACTTGCCATGCGCTTAACAAAGGTGAGAGGTTTTTATAATGGGCTGACACGTAATCAAAATTACTGTACCATGAAATACGGTTAGCTCTGCCATGAATCGAACCCGTCACGCACAATCTGTGCCCTTCGTGCAATGCCGCGGGGTAATATCGTTGACTATAGAGCAGCGGTAAAATTGCAGTTGCATTTACTAAACCCAGCTCTTGTTAAAAATATGCGATCAAATTGCCTCCTCCAGTAGGCCTATTTCATTTCGGAATTTTGTGCTTCTGATCATGTTGGTATCCATTGCGTCTTCGACGTTTTGAATTATTATATTTGACAAAGCTCCGTTCGTCTTTTAATATTGAGTAAGACTGCAAAACCTACTGTACTTTTTATTTCTGGCCATTACAGAACTAAAAGCATGAATATTCAACATAATTGTCTAGTATAAATTATTAGAAGATGAACAGTCTTTTTGCAATAAAGTTTTGTGTTTATCGCTTTCATAAAACTTTTAATAAGTATCGTCACCCATCAGTTAAGGGCAGATCAACGGCTAGTGAGACACTAGGCAAATTTAATTATGGGGTACCCTTTTTCCAAATCCAGCAAAAGCTTGAAGGAAACGACCACAAAAACAAAGCAGCACCAATGTTGATATATAGACCCAAAAACGCTTAGTCAATTAGTCATGTTCTGTGCACTGAATCAATTAGCTTACTACGTTTGTACTGGGCGTAATGCTACAACAGATGTATGAAACACTGTAAGGTAAGTAATATTTTCAAAAAATCGACTCATCTTATACTTCTTTGAAGACTTTGCTATTTTATTGTCCAGAGCACACTTTTATTGTCCAGAACTTAACGCATTGCGTTAAGTGCTACAAAAGTTGAGCAGTATACCGCCCCATGACTCTCTCCACAACAAAAATTTATATACTGTATCTAAGTGCTCCAAAACGTAAATTTTAATCTTTAGTTTTTTTGGCTGAGTCAGCCCCTCTTAAGAAAATTCTTGTTGCCTTCTTTGCGAAGCAACTGTTTAAAATTTGTTGAAAAATTCAAAGCACAGAAAAGGTTGAATAACTGTATTTCACCACCGACCTGCACGGAAATCTTTAGAATTTTTGACAAACTTTTTGATGAAAAAAAAATAATGAGCTACGAGAAAACAACCTTTTTGCTTTGCGTTTGATGAAAATCAATTTAAACCATGTCACCTTTAGATCGAATGTATTCACTACCGGTACACCTTTTACTGTAAATAAAGGACTATTTACATTTATAAAGGCATAATTTTGCGGAAAAAAATACAAGGACAATTTTTCGTAGGAAAATTATCAAAAATCGGTATACGAGTATCGTTATCGTCGTTGCTTTTTAAAAAATGTACCGTTGTTGGTAAGCCAACCGTCGTCACTTTTTTTCAAAAAATTGGTATCGATATCGTACCGAGTAACATAATTAGCGGTATGGCAACTCTGGCAGTAACATAGTTATCGGTGTGGTAAATAAGCGTTAGTGGAAAATATAATGGTTAAGTGGAAAACAAAATACGCTAGTGAGAAATGAACGCTAACTGTCTGGTACTTATCATTTAGTTCAGGTTCCCAATTTTTAAATATATTGAGTTTCGATATTTTACTTTGCCAGTGCCGGTAGTATGGTTAACCTAAGGGCATGCTCCCCCGCAAAAGCTTGTACTCGCAGTTTTAATGTTTTTTGAAAATCTTTTATTCGTTAAAATCTGTAGACCAAATTGTGATACCACATTAACAAATTTGTTTTCATGTTTTTCTGCTAAAATTAAAATTGACGAAACAAATCAAAACTGCACTGTGTCTAAATATACGCCATACATGTTAGCTTTCTTTGGCATGCAGTGGTCAAGCACTTCACTATCGGTGCGGAAGGTCTGAAGATCGATTCCCGGGCAGGTAAAATCAAACACTGTGTCGCCAGTGGCTCGCCACTGCTGCGAAGTTTCTTTGGGAGCAGTGTTGCTCAAGCACTAAGCCGTAGAGATGAGCCCCACCACTGACACCAGGGCATCACTTGTTACACCCTTCGGTGTGATGGTGCGAGTAAAAAGAAGTTGTAGTTTTTATGGCAAAGCGTTTATATGAAGTTGAAATAGGACACTTATTGACTGAACTGAGCGTTTGTCATCAATCACAGCAAAATAAAAATCAAAGGGTAAACAAAATTGAACTGACACCAAAGAAAAAAAAAATAGAGCCCACTTGATGTAATGATATAAAGAAAAAATTACCGGCACCTTCCAAAGTGGCGCCAGCGGTGTGGTGCATGGTTAGTAGGCTACATCGGAATGGGACTAACGCTTATAGCAATGATTTGTAACCAAGGTTTGTTCGAACCCTTGGGGTTCAACGGAGTTATCTCAGGGGTTCGGAGAAAGCTTTCCAAAATTTGATATACTGCAAGGAGCTATAAAATTTTCCTTGACGTTCTCACATCATTTGTAACCACTTATTTATGCGAGCGTGCGTTTTTTAGTCTGGTGGAAGTCAAAATATAAAAAAACGAAACAGGCTTGCGTGAAAAATGACTTGAAACATGCTTTTTCCGAAACAAAGCCTCGAAGTTTTCAGTCGATTGCCGAAAAAAAAAAAACAGAGAGCACGTTGATTTTACAAAGTGTTTATTCGTGATATGATTAAATGTGGTTGGTTTTTAGTTACCTGAGTGAGAAAAAATTAGGGGTGCAATGAAATAGCGCAGAATAACGTGGGGTTGGCAAGTGAACAAAGGCTAAGAACCACTGACTTGTTCGGCGACGAATAAAGAAAACATGTTATAAAACCATTCTGATATTTATGCATCGCGTAATTCGTGTAGCCTACCTGCACGTCACAGGTCCAAGCTCGGAGAATTTCGTTTATGGTGTGACTTTACCAATCAATTAGCAAGTTTTGCATCAAAGCTAATTGAAACGCCTAATATTTTTGCAGCAAAGTTAGTAGCAGTGTGTGGACAATTCTTCTTATTCTTCATTCTATGACCTGATTCCAAGCTTATTCTTCATTCTATGATGTCCTCAATTTCAGTACGTATAGTTACGGTAGGTTAAAAAAATTTGAGCTCCAATTTTAAACAGTTATTTCAAGAGTGAACAGACCAGATGGTGTATTGATGAAAGAAATCGCTGTCGACAAGGGAGGTCTTGGGTTCAACTCCCGGGCTGGTCAAATAACTTCTTTATTAGTATTGAGGATATAACTAGGGATTCAAGCATTTACACTCTCAGTAAAATTCATTTAATCAGGTAAAATATCTTTACCTCACCGTAGAGCGGGACAGCGCTGTTTTGCTGTTTCGGTTTCGACCCAACAAAAGGAAGTCATCATGACTTCCCACCAGTAGGCCAGGAAGGACATTGCTTATTTAGTTACATCTTTACCTCATTCAATAAACAGCCTCAAGAGCGGATCCGGAACGAGACTCCAAGAGAGCTCATGTCCCAAAATTTTTAGTTATGCGGATTAAAGCATTGGTACTTCGATACTTTAAGAAATACAAAACGCAAGATAAGCATTTTTGATTCCCCTCTTCCCCTCAAAATTTCCTGGTTCTATCTCGGTCTGAGCCAGGGCTGCGAACTCGAAAGAACTCGATCATTTTGCCGAACTCGAACTTGAACTCGAAAAAATATTTTTTATGAACTCGAACTTGATCTCGCACAAAACTGTTCGAGTTCATTAAAAAGATATTAAAATTGTTGGAAAGAAATAAAAGATCACTACGAAATATAGTTTGTTGTTCAAGTAGTCACAATCCGTGTAAATTGAAGTCATGATTTTACCAAAAGAAAAGCTACATGTCGTTTATACAGTATGTTCATGCCATTGTGTCCTACAAAGTCCAGGGCTGCGAACTCGAACTTGAACTCGAACTCGGTCATTTTTGCCGAACTTGAACTCGAAAAATAAAATTCTTCGAACTCGAACTTGAACTCGGACTTGCAAATATTTCTTGAACTCGAACTTGAACTCGGTTAAAAATCGATCGAGTTGGCAGCCCTGGTCTGAGCCAATCAAAGCAGTCATTTTTTATTGTTATCTCGATTTTTTTTCACTACTACTGGCGATATTCTCGAACGTTCACTGGCAAAATATCACCTGCCCAAGCTAAGTTGAATCATAGTCAGCTGTGTATTTATTAATTATTTTTTCTGTTTTAGGTTTAGTCAATAAAGTGGCATGACCTGTTCTGTTAATCGTTAAGCAAACACTTTTAACTTAACCATGCAGAACTGCGAAAGATAGCATCCAATAAATATGTTTTCTGCGTCTGGTATCCATACACAAGCGACTACCATCAACGACCATCAGATGTCTGGCTACGTACTAGGCGTGCCTCATGAAATCCTAGACAGAGACTAATGTCTCGGAAGCTCTTTTCCGCCATGCAGTCAACTGGATCGCCTCCAGAAAACTTGGATGGGGAATAAGAGTGAGCTTCCCAATTCCCATCCTCCTCAGTTTGGTGTGTTTGGCCGTCTGTGCTCTTGTTGGCGCGTCCCTTCCTCGAAAACTTCAAAAATTTACCGCTATTGATCTTGTGTTGTTTTGTGTGTGCGCATTTGTTGTTTCTCAGGCAAGAATAAATTTATCCATCTACCTAAAAATTTGGGGACCTCTCAATCGTCTCAGATCTGGTGCTGGAGGCTTTGCTTCCAACATGTTCCGTTGGGGTATCCGTGATAACGATTGGCGGGGCTCATCTCCGTGACTTAGCGTTCGTGCAACACGGTTCCAAAGAATCATCATTGCAGTGGCGACTTGTTGGCGACCGTGCGTTCTATTTTACTAGCCTGGTAATTGAACCCCAGACCTACTGCACCGATAACGTTGTTTTTAACCACAACGGCAACTGGTCGGTTATCCCCCCAAAAAAATAGAAACAATGGATTTTTAATTTTGGTGACTCACTCGTCGGAGCAGGCGTGGGTTCGAATCCCACTCGTGATCAAATTTTCTGATTACGTTTAATTTAACCTAAGATCTTGGAGGGTCAGATTCATTAAGTAAAATTCTTTGTATTAATTTATAAACTTGAATCACTCACTTGCCTCGTAGCTAGACTGGATGCACTTCGGTACAAGCCTTTATTGATCATTGGATTTTTAACTTGAAGGCACAGAAAATCCACCACCACCTCAGGTGAGCAGAACAAAAGGTTGTAATTTTCATTGTATATGAAATTACCTTGTGTTCATAACCTTTTTAGTTTGAAAAAAATAAGAGACGATTTTTGATTTTAACGAAAGCGCTTTTTTACACTTTTAGGCTTATTCATCAAAGTGTTTTATATTCTGTAAAATTTCGCTTAAAGAAGCTAAGAAGTTTGTGACTATGGAATACAATAATTATGGGACGAAAATGGCGTAAGGAAGAAAAATAAAGACACAATCAATCTCAAAACTGGACATTTCGACAACATAGTTTAAGCTGTCTTCATCAGTAAGTGTAAGCAAGGTAATACAATACTGAAAGTTTGTGCGGGATATACTAAGAAGTACGAAATAGAGCTACTGACAATAAAATTTACATGACCATTTTTATTTCTTTGCATAATGACGTCACAATGATGAAGCAAACTGGAAAAACGATAATGCAAGATGCAGGAAGCTAGCAGCTCTGCACCTAACATCTCATTTGAAACTCTGCACTCACCGTTAAATGTGGTTTTAACAAATCTCAAATCAAAAATCAAACCTTCATTATACTCGCCGTATTACGCCGAAGCGTGTAACGAGTTGCGGGGCCCATCTCCGCGGCTTAGCGCGTGGGCAACACAGCTCCGAAGAAACGTTGCTACTGTGGCGAGTCGTTGGTGACATTGTGTAGATTTGACCGGCCCGGGAATCGAACCCCGGACCTCCCGCACCAATAGCATTGCCCAAGTACAGTATCTAATTCCAAAAAGACAATAAGCTAATATAGACGATGTACTACGCACGCACTAAGCCTAAGTTAAAAATTAAAATCCAAAAACAAAAAATTAAATTAGTTTATTCCTACTGTTACATCAAAAATATCCAAAAATAATGATACTATAAAACTTCAACAACAAATGATCAAAATAAACTTTTGTTAAACGTGAAAAAATTTCAAACAATTCAATAATATGAAATATGAAAAACACGAATATAACTAAATTACCCAACATTTACTAACAATAAATTAACTTGCTAAAATGTATACCGCGATCACCATAACCTATCATTGCGAGGTGGATTAGGAGTAAGTTGGTGGAAGTAATTGGTGTAAATACTTTCCACACGACATGGTACAAAATCAGAGACATAACTTTAAAATAGTCAAGGGTGGAGCAGAACTTTCTTAAGGGAAGGGGGTAGGAACGATAAAACGCTTATTGTGCAATTTTGTACGTCTATCACATTACTAATGCATTATTATTTACATAACTACACATTTAAGCAGTGGCGTGGCCAAGGAGGGGACTGGGGGAAACATGTGCCCCCCACTTCGATTTAGAACCATTTTTCTGAATCGTCTAAATTCAAAGAGAATTTTTAGGGGAAAGGGGGGTGACGTCATATCCAAGCCATTTTTTTAGTATTTGCATATTTCGCTGTAGAATCTAAAAATTTTAATGGCTCTGACACTCCAAGTAGCCAATTTCTTACAAGTGGCTGTAACAAACAGTTCTTCGCTCAAAAAATCTGTATGTCGCAACTCTTACTCGCCGGTTGAAAGCAAATAGCAAAGCCCATAACCACGTAATAAAGAATATAACAGCATTCAACCGGCGCACTTCAACCGGTCTTTTTTCGTTTTAAATTATTCGTTTATTCAGTAGCTGAATTAGAACTGCTTGTTTGGTTTTCAAGTGGTGGTTTTTCAAAACTTTTATTTGTTTTTTCAAATATTTGACCCTTTTGAGAGTCCACGCAATTTGCAAAAAAAAATTGTCCCAAACCGCAGGCTCTTCTAGTTCTAAAAATCCTCTTCCTGAAATAGTTCATAATGATAATCGGGCTTTTGTAGTAAAATGTGGAGCATTTCAGCCATCTTTAAATTTTCCTCAAACACAGCTACTGCCGTCATTTGGCAAAACCCATTAACTCCAAAATTTTGAAATTTGAAATTCTGCAAGGGCAAAGAAAATATAGGTTTTAAAAAAATGGTACCAAGAATTTAACTTGGTGGAATATTCGGCGACTCAGGACAGTGGCGCACCTAGGGAGGAGGGTCGAACTCCTTCTTTTGAAACCAAAACCTTGTTTTTAAAGTGAAGTGTCTGAACTGTGCAAGAGCAGTACGTGCTAAGGGCGTGCAATATCGGTGAAGAGCAAAAAAAAGGTGTTCACTTCTCGCCCTCAGACAGTAGCGCACCCAGGATTTGGCAAAGGGGGGCCACAACCGGGGGTCTGGGGGTGAAACCCCAGCCCCCAACGGATTTTTACGGTTTTTATATAAAAAAACACTCATTTTGGCAAACTTTTTTCATCGAATAAGGGCGTGCAGTCAGTCACTACGGACAATGCAAAAATATTTTCGCAGTTTATGTCTAAAAGCAGAAGCTTGGCTAAAATAAGTGAGAGGAAGCTACAACCATTATTAGTTTGAGAAATTACAGACTAAAAGTTAGGTTTTAGCACCTTATTACCGGGCCAAAGGGGGGGCATGGTACCGTGGCTCTCCTGCGTGCGCCTATGCCCTCAGACGTCCTGTTTTCCACTGACAATGTCGATGGAGAGCAAAAAATAATAAAAAAGGTCTTCACGCCCTCAGATGTTCTGTTTACCATTGAAAAATTTCGGTGAAGGGCAAATAAAAAAAAAATCAGTGAGTAGAAGTGGCTTGTCATCAAAAAAGTGCAATGCGCCACTTTGAAGTAGCCAATGCGCCACGTATGGCGCATGCGCCACAGGTTGGCCACCCTTGGCATAGGCGCACGCAGGAGAGCCACGGTACCATGCCCCCCCTTTGGCCCGGTAATAAGGTGCTAAAACCTAACTTTTAGTCTGTAATTTCTCAAACTAATAATGGTTGTAGCTTCCTCTCACTTATTTTAGCCAAGCTTCTGCTTTTAGACATAAACTGCGAAAATATTTTTGCATTGTCCGTAGTGACTGACTGCACGCCCTTATTCGATGAAAAAAGTTTGCCAAAATGAGTGTTTTTTTATATGAAAACCGTAAAAATCCGTTGGGGGCTGGGGTTTCACCCCCAGACCCCCGGTTGTGGCCCCCCTTTGCCAAATCCTGGGTGCGCTACTGTCTGAGGGCGAGAAGTGAACACCTTTTTTTTGCTCTTCACCGATATTGCACGCCCTTGTTTTATAAAACTGAAAAGAAATGGATGCTTGATGTGGCGCATCTAAATTAAGGGTGAAAAATATTGGCGCATGGAATCAAAAGGTTGGCCACCCCTGGCCTAATATAAAATTTATAGTCTTCAAGGTTTGTGATATTTTTAGATTTGGGGCATCGCACTTCACTGACGCAAATAATATCAGGCAATACAGGAAGTAGTTCGATTAAATCTTTCATTTTTCGGATGTTTTCGTTTAAACTGCGCATGTTTACATGTAAAAAAAAATAATCGAGTTTGCTGAGACGAGCAATTGGAGGGATACGGACCTGTTTGCTGAGGCAAGGGGTTGCGGTCAAGTGGACTTACTTGCTTTGAAAAGTTTTCTCTTAAAACATAAGGGCTGCAGTGGTTCCTAGGAACTAATGCTAAACTTTGGAAGGCGAGAACATAGTCGGATAAATTGTTGAATTTCATTTTGTTCACAGTGAATTTTTCTTTTCGTAATTTGCACAATAATTGATTGTAATACCTATCTATCGCTCCAGACAATTGACTCAAACTTGTTATTTTGTTATCCTTGATCCACGACACCAAATCATCGTCTATTCCATCTTTTTGTTTTAGTTCTTCTAATATTACATTTTTTTAACTTTTCTTGTTCTCACTGCAAATCTTTTGAATTTTTTCCATCATTTCTTCGGTTTTAAGACGTACGGCATGCTCCACTTTTGGCCAAGTGATGTTCTCACCACGTTTTTGCAATTCGTCTCTTTCGCGTGTGAGTGTTAGAGCAAAGTGATGAGGAATTAGTTCCTTTTCCAAGTCATCAGTTGTCACGAAGTTTAAACTTTTCTGTTTCGATTGTTTTTAACCGGGATATTGTGCATCATCAGGGACATAGGGATTCATTGTTTTTTTTTTTTTTTTCTTTGCTGCTGCGGAGAAACGTGTGAAAGACAACGATTTAGATGTTTTGATCACTTCTTACAGCACGGCGTTAGTCTGATAATAACAGTGCAAATGTATCGCCATTCCCTAATCATTGCATTATTTCGACACAACGGTACCTTGGAAAAAAACTTTGTGATATTTTTTCGGTCGGGACGGTTTATATTTCACTCTTTCAGTAGCGAGAAAAGCATTCACAAAGAATTTCACTACAAACCTTTATCAACTTTTTTACTCGAAATGACGTGCTTTAAAAAAACAAATCTTCATTATACTCGTGGCATTATAATGATTGTGTGCGACACCGAGCAATGCAAGCACGACATGGACCGGGTGTACACTAGCGCTTAGTGCACGAAAAAGGGTAACCGGTTATCATTTTTTTCGTCCTTCCAGACTCATCAGGTGCACAACTGCGAGAGCCCAAGCTAGCTCTAACTAAACTAACAAAAACCGAAGCTTATATACAGTTTGTTAATCAGAAGGGCGCGGCAAGACAAAAAGCCTCGAGGACCAAAACTTGATTGCAAAATCCAAGATTTCGTTAAACTGTAGAAGCACGGCGAAGCAGAACGCGCTCGTGAGTTAGTTTTAAATGAGAACGAAGAGA